>OX579672.1:8316300-8633222 GCA_951230895.1 Carpatolechia fugitivella
CAAGCCAACCATACATCAGAATGGATTGAGCATTGCACTACCTATTTATAATGTAAATGCCTGAAGTACTATTTATCTTTTCATAGGTACTATTCAGTACTATTTAGGTACAGTTTTATAGTATACATTTCGTAAATTTTCAGACACCTGTCAAGCGGTCCTGACGCTCACCGTTTCTTGGTTGCAGAGCTTGTCAGTGAGCAGAGCTGAATGTAAATGGTTTTGTCTTACCTCCTCAAGCTGACTGAGCGTACTCCGGCTTCCCCATTCATCCTCCCACGTATCACGCTCACCTGAACAACAGAATTACCGGGGTTATCATAGGATGAGTTCTGACAGCTTCAAAATTCTTCATACGACGTTAACAACTTTTTTTTTAAATTCACTTTAAAAACCATATGTAATAGCTAATAATTAAAAATAAAGTAACTTCACCTCTAATTTTATCATTAAACAGTATGTAATTTTACTTAATAAATAAACGAAATAATCTTAAAAAGTTTTTAAAATTGTTATCTGTCAGAGCTCATCCTACAGTAACACAACTATAACAATACTGAAGATCGCCAGTAGCAGATAGGCCTTGGCAATCATAAAATAAATAATAAAAACAGTAACATTACCTATTTTACATCATTTATTCATGAAGTTCTCATATCACATGCGCCGTGTGGTGACGGCAGAGTATTCTACATTAGTCACCAACCCCTACTCTTCCCGTGGGTGTCGTAAGAGGCGACTTAGGGACTACACATTGAACAGGGAACGGGCAGCAGCGCTCTCTGATACAGTAACCTTTTAATCTGCTATCTCCAACCCGCCTGCCAAGCGTGGAGATTATGGCAAAACCAAACACTTAAGTGGAGGAGGCTCGTAGTCATGAAATATAATAATAGAATAATACCTACATAATACTATTTTCGTCAACTACTTGCTATCCGGCAGATGTTGTCTTGCCATTAACAACATCTACCCTACACCTACCTTACCGTATTGTATTGAAAACAAAAAAAAATATTTGGCAATTCAATGATAAGCAAAATATTCTATCCTATTCTATTCTAAGATAACGCTATTAATTTGGTTCTTTAATGGTTCTCACAATTTTTTCAAAATAAAAAACAAATGAAATTTACCACAAGAAGTTGTAGACGCACCATCAGTTAATAGTCTTAAGAATAGACTGGATAAGTGGTTGAGACAAGATAACCATAAAAATGCTTGTGATAATGGACAGTAGTGAACTTTAAGAACATATAGACACACCTGCCTAGACACAGGCACATCAGCCAGTGGCTGCTCACCTATTAAAATATAATAATAAATAAAGTTTACATTTTAAAGCGATAGAGGTTGCAAGAAGAGCCATTTTTTTTTACATTTTAATGTTTATTTTAGTATTATTATTGACTTGATTCATGCCAAATGGTTATATATATTTTTTTATCAATAATTTTAAATGTGGTCCAGTCCATCTAAACTTGAAAATAATTACTAATAAAGTTAATGTAATAAACAATGATGTTATATTATATAAAGTGAGGTAGATGTTGCACTAGCATGCAGAAACTGAGGCAGTCAAATTAAGACGATTGTCGTAATTTGATTTGAAAAAAAAAAAAAAAGCAGTCACATAGCATAGTAGCAAAATGTCTGCCTGCTTGCATTAAAAAGGAATCAAATTTTAACGCCAAACAGTATGAATATAATATATTATGTCATCTTTACTAAAATATCATTAGTAACAAAATATGTTTTTACTAAAACTTGCTACTGTATCAATCTTTCTTTCTACTCACAGTAACTGGCTTCGCTGCCTGCCTCGAGGCTTCTCCGATGGGTCTGGAGTTTGCTCATGGTTCACCAATAACCATTGTCTCTGAAAATGTTAGAAACTTGAGAATCACTTTTTTTAACAAAATAGAACATGTAACATTGCATTTTAATTAATATTATGTGTGAACTCACTCAGTGGTGGGAAGATATGAGCTTTCTTTTGTTTTTTGTATTCAGCTCTAGTAAAATAATAATAATATTGTTATTTGAATTTAGAATTAAAATTAGCCAACCAGTTGCAAACAAATTTTTTAGGTTCCTTCTCTTTTCTGATGTTATTAGGGTAGTGTTTTTTTAATAAAATACGAGGTGAAATGAGTAACCATAACGTACCTACAATTTATAAGAAACAAAAATAAAGTATAAGTAGGTAAGTATACCTAGGTACTTAAAATAGAAAACTTACCACACAAGAACTAGCAAATATAGTCGTCAAGGACTTAATTGAAACGCTCAAATTACTTTAATGTTCACTAATGCACTGTTAAATATTAGTTTTCAATAACTTTTTAAGCTTAAATCTGAATATATTGCACTCATAATACGGCGAACACGCCCACTCTACAAAACATCGAAATCACAATAATTAAGGCGTTTCTTATTTTAAGACTAGTTAGAAACACACGTAGGGCACAGCAAAAGACACTTTTTATATACAATAATCATTGTTTCATTGATAAATACAGAAATAAACGCGATATACAACGAGGTTCATTGTACTCCGATGTTTACAAAGTTATGTCTTATGTCAAATCGATGAACTCAGGGATGCCAGACGGTGCTAACTAAATTCTGCGTACCCAAGGACCATGGTAATGAGAAAAACCTCATAGAATCCACGTTTTGTTCCAAATTCATTAAACTCGTGAATAAACATTCATATTCAGTTACTTTGAATTGTGCATTATTTGCCCATACAAATACGCTCACGCAATAAAATTCTCGTACTTATACACGAAAAAGATAAAGATGTTTTAATTTCTTACATATCTGGCAATCTAGACTAAAATAAATTAGGTTCTTTTCAGTGCAATGTTTGGTATCAAAAATATATAATCAAAAACACATTTTTGTCTTGAATCAATTTATTTGTGTTTGTATTGTTTACTTAAAACAATATTTTAAATATATAATGACGAGTCAATAATCGTAACAAATTGAATTCTGAATAGTAAAATTAGTAGGTACTCGTTTGGAATTAAATAATGGTTAGTTGAAAAACCATTTTTATTTTTTAGTGAGGCAACGAGGATTTAAGGCGAAGCTCTTTTCTTTCAAAGTTTTGATGTGAGGTAAAAAAAGTACATAACGGAGTCATTGATTGATTTATTTCAATTTACAAATGGTTGATGTTTGTTCAGATAACATTTTTTTTATGGTAAGTAGATATATTATAATATATCAAGAAATCAATCTTCTTTTTGCTTTTTATTTGGAGATTCACTATCGTCGGCACTGCTTTTGCGTTTTCTGCTTTCTCTTTTATCTTCGACTTCCTCTTTTGTCTCTTGAACAACCTGAAAAATGTAATAGTTCTATTTTTATATCAAAAATTTGAAGTTTCCTAGGCTATTTATATTAATATTTTTTATCAGTAAGCGATCGATTCTTGTCGTCTTTTCAAGGAGTTGGGGCGACTCTTCGCCCGAACAAAGAAACCTAATAAGATTTTTTCCTATGATGTATTTTTTTTATAATTATTTTTTTTCTTTATTCTTTCGATTATTTTCCGATCTATCTATCTATCTAGCCCACATCCCCCCACTGCTGAGTATAGGCCTCTTCTTTATTGCGCCATTTTTCACGGCCCTGTGCAGTTCTCATCCAGTACTTCCCTTCCACTGTCACTATATCACCTGACCACCGGGCTGGTGGTCTGCCTACCGAGCGTTGTCCAAGTCTGGGCCGCCACTCTGTCACTGCTTTGGTCCACCTTCCGTCATCCCGCCGCGCTATGTGCCCCGCCCACGCCCTCTTAAGTTTAGTGATTCGTTTACCTACGTCCTCTACCTTGTACGGTTTCGGATTTCAGTGTTCCGTACACGATCTTGAAGTTTTATGCCGAGCATGGCACGCTCCATGGCTCTCTGTACGACTTTTATTTTGTGCATAGTCTCCTTAGTGAGTGTCCATGTCTCGGCACCGTACGTTAGCGTGGGCAGCACCGATCTATCACCAACTACCTATTCAAGAAATCTAGTAGATTCATTGTTGCGCGAAAGAAGGACAAACTATTAAACAACATAATGTTTTAAGATTTTCGTGGTTGTTCACTACACTAACATTATCACAATTTGCGGGTTTGCACGGTTATATTTAATATCGATGTAACAATATTAAATATAACCGTGGTAACAAACCCGCAAAGTCAAAGTCAAAGTCAAAATAATTTATTTCCATAGGATGTTATTACATCACTTAGATCCGTCATTACATTTTTTTGGGTGAGTTCACTAACCGCAAATTGTGATAATGTTATTAAACAACAATATTTTTAGTACCTTTAGCCCTTCGGTGGAGACGGACGTATAGTTGAAATTTAATATAACTTGGTATTATAATACCTAATAGAATTGGTATTTAGTTAACATCTACCTACAACACAGTCCGAGAAACTTCAGTTATACCCAACCGGCCCCCGCTGCATGACGACCGTCGATAATGTTAACCACGCGACATACGAAGAGACCCCCAAGTATCCAAGTTAATATCGCGCGAAGATAAGAACTACGTTACTATTGGCGGTCACGTTTAATATCGCGCTGTTTATTTTGTCGACGGTCGTCTTGCAGCGGGGGCAGTTATGTACAATTTGACACTAACCTTTTTGACTTTAGCAGCTTCAGGTGAATACGCCCACAGCATCATTTCTAAATGTTCCTTTGTCGGCTCATCTTTTTCCTTGAAAAGTTTTGCATCTGAGTGCTGGAATTAAAAGAAATAATACATAACTAAGTAAAGTGTATCAAAACCCGAAGTAATTTTAAATTGAAGGATGAAAATCTGAACAACTTGTCCCAAGAAACATGGGCTGTACACAATATTATCTTTATTATCAAACTAGAACTTTTGTTCGACACTTTCATGTCTGGCATGTTTTAAAATTAGTCTACATTTAAAGAAGAAGAAAGTGCCACTTTGCTGAGAAAACTGAAATATTCGTCGGTTTGAGCAAAGCGTCTTTGAATCATCAACAGCCCATATACGTCCCCACCGAGGGGCTCGAGTCTACCCTGATTTAGGGCGATTAGGCCTTAGTCGACCACGCTGGCCCAGTGCGGGTTGGTCGACTTCACACACAACCTTTGAATTTCTTCGCAGGAGTGTGCAGGTTTCATCACGATGTTTTCCTTCACCGTAAAAGCGTCGAATAAACGTACATAGTTTGATCCGAAATTCGAAAACACATTGGTACGTGGTGGGGATCGAATCGAAACCGCGTCTCCCGGACGGGAGGCAGCGGCCCAAGCCACTATAGACCACCGAATATAATAGAACAATTTATTGCACGCAAGACTCACAAATAAAATATACAGATCAAAATAATGGTGCACAGGTAGGTTTACTTTATTGACTTTATTGTTAAGGTAGCAATTTCTTCCAGGCAAATCTCTTATGGCGTCACAAAAACATGAATAAACCATTTTGAATGTTACCTTCTCTTTTAGTTCTTTAAGTACAGCGTTTCTGACGATGTCCCAAGATTTGCCACCCTCCTTCTCCGACACTGTTCTCAGACGTTTATACTCCCCATTCACGGAAGCATACGCTGCTATGAAGGATTTCTGTAATTATTAACATAACTTTTAGTCGGGATCGCAAAATACAAAAAAAAACACAATGGCAAACAAATACCAAAACTAAAAATAGAAAAAAACCCGGCCAGGCACGTGTCAGGCCACGCAATGTGTAGGATTCCGTAGTTGCCCAATACTACTTAGGTAAAGTAGGTACCTGTTTTAGTAATTTTCTACAATATATTTGGTATTGTATTTCTACTAATACAAGTACATTTTATAAGTTGGTCTATTTAACCTGTAAAGCCTACTTGATTTTTAATAACTATTCTTTTAAATCCCCGCAACCCTGTTCTTCGAAGGCAGTACTACCAACTAAACTACGGAGCCGACGCGGACGATACCTGTTGCTCTGTAGCATCTTTTAAATCCCCGCAACCCTGTTCTTCGAAGGCAGTACTAGCAACTAAACTACGGAGCCGACGCGGACGATACCTGTTGTTCTGTAGCATCTTTTAAATCCCCGCAACCCTGTTCTTCGAAGGCAGTACTACCAACTAAACTACGGAGCCGACGCGGACGATACCTGTTGCTCTGTAGCATCTTTTAAATCCCCGCAACCCTGTTCTTCGAAGGCAGTACTACCAACTAAACTACGGAGCCGACGCGGACGATACCTGTTGCTCTGTAGCATCTTTTAAATCCCCGCAACCCTGTTCTTCGAAGGCAGTACTACCAACTAAACTACGGAGCCGACGCGGACGATACCTGTTGCTCTGTAGCATCTTTTAAATCCCCGCAACCCTGTTCTTCGAAGGCAGTACTACCAACTAAACTACGGAGCCGACGCGGACGATACCTGTTGCTCTGTAGCATCTTTTAAATCCCCGCAACCCTGTTCTTCGAAGGCAGTACTACCAACTAAACTACGGAGCCGACGCGGACGATACCTGTTGTTCTGTAGCATCTTTTAAATCCCCGCAACCCTGTTCTTCGAAGGCAGTACTAGCAACTAAACTACGGAGCCGACGCGGACGATACCTGTTGCTCTGTAGCATCTTTTAAATCCCCGCAACCCTGTTCTTCGAAGGCAGTACTACCAACTAAACTACGGAGCCGACGCGGACGATACCTGTTGCTCTGTAGCATCTTTTAAATCCCCGCAACCCTGTTCTTCGAAGGCAGTACTACCAACTAAACTACGGAGCCGACGCGGACGATACCTGTTGCTCTGTAGCATCTTTTAAATCCCCGCAACCCTGTTCTTCGAAGGCAGTACTACCAACTATGCTACGGAGCCGACGCGAATGATACCTGTTGTTCTGTAGCATCTGGAGTAAGTTTGAGCGCTGTCTTTGTGATGCCCAGGCTGAGGTAAGGGTTGTTCTGCTTCATCATGTGCTTGCTGTCAAAGTCATCGAGGAACTTCTCCAGAATCTCCATAGCTTCTTTGATGTTGGCTAGTTTGGTTTCGTCACGGGTGCCTGAAAAGAAAAATATTGGAAGTTAGACAAAAGTTCATTAAAACACTTTATTGTTTTTTTCCTGATGTAAATATTTATAATAGTGTACAATAAAGTATAATATTCTACTCTGTTTGATTCTATTGAAACTACTGCCTAGAAATTTTATTGTATTTAATTTATTTATATATCTTTATTTTTATATATCAATAAGTGTTCTGCATGCAGCAGTTCCATCTGGTAACGCAAATAACATAATAAAAATTAATAAATATTATTAATAAAAATAATAATAAAAAATTATTTGTGTTTCAGCACATGGGGAGTATGAGCGTCGGTGGTCTAGTGGCTAGGGCCACTGCCTCTCGTCCGGGAGACGTGGGTTCGATCCCCACCACGTACCAATGTGTTTTAAAATTTTGGATTCATATAATATGTACGTTTATTCGACGCTTTTAGGGTGAAGGAAAACATCGTGATGAAACCTGCACACTCCTGCGAAGAAATTCAAAGTTTGTGCCTAATCGCCCTAATAAAATTCAGGGTAGGCTTGAGCCCCTCGGTGGGGACGTATATGAGCTGTTGATGAAGCCAAGTCAGACACCATTTGGCGATCCACCCTCTATCCAGCACAAGGCTAGCAAAAAAAAAAACTTACAGGTAAGAACTCTCTTGGCACTCTTCAACAGCCCCTTGATAGCCAGACTCTGGTATTCGGGATCCCGCCCTTCCAACTCCTTGAGGGTTCCTTCGGCAGCAGCCTTGTCTTTGAAGCCTAGCCCTTGCACTTTGTCCTGGGTCTCTTTGGTCTCCTTCTTGTCTTTGGATTTGTCTTCCATTTCTACGTCGGAGTCCTGCAAGTATTGATTAATTCACAATTAAAATATATACAAAATGTAACTAATTAATTCGAATCCCGCCCAGGGCAAACATTCATCTAACAGCTAAATGGTGGGTTTATTTATTTATTTATATTATATTATATTAATTTGCATGTTACAACCTGATGTGACTGAAAGTGAGCTTGTAAATTTTATAATGCTGTTCATCTGCAAAAACTGTACCATTTTCTAGCAAATAAAAGATGATTGTTATTATTATTGACCTTATGATTATGATATTTACCTATTAATGTAGTAGTTCAAGTTTAACGCTGTTTTTAGCGGCACTACCCTCAACCTGCTCTTAACCAGCAAAGGTTAGCTGGTAGAAAATGCTATATAGCATTAAGTTCACCTTTGTACATCCTTTTTTGGTGCAATCAATCAATTATTAAACCGCGGTCTTACGAACAGAAGAAAGCAACTCTACTGGGCCTCTCTTTTAATTATAAATTAATGAATTAAAGTAATACCCCATGCATTTCTACGAACCTCTTTTTTATCCTCAGTATCTTTGCTTTCCTTCTTCTTACTATCCTCTTTGTCCTTCTTGTCTTCTTTCTTGTCAGTCTTGTTCTTGTCGAGATCTGCGAGCCAATTCTCAAACACCTCCATTGCTTCTTTTATGTTCTTTATTTTCTCCTCCGCTTTAGTCACTGAAAGTCGACAAAACGATTAGAATGAGATTTAAAAAATCTGATATAAAGTAAAGTATGTAAAAAAGTGAGTGAGTTAGTAAGTGAATTAGTGAGTAAGTGAGTATGTAAGTGTGTTAAGTGATTAAATATTTTTTGTTCTTTTTTTTATAATTAGATATTTCGTTAACAGACGTAAGCTGTAACAATCATAATTGATATGCTTACTTGACAGAACTCTCTTGGCCCTCCCAAGTAGTCCCCGCACCGTCAGCCGCCTGTAGTTCATGTCGTGCTCCTCCAAGAGGCGCAGGGTCTCCACGGCTTTCGCCTTGTCTTTGAAGCCGAAACCTGAGTCTTCTTTGTCGTCTTTGCCCATTGCTCTAAAAGTAAAAAAAAAAAACACTTATTTTAATTACATAGGTAATCATTTCTTTAATGGTACCTCCTACTATTTAAAAAGAAACTAACAATAAATAAACTAGTGGTTCTGTGAGCTGTAGACCTCGCGAGTTATATATTTTTTTCGAAATGGCTGACTTATGATTTTTTTACATTTTCAACCCGATTAACTCCGTATTTTTTTCAAATTTCCTAAAACTGACTCGACAAAAAACACTATATTTATCGAACCTGCTCACAAACACGAGAATCGGTTGAGAAACGCGACTTGTAGAGTGGAACAAACAGACAGACAAAAACAAAAGCAAAAGCAATTTTATTTTGGCCAAGCTGAAACGGAGACGCTTCGCGCTCGCTCGGTCAATACATATTTATTTACTTTGCTCTCACAATTTACATAATAATAAGTACGCAAATAAAGTATTCTTCATCGTGTGGGCTGCAAGGTACGACAAATAAACTGACCTAACAAAACCTTGAAAAAAAAAAGAATGCATTCGTTATTTTTTGTAAATGTTTTTTGTTGTTTTATATTCGATTTGTGGTTTTAGTTCCCCCTTTTTACCTTGTTCTGTATTAATTATTCGAAATATAATTTATGTAAAAGATAGCTTCGCCTTAACTACATAGAATTATTGTGGGACATGCGAAGTACCACTGGCACGAAGACAAACTAGTGCCATAACGAAAAAAAAAAAAGTACTCCAATAGATAGGCTTCTAAATTCTCCACTAGATGGCGCTAAAAGTTTTATTTCGTGTCGTATGTTGCCAAGTAATATTGAACTTTATCTCTTTGAGCTTTATATCAACTAATCGCAAATAATACATGAAGTACGTATGTAGCGTAATAAATAATTATTAAATTGCGAAAATGCATCATTTTATTTACTCAATGCTTAATTTATTGCAAAAATGAAAACCTGTTCAAATATCAAGTTAAGTAAATACCTAACTTACTTACTTTAAAAACTCTGATAGTAGGTACATGTTTTTAAACACAAATAAATTATACAGTAAGTAGGTAGGTTACATCGTGTTAACCTCGGGTTGTTAAGTCCGTAAAACTAACTAAAAAAAAAACAATTTGAAGTCTAAAAAAATGTTTTTTCGTTAAACCTACGAATAAGAAGCTTATTCGTAGGTTTAACGAAAAAACAGATCAGCTGGCTGATCGATTCAATTTGTATGAAAATTCAAATATTTTTTATTGAGAATTTTGAAATTTTGAAGTAAGAGTTGTTCGTTGAGGCTGGATGCGGATGGCACAGGACCGTGAGGAGTGGCTCAGCAGTCGAGGAATGAAATGAATAGATTATTAACTTTTAGATGTTACATCTCTTAGCTTCGTCATTACATTTTTTGGGTGAGTTCACTACACGATGTGCGGACTCTGTGGAAAAGAACTCACCAAAGAAACTCCACATGCGTCGCATCATTTACGTTTCTTTTTTTGTCAATGAACAATATAGTCATTTACAAAATTCATGCATGTTGAAATAGCCTGTCATTCAAGAAATCTATTCCATTTGTGTTAGGAGAGGCCTATACCCAGTAGTGCGTGGATGTGGGCTGAAAATTAAGATGATGATGATGATGATGAAGAGTTGTTCAGTGTCATGGGCCAAACTACCAACCGAAAGGTCTTGCGTTGTTGAATGAATGAATAAGATTAAGTAGGTATACTTTTTGATGTTTTGGGAACGTAAACGTAACACGTAATAATAGGGGATAGGACTACTTTTTTTTATTTTATAAATCCAAACTTCTTAGTTTCTGCTATCGAACACTAAAAGAATTTTTGCTCTATCTTTAAAATTGACCGAGTTATAAAGGTTTGAAATTCAAAATTAGACAGAGAGGCACATATCCACATGTGACGTCATTTGTTAGTAACGCCATATAATCTCCATACAAAAAATCGTTTTTGAAAGAGACAGACACATTGAAACTTTAAAAATCACTGTAAATTCGTTTGTCAACCGATTCTGTTTTTTTCTTCGCGAATCGTCTGCTACTAATCTATATTTTAAAAATAATTCATAAAATATGGTGAACAGTCCGATCCCCTATTATACATGGTGTCTCCGAGCGATGACGAAGTCAGGAGTTCCGACGACCCAGTCTTTCTGTCTGACTCGGAAACGTAATTTCTGCGTAATTTAGTATTGAAAAAAAAAACAAAAAAGCAATCTTCATAAAAAAATTATTTCTGAAAAAATTTGAATGGAATGCATCCGTTTGTAGAGAGACCTTTTTGTTAACCTTCATCATGTAGATTGTAAGGTCGACAACCTCGAAAACCATTGTTATACGCCTATTATACGTATATTATCTATACGCCTACCTATCTTTCTATTTATTTATTTCATAATAATTTACCTAACTTTCCTTGTAGTTTCTCGCACTTTTATCGTATGCAATTAATAAAGTTTCCCTACCTTTAAAAACTCGACACTGGCACAAAGTATAACTAGCGCCATAAAAAAACAAAAAAAAAACCATTGTGTCAGTGTTATAGAGCCGCCAAAGGCCACTGAGATGGTTTGTGTAACGAACGGCTACTTCTGTAGAAATTAATTGATAGCGTCCTGTATGCCAAGTACCTGCTAACCAACCTGATTGAGGCTCTATTGCATCAGCCTATTGCAGTCCGCTGCTGGGGACCGTTTCACGAAGCTACAAGTCACAAATTACAAGTACAATTCGACGTACATTGCGTAGACGATTAGATAAAACGATAAGGGCTTACAGTTTAGGCGAATTGGCTACGCAATGCAAAGCGAAGGTGGAGGTGGTTTTTTAACTAAAAGATAGATATTACATACACGAGAGACGTATTTATTTTCATTTGCTAAGATCTTTACACACGCGCAGTCTCACCTAGAATCAGCTCTTTTTTCTCATGTCAAAACTTATCTTCCTAATTCAAATAAACCCAAATGTTTACGGCCAGCAACAGCCAAAGAGGCAAAGAGGTATAGGTATGTACACATACCTAACACAATGTATATCAAATTGTAACTTGTTACTAGTAACTTGTTGCTTCGTGAAACGGGGCCCTGGACGTGTGCCTCCCCAAGGAAGGGCACGCCAAAGCGCACGATCACTCGCTTGCCTCATCCAGCCACCACCAGCGACCGTCCTCAGGTCATCAGTCAGTAGCCACAACCAACCTAGCTAACTTATATTTATAGCATTATTATGTCATGGATTAAATCGGCATAGCTATGTCACGATGCGGTAAGTAGGTATTTACATACGTAGTAACTATATAGAAATAAGGTGACGCAATGCGATGTGGGGTCACAGTCAATAATAAGTAAAATGTCTTTTAAGGCTGCCTGGAATAATATCTTCCTTGCAATAAGTTCGACAATCTGTACTTCCGTGTTTTGTCTGTTGTGATATGTGTCGTGGTAAGGGTGGTTGGTGAGTTAATTAAAACAAATCATTTTGTGAAACGTCTTGTATTCACGACGGTTCCAATAAGAGAGCCAATAAATCAATTATAAAATACTTAATTTTACTTATTGTTAAATCAGCTACGTGTGTCACAATGTTGCAGCTAGACATATAAAATGCACGCGCATGCAAATATAAAATACACCTCCCCGAAAAGTTAATCCTTCACACCCATCGGCTATGAAAAAAAAAAATGTGACGAACGTAACTATTTGAAAACTAAATACTATAAACACTTTTTTAATAAAAAATTCTGAGTGTGTAGTACGTTTTGATGTCAATAAAGATTATTGTATAATTTGTATACTGTAAAGAGTGCAGGCAACGCAGCTTTGCTTAACTTCTGCAATCGCTATAAATCGTATCATGAACAGCTCATATACGTCCCCACCGAGGGGCTCGAACCTACCCTGAATTAGGGCGATTAGGCCTTAGTCGACCACGCTGGCCCCGTGCAGGTTGATCGACTTCAGACACAACCTTTGAGTTTCTTCGCAGGAGTGTGCAGGTTTCATCACGATGTTTTCCTTCACCGTAAGAGCGTCGAATAAACGTACATTATGAATTCGAAAACACTTTGGTATGTGTGGTCTCCCGGACGGGAGGCAGCGTCCCTAGCCACCAGACCACCGACGCTCTCAATCGTATAATACCCGTGCATGATACAAAGTGCTTATATTTGATGTTCATTGCGTGGCCAATTAGCATGCCTGAACGCCTGAACTGTAAACCCCGTAACTTACTACGAATTGATCTTGTAATTTATAACTTAGTAATTTTAACTTGTACGTAAAGGAATCAGACAGCCCTTCAGGCAGCAACCGCCCCCGCCGGCGGGGACGCGGAACTAATAGTAGAATTAATTCAGTAAGACCCGGTAGGGGTCATTCTTCTCCGACGCGCTTCTCGCCCTGGCAACGTTCTGGGCCGCGGTCCGAGCCCGTCTGAGGGCGCCCCCAGATACGTTGTCATAAAATTCCTAAGGGGTACGAGCCTTCTGCTCCCCCGCAAGTCCGCGCCCACTATATTACCACTCTGGTATAAATAGTGATTAGGTCCGTCAAAAAAAGAATAAATCATTTTAAATCATACTATGTTTGTATTTGTATGTATGTCTAATGGGGGACGCCTGCGACGGAGCGCAGACGGGTGATCGATCTGCTCTGTTTGAAGAACTATTTCACCCCTAATTCCCAGCTCGGTTGTCGCCGAGTCATACTAAATCTTACGAATGTTTGCCCTGGGCGGGATTTGAACCCGCGACCCTGTGCTATCCCCATCCTATATCCTCTTCGACACGTGACATTGGCGGAACTGTGAATACACAACATAATAAAAAAAAAATACGCTCTTACAACCGTTATTAGGTTATGTTATAGAGCCATTTATTTATACGCACGATCTATTGTGAATTAGGTCGACTCAACACTTACCACACACAACGTTGTGTTATTTATTAGCGATCTTAGAACTTCACAATAATTATAAATGTTTCGTTTTATAGTTAGACTCGCGGTCTGCCCGCGGCTACTCTCGCATTGTGTAAGATTTTCCCGTGGAAATAATACTTTTCCCCGTAGAAAGTATCCTATGTGTTAATCCAGGTTACAAACCATGTCCATTTTAAATTTCATCCCAATCCGTTCAGTGGTTTTTGCGTGAAAGAGAAACATCCATCCATATCCATGCATACAAATTTTCGCGTTATAATATTAGTAAGGATTGTAGATAATCTAAGAACTTTTCGTTTTATAGTTAGATAGATATAGCAGTTTTAATTCAGGGTAGGCTCGAGCCCCTCGGTGGGAACGTAGAGCTGTTGATGATGATGAAGATATAGCAGTTTTTATTTTAAGTCCGTGTTTTCAGAGAGTTGTGTTTTCGTGTGATCATAGCATGTTCAAAGAATCTTCATCTGCTAGGCCAACCACCATCTTCAACCTCATCATCAATTTCTACAGCTGGGATGGTGGTCAGATGCAAGCCGCTGTAAAATGTAAAAACGGACGGATCACAAAGGTTCGATCAACGAATAATCTATAGCTATAGTGAAGAAACGTGGGGGCACCTCACACCGTCAAGCAAAAATCTCTTTGTGAGACTTTCCCCAGTTTGGTTAGGTTAGGACTTTGCAGGCTGAGCTGAATCACCGATTGTCCGAAAAGAAGGATCATTCCGTGCTTCGGAAGGCACGTTAAGCCGTTGGTCCTGACTACTATCTAGTCGTTACACGAGCCAGGGTTTGTGAGGCCGGTTGTCGACCTTACAACCCACACGATTGAGAAAGTTCGATTCGATCTGAGTTTGAACACTGGTCAAGGTCCATTCCCCAGTTTGGATAAGACATTGCAGATCAAATCACCTGATTGTCAAGTAAGAATTGAAAAGTAAGAAGATTCCGTGCTTCGGAAAGCACGTTACACTTTACGCCGAAACCAAGCGTAAACCAATGGCGGCGGCGGCGGCGCGGGGCATCAACGGCCCGTTACAGTCCACTGCTGGACTATGAGCCTCCTCCACTTAATTTGTAGTTGTTCAATGTGTAGTCCCTAAGTCGCCTCTTACGACACCCACGGGAAGAGTAGGGGTTGGTGACAAATGTATTCTACTCTGCCGTCGTCACCACAAGGCGCGGGGCGGGGCGGCGGTTCAAATTCTCTGACACTCGAGTTTCTAATGGAATGCTCAAAATGCGTACCTTCCCTGCCATTTTCCTACGTAGTATCGTACTTAAATAAAATATTATTTCTCTACATAACGAACCAATAACCCGAATACCAAAATCTTTCGCAATGTCCGAAATAATCACTCAATCAACCTATTGCAGTCCACTGCTGGACGTAGGCCTCCCCAAGGGCACGCCAAAGCGCACGATCAGTCGCTTTTCTCATCCAGCCACCACCAGCGACCTTCCTCAGGTCATGTGTGCATCAGTCCGAAATAATAAGCCATGCTTTATCAAAAATTAAGTACTTAGTAAAATACTTACTTTGATTTTAAATTTACTTTGCACAAAATCACTCTAGATAGTGATATCTAAAACTTGCACTTTACTTATATTTCTAACAGCTATTGAGTTAAGTACACAGGTTCACAACGCTGACTCTTCTTGACTATTTCATTTTCAAATAAATTCACATGGTCGCGCGTAAACGTTGATAACAATCGCCCAACTCAAAAAGTCGCGTCCCCAAAACAAAGTTCGAGAAAACTGATGATTTTAAACTTAGTAGGGCAGCAAGAATGTTGCCAAATTAAAAGACGTGTTTCAGACGCATAACTTCATAAAATTTGTGTATTTTTGATTTGGTAGTGTAGTAACAAACGACAAAGGTACAAAAATATGGGATGACGTCATTTGTTTCGATACCGGCCGGTCCAAGGCCGAGGCCGCGTCTGAGATCATCGACTTGAAAAAGGGGCACCCGATTGCTTAGTTCTGCGGCCTGCAGTATCTACATAGGTAGGAATTTCCTTTATAAATGAAGCAATAATAATAGTTAGGTACAGTACGGGCCGTTGATGATAATGACAGTATTAAAAAATATAAAAAAATATCGTCCATTACTTGGGATGATGGCGCGGCGAGGCGCTGTCAATATCGAAGAGTGTGTACTGGCCAGTATATGTGAATTTTATTTATATTAACCAATGACGAATATTTTAACTGAATTCCCTGTTTCTAAAAGTAACAACGCCATCTATGAACGCAGAGGGAAAATACATTATCATATGGTGCTGTTATTTTTAGAATATTACTGCATTAGGGAATCTTACTGCACCAAGAGAATAAGACGTTTTACCTAGGTAAAAAATGGCCTAAGTCCGTTCTTGGATACCAAACTATCTTTAAACCAAACATCAGAATCGGTTGAGTTGAGAATTAAGTCTTGAAAGCGTAAGTACGTAACAATGCAGACACCAAAACATCTAAGACATCTATTAGTTAGGTTATTATAGGATGAGTTCTGACAACTTCAAAATTCTTCATACGACGCGAGACGTTAGTCCACTACCGCCATCTTATTATATCCTCCGTAAACTGATAGAGCGCGGGTTCTCGGTATAGGTACTGCCAAAAATATATTTTTTAGGACTTTTTACTTTCACTTGCAAGAAAACTCAATATACTTTCACCGGTATATTATTTATCGTAATAAAATTAATAAATAGCATTCACCTATTGAGTTTTCTTACAAGTGAAAGCAAGTATTGAGAAAAAAACATTACATAATACAAGATAAAATTTTATTTTATGTACAAAAAGAGTCACTTTCTCACAAAAAGAGTCACTGTCTCGTTAATAGCACTGAGGAACAGAAATTCAACTCAAAGTTCTAATATATGTAGGATAAAGTAAAGGTAAGTCTAACAACAACCAAACAACAACAATAAGCGCAGACGCCATTCCGCCATTTTTGTTTGACTTGTTTTCTGTTGTGTTGCCCTCACTGGTATAACAAAACTACAAATGACATATTATTTTTCTATTTTTTTGAAATGTTTGTTGCCTTGATCAAATTTATTTTATAAATAATGAAGTATATTAATTAAAATATAAGAAATAATATAATTTTAAATATTAAATAATAAAAATGTCAACGACTGTCCAAATCAAATTCTACTAATTACTTTTACTCGCAAGTTGTTAATGGTGTCGATTCGGTATACGCTCGACTAAACTAAACTTAAAATTAGTCCTGTCACTTTCTATCATTTTTAATTGAAAAGGGACCGAAGATCATCGGTTTTGTTTTTGTCTATGACTTCACGACTAACTGTCAAATTTAGTCTTGTTTTAGTGCCTACCTAACACCATCACGAATAAAAACCCACTAAAATTGACAGTTAGTCGTGAAGTCAAAGACAAAAACAAAACCGATGATCTTCAGTCCCTTTTCAATTGAAAATGATAGAAAGTGACAGGACTAATTTTTAGTTTAGTTTAGTCGGGCGTATGCCGAATCGACACCAATGTCAGCCACACTGAAACTTAACCCCCGTAGGTATTTTAAAGGTTAAGGTTACTGTAATTGGTTTCGCCGTTGTAGCTGAAATAAATAAAATAAATAAACGATATAATTGACCGAGCGAGCGAAGCGTCTCTATTTCAGCTTGGCCAAATTTGCTTTTGTATGTTTCACTCTACAGGTCGCGTTTCTCAACCGATTCTCGTGAAATTTTGTGAGCAGGTTCGATAAATTAATCGTTTTTTTTTTTTGTCGAGTCAGTTTTTGGAAATTTAAAAAAATTACGGAGTTATGGGGGTTGCCAGCTTGCAAGGTCTACCGCCGAGGCTGTTTTCCTCTACAGGTCACATTTCTTAACCAATAAAATAAAATAAATAATATAAAATAAAATTAAGTTAAAAAATAAAAAAAAACAAGGGGTCGGGGATGTTTGTCGAGAAAAAATAAAAATAAATTTGTAAAGATTATACAGACTTGCGAGGTCTACAGCTCACAGAGCCACTAGTACCTATTAAAAAGTTTTTAAAATTGTTATCTGTCAGAGCTCATCCTACAGTAAGCCAACTATAGTTGTGCTGAGCTGGGATAATATCGGAGGTCAGATTCCATTGAGGCTAGATTCCATGAGGTCTTTCCGACTCAGGGTGGGTGGGATGGGACGGGTTTTCAACGACTCTATCTCAGGAATTCAAAACTCTACCTAACCTAGCCATGTTACACCTTTAAGTTTCATTATCATCCATCATTCCAACCGTAAGCTTAAGACATTTCGAGGACCATGGAGTTGCAGGGAAGCGTCCAAGTCTGGTTCTTGGGCATAGAATCCGTCTGGGTATAGTAACTTAACTCAGGTAAGGCCGCCGCGTCATGATCGGAGATTAGAACGAGAAGTAAATAATTTTAAAATCTCTATAAGTTGACTTATTTAATTATAATAATTTACTTATTACATTAATTAATAAGATCAGTCTTTAAATAAGCCGGTTAATTAATTATTTAATAAATAAAGAACTACACCATAGCAGCTTGATTCAACTTGTTTCTTGACTTCCTGTTACAACATACAGTGTTGGGATGTTTCTTTGTGTAAGTATTCGCTTGAACGAGTATATTCATCGGTCGCATTGACTATTGAATTGCAGACTTCAGTTTTTGCTGTAGCTCCTCTTCCTCCTCAAAGAGATCCTGGCAGTCTCCAAAACACGCAAAACAACAGCTGCATCTCGGCTTGTTTGGACACGGACACGGGCATGGTGTATTCCAATTACAAGGGCATTTGCAGGTGCATGGACTACTGCATGGGGACGGGGCTTCCGGACTACATTGGTAGTAGCAAGGACAACATGCACCGCATCGGACACAGCGTTGTTTAGTCGTATAACAGCATGGCCAGCATTTATAGTACCTACAGCGGCATGGTCCGCACGGACAAGCGCACCTGCAAGGCCCGTAAGGACCACATGGAGCGCAACAGCGACAACATGAACAACATGTCGGACAACATCGGCAGCAGCAGCAAGGGTTGCATCGCCAGCAACAGCAACATGGATAATACGCACAGCCGTAGGGGCTTTCACCGTGATAACAACTTTTCATAGTACACGACCATGGGCATACACGGCTGGAGGGGCCACATAAGCATGCGCCACAAGTCCCTCTGGGACCGCAAGGGTAGCAGAAGTTACGTGGAAAGCAACAGCGACAACAGCATGGGCAACTTGGACATAAGCATTGAGGATTGCATTTACAGAAGCAGGGGTGATAAATCCGACAGCACCAGGGGTTACAATTACAACACCATGGTCTACATTTAGGGCCGCAAGGCTGGGGACAGCACGGATTGCAGCAGTCAGCAGCAAAGTTTCGCACAGGGAACTGTAGATTTTGGGGTCGATCTCCACAAGACAGGATCTGATCGAGGAGGTGTCCTTTGGTAGGCAGTACGTCATTACCAGTTTTTAGTGTGAGGTTTTTCTTATTAGTTGAAAATGCAAGTGAAGACAATTTTTTGTACAGTATTGCTTTCTTGAAAACTAATGCCATCTTTTTTACTTTTATTTACATATTCTTATAAATTAGCAAGCCATATAAATGTACTTGAAATTTGGATATTTTTATTTATTGTTTGTTTGTGTTAGCTCAAATATGTGCCCCCGCCGTGGGGCTAGAGCCTTTATGTATTTATTTACTTGAAAATTTGGGCCATGTTGAAGTTCTTGCGGAAAGAAAAACAAACAAAAGTTACATGAAGGCAAACATAAAAGCAACATGAAAGTCGCTAAATAAATTAATGTCACGTTGGCATTGGCATTGGCGTGATGTCTATGGTGTAGGGAAGGTATGGATTGGCCTGGGAACAAGAAAAATCTTGGGCAAAGAGTTTAGGTTCCTAACTCAGTTCTTAATGTCGAAACCCGCGCGAGCCTTCCATTTATCTAAGGTCGAAACCATTGGGGCATGGTGGGTCCGAAGTGTTCAGAACCTGAGGCAAAACACATGTACTAAGTACCCAAAAGTATAAAATATATTTATCGAAATAGTTATTTAGTTTAACAACTCATTCATATAAATGTCCCTATCGATGCCTTTTGAACCGATCGTAAAAGGTTTCACTCTGAGTACCTATTATAATCATTAGTTTTTCTCGAAGTGTTCAGAACCTGAGGCAAAACACATGTACTAAGTACCCAAAAGTATAAAATATATTTATCGAAATAGTTATTTAGTTTAACAACTCATTCATATAAATGTCCCTATCGATGCCTTTTGAACCGATCGTAAAAGGTTTCACTCTGAGTACCTATTATAATCATTAGTTTTTCTCGAAGTGTTCAGAACCTGAGGCAAAACACATGTACTAAGTACCCAAAAGTATAAAATATATTTATCGAAATAGTTATTTAGTTTAACAACTCATTCATATAAATGTCCCTATCGATGCCTTTTGAACCGATCGTAAAAGGTTTCACTCTGAGTACCTATTATAATCATTAGTTTTTCTCGAAGTGTTCAGAACCTGAGGCAAAACACATGTACTAAGTACCCAAAAGTATAAAATATATTTATCGAAATAGTTATTTAGTTTAACAACTCATTCATATAAATGTCCCTATCGATGCCTTTTGAACCGATCGTAAAAGGTTTCACTCTGAGTACCTATTATAATCATTAGTTTTTCTCGAAGTGTTCAGAACCTGAGGCAAAACACATGTACTAAGTACCCAAAAGTATAAAATATATTTATCGAAATAGTTATTTAGTTTAACAACTCATTCATATAAATGTCCCTATCGATGCCTTTTGAACCGATCGTAAAAGGTTTCACTCTGAGTACCTATTATAATCATTAGTTTTTCTCTAAGTGTTCAGAACCTGAGGCAAAACACATGTACTAAGTACCCAAAAGTATAAAATATATTTATCGAAATAGTTATTTAGTTTAACAACTCATTCATATAAATGTCCCTATCGATGCCTTTTGAACCTATCGTAAAAGGTTTCACTCTGAGTACCTATTATAATCATTAGATTTTCTCGAAGTGTTCAGAACCTGAGGCAAAACACATGTACTAAGTACCCAAAAGTATAAAATATATTTATCGAAATAGTTATTTAGTTTAACAACTCATTCATATAAATGTCCCTATCGATGCCTTTTGAACCGATCGTAAAAGGTTTCACTCTGAGTACCTATTATAATCATTAGTTTTTCTCTAAGTGTTCAGAACCTGAGGCAAAACACATGTACTAAGTACCCAAAAGTATAAAATATATTTATCGAAATAGTTATTTAGTTTAACAACTCATTCATATAAATGTCCCTATCGATGCCTTTTGAACCGATCGTAAAAGGTTTCACTCTGAGTACCTATTATAATCATTAGATTTTCTCTTTTTTTGTCGTGTTTTTAATAAATATACAAACGACACCATGGCTACTTGGTTTTACTTTCTTGATGGAATTCTCCTTCATGCTGTGCTTTGCATTTATGTTCGTCAGTTTCCTGCAGCTGCATATCGCTTGCATAGATATTCCATGGTTGGTATGCTTGAAAGTCTCCATAATACATACAACAACAGCAGCACCTCTTTTTATTTGGACAAGGGCGTGGGCACGGAGCGTTCCAGTCGCAGGGACACGTGGGGCACCAGTTATCCTTGCAGGGGCACCACTTCGCATACGGGGATTTAAATGGGCAGGCGCAGTTACATGGGCAGCAAGGTTTGGATTCGCCGCAAGGTTTGGATTGGCCGCCAGGTTTGGATTCGCCGCCAGGTTTGGATTCGCCGCCAGGTTTGGATTCGCCGCCAGGTTTGGATTCGCCGCAAGGTTTGGATTGGCCGCAAGGTTTGCATCCACAACAGCAAGGGTTGCATCCACAATAGCAAGGGTTGCATCCACAACAGCAGGGGCAGCAGGGGCAGGGCTTACACTTACAGAAAAATCTACAATATTGACAGCCAGAGCACGGACAGCATCGACAACAGCAGCAAGGGCGAAACACCTGTCCACAGCCGTAAGGGCAACATGGACTGCCCGGGCAGCATGAGCTGGGACAAGTCGCACGTGGACACGGGCATCGGGTTGGGCCGCGTGGGCAGGGACACCCGCAAGGCCCGCAGGGTCCAACTGGACAGCCGTATCTGCGATAGCAGTAGGTAGGTTCACTATAGTTGCAGCGGCAACATTCACATTGATAACAGGGGCAACATTGGCAGTTACAGCTACAGGGACAAGGGCAAGTAGGGCAACACGGATTGCAACACCAGTCATCCTTTTTGTCATCACCGAAATGTCGCACAAGCCTCTGTTGGTCTCTGTAGGATAGAAATAATTGAACCAGAGGGCGCTTGTTGCTGGTGGCCAATCTGTAGTGATTAGATTGTATTGTTCGTACTGCAGGGCTTTTCTTATGGGCCGAAAATCCAAATAAAGACACTTTTTTTGATAACACTGCGTTCTTGAAAATTGAAGCCATCTTTTTTTACATAATTATCTACTTAGTTAACTAGTCAGAAACTTGAAATTTTGATATTTTTATTTATTTATTTGTTTATGTACTTGGAAATTTAGACCATTTTTTTAATTATCCATGCAGATTTGTAAAATAACAAATCATTTTTGCTACCCTTTCCTCCAAGTTTACTACGATATGTCACATTGGCGTAATAATAACTCTTCAGAAGAATTTACCTTGGAGAATAAGAATCTATGCTTATCTAGCATAGTTTTTTTTTATGGCACTAGTATGACTTTGTGCCAGTGTCAAGTTTTTTATTGTTAAAGGTAGGGAAACTTATCTACGTGAAAAAAAGTAAAGGATAGGCAAGAAAAAAGGAAAGTTAGGTTAATTGTAAAGTAGATATCAATAAAAACATATAACGATACGTATTCTGCCGTCGCATCAGAAAACACAGTATCTCAAGTTACTGTGTTTTCACTTTTATTTTATTACCGTAACAATGAGAATGAACTCTACCCGGCAAAATTTGCGGTTTATTTCTAGCACTTCTGGTTCCAGAGATACGGTAACTAAAAACACAGTAACTTTAACAAACTAAGACCAAATAATAGAACAAAACACAGCATGTAGGTATTACATAACTTGAAAACAGTAAGTAAGAGGTTACTGTGTTAATGGTAACAAACAATAAATACAGGGAACAAACTTTAGATAAGAACACAGTAAAATGCTCTTGCTATTCTAAAACACAGCATTTTTTCCAAATACTGTGTTATAGATTAGCTCGAGATTTCAAGATTATAATATATCACTTGGCAACAATACAGTATCTAAGATACTGTGTTATAAGAGAAATACGCTAGCAATCGATTATTTAAGTTCCTTGACAAAATAACAGTATTTAACTACTTACTGTTTTTTTGCCTAGACCTTTCGAGCGCGGAAACAATACTTACTGGGTATTAGCTAAGTTTAAGGGATGTGCGGGGTGGGTGGGAGGTGAGAGGCGTGTGTGTTTTGGAGTGACGAGGTCGGCGCACGGACATCTTGCGGGCTTTGCGTTTGCGCTGACGATATTCGACGAGTACGCGGCAAAACATCGTAAGCTTTTTTATCTTTATTATGATAATATTATAATTAAATATTAGTTTTAATCTAAGAGATGGCAGTTTATAGATACTTTATAATATTCGAACTTTATATCATTACCCAGTACGAACTTTAGATTAGGACTTTCGTCCGATTACCTACGCGGGCAAGTCGGACATTTTGACTTCTAGGGTGTTAGAAAGAAACGCCTCTCAAAAATCGCGTCGAAATCGGCATGATATCTCACCGATGATGGTTTCACGTACGTCCTACCGGGGTATAAACTACTTCACAAAATAAAATGGGTTACAGAAGGACCACTCCCGCTTTCCTCGAAAATAATTACGTCATCTTGCCGTACTCACTAGGATTGTTACTGTATTGATTCTGAAAAAAGGTAATACTTTACAAAGATATCATACATACAATCATCTTATCATGCTTACACGCTTTAGAGGGCAGACAGAGCATAAAATATCCATAAAAGATCCCGATGCCGATGGGTGAAGAACGCATAAGCAACCAAATGCTGTTATAATGCTGCTTGTTCATTTTAATCAACGCAATTACATTTTAAGTAAAATTATTTTAATGATTATGAATATAAGACCAAGGAGTACCCTATTATTTTGATAATTAATACTACGTGACAAAAATTAGGACTCGCGAAATCGATGAAAAAATCTCGCGAATGAGTTTTTAATCTAAACTTGCGTGCGATTGCAACAAACGCTTTGGTCAAACGTGATGGAGCTCTGTTTAAGACTGTTTGAGGACGTCTCTAAACGTAGCAACAATTTGTGCGTGCGAGAAATGGCGTTTTGTTCTGAGTGGATTCTCTGTTATGTCTGGCGCGCGCCGCTTTACCTACTTTGTGACTACTCACAGGGTTAGAGGACACGTGCGTTCGTTCGCGAATTACGAAAGCAATTTTAAAACTTGTGGTTAAATGTATTATTTTTACAACAATGTATGCCTTAATCGTGACCTGTTTACATTCATAATTCAAAGAAAATATGCTTAGAGTTTTTTTTTACCCAAGCAGCAAACCCATTTGACATTGAAAACTCTGATCTCATGGGGGCAGCTAGTGGGTCAGGTCAAGAGAAACTCTGGAGACGGTTTTGTTTAATGTATTTTATTTTACAGTAAGTAATATCGACGTAAGCGTTTATTATTTAGAATGCGGGTAATAAGTAAACAGGTGGGTATTACGAACTAACTGGCGTGCGCGGTTGTTCGGATAATGGTAATAGCAGGCGTTCTACGAGAATCACAGGTTTAGAAGTTGCTAGCCCCTAGATAGAAGCGACAGGAATGACATACAGGTAAATCATCAAATATGTTGGACAGGTATTAGGCCTGGAAGGCCTACAGGAGTACAGGTTATCACAAAATAGATCTTATACTTTCGACAACATACCGGATCACAAGATTAAGGTTTTGTTTGATGCCACGAAACTCTAGACAGGAGATAGCCACCAGGACAGACGACTCCCGAGAGACTCGAGCCTGCCAGCCAGGTCTATCGATCCGGACTTAAAACTAGCTTAAAGATAAACGGATATTGAGACAGTCACAGGTGTTAGCTTAAATCTAGACAGAAGATAGACACCAGGACAGAAGACTCCCGAGAGACTCGAGCCTGTCAGCCAGGTCTATCGACCCGGACTTAAAACTAGCTTAAAGATAAACGGATATTGAGACAGTCACAGGTGTTAGCTTAAATATAGACAGGAGATAGACACCAGGACAGAAGACTCCCGAGAGACTCGAGCCTGTCAGCCAGGTCTATCGATCCGGACTTAAAACTAGCTTAAAGATAAACGGATATTGAGACAGTCACAGGTGTTAGCTTAAATCTAGACAGGAGATAGACACCAGGACAGACGACTCCCAAGAGACTCGAGCCTGCCAGCCAGGTCTATCAATCCGGGACATACACAATTAAATGCTAGACGGTTGCTAGTGCAGTGGAATCAAACAAATATATCAAAAGAAATCACAGGTCTGGATTGAAATGCTAAGCGATCTTAAAACAGGAACTGACTTACAGGTTTATTGCAGGCGTCGGCGATAGCGTTAAGGATCGGTAAAATTTGGGTAACGCGGGTCAGAGTCTACTACTTAGCAAAGATTTTATGTACAGGAACGACTCTTCAAGTTACCGTGCCTAGTCGCGGGACGTCTGCATCCGCTGGTGCCGCTGGCGAAAGAGAGATTCCTTTTTTTTTTTTTTTTTGACGGACCTAATCACTATTTATACCAGAGTGGTAATATAGTGGGCGCGGACTTGCGGGGGAGCAGAAGGCTCGTACCCCTTAGGAATTTTATGACAACGTATCTGGGGGCGCTCTCAGACGGGCTCGGACCGCGGCCCAGAACGTTGCCAGGGCGAGAAGCGCGTCGGAGAAGAATGACCCCTACCGGGTCTTACTGAATTAATTCTACTATTAGTTCCGCGTCCCCGCCGGCGGGGGCGGTTTCTACCTGAAGGGCATTCTGTATTGGTGTGTGGCCTACACGCAATGGCAGCTTTAATCGCGACGGTAATCTCATCGTCCGGATCTGTGAGAGCGTGTCTAGGACGACGCTTGAATCGCGTAGTGGGATGCGGAAAGTAAATTGACGCTTTTCTCACCAGAAAGTTCGGGTGAGTAACGGCCGAATCGAAATATCGTTTAGACGCTTGACGCACGTACTCCTTAATGGAGGGGTAAAGAGAGATTCCAATGCGTGTCTCGGGCTCATATCGAAATCGTTTTCCCCCTCCACCTTCTCGCTTGCCAGGTCCGCATTCAGGATTCGATCAGGGCCGTACTCGGGAGCGGGCTTGAGGGGCGCAGGTAGGCGCTGCGGGGCCCGTTACAATTAGATAGGTAGTTAAGTTAGATGGGACTATAAAGACTTAATTTTTCATGTTTTTAAGAAGGTATTGATAGGCATCATTGGTTTGACTGACCTGTAGGGGGATCAGCAGAGATGAACGAGTAATAATTAGAATTTAAAAAAATAAAATTATATCATTATTAATATAACAATTTGCAAAGTTTAGTCTATAACACAGTATTTCAAAATACTGGATTAGTCAACCATCGCTAGCCTTTATCATTTTAAGTTAAAACACAGCAATTTGACTTACTAGATTCACAATTAACTAAATTTCGTTAAGTAAATTAGATTAAAACACAGCAAAATAACAGTACCTGCGATCAAGAAAAGAATTTATCAGTATCTTTACATAGCTTAATCACAGTATTTCGTAAATCTTAGCTAGTACACAGTAACTACGTCAGTTACTGTTATTTACTCTAGTACAACAAATTTTTGTTTATTTATTTTACCAACAACAACACAGTTACGTATTTAACACGAAATATAATAAAGAAACATAAAAATTAAAAATACACATTTATAGAACAACGTTTTTTTTATCACTCTACATTCTAGTTAGGTTGCTAACTTTCATAAATTTGTCACAATCGAACATAGTTTCCAATAAACTTTACGCGCGTTTTTCTCGAAACGACTTTTTCAAAGTTACTGTGTTCTCTGTTACGACGGCCGTATTATACATAATATTTAATTAATAAAAGATGATGCGATATGTTGCAATATAATAAAGGATACATTTTAAGGCATGATATTCGGGTAGGAAAAGGAACATGGAGAGACTGGAGGGATTCATATAAATAAAAACAATTATACCGGGAGCAGGCGAAGAAAATATGATCTTAGTCACCAACCTCAACACCACATTGACAGATATCACTATCATACCTAGTCTAGCAAGGTGGGATGGAGATGGAGTGCATTTTTAGCACTTTTTAAGAAAGAAAAGAAAGAAAGAAAATTAGAAATTAATGAATTTAAACTGTCGTCGTGAGATATTTATTTATTATTATTTATTTACTTATTTATTATTAAAGAAAATTTACACCATGACAGTCTGTTATAACTAAGGCACTGTAAACTTAAGACCAAGGACCAAGGACGTCTTAAGACTAGAAAGTAAAAAATAAAAATTTTAAATGACAATGTAAATAAAATAAAAATACAACTCTTATAAACCCTCAGCATGACATAAACAAAATTTGCTGATATAAAAATATTATTCACACCAACCGATAAAGTAATCGTGAGTAACACCGAATAAATTTTATTAAATACAGTACCTTTTTAGGAACTTCGGAACTTCTTTTCTAACAGCAGGGCCCCGTTTCACGAAGCAACAATTTACTAGTAACAAGTTACAATTTTATATTCATTACGTAGCCAATTCGCCAAAACTGGAAGCCCTTATCGTTTTACCTCATTACCTACGCAATGTACATCAAATTATACTTGTAATTTGTAACTTGTAGCGTCGTGAAACAGCCCCCTTATGTGGGCTCTACATTATACAACGTGTGCCAAAAAAATATTCTCAGAAAAATTAAATGTCAATGTATGGGCGTATTCCGATTCAGACTTTCAGCGCTGTCAGCGATCAGAAAAGCGGTATAAACGTATGAGTTTTGACAGTGACAGTGATTCGGAACGCGTTTACTTTAATCGATTTCAGCGCGTTTCGGAACGCAGGGTATGTATGTAAGTAATGTCAATTTGACAGTTCAGAAAACGTGTTGAGTTGATTGAGTGAGTTTGTGTTTATTTTTCCAGATTTTCAGAGATTTTCTCGAGAAATGTGTTCTGTGGAGCAAAAGCCGGTGTTCAGGGACCTCTCGGCCGATGACCCTGATCCGGAAGTCACTGAAGTAGAGTCCATGTGCATGAATTGCCATGCTAACGTGAGTAAAACATAAATAGTTACCGTATGGACCCAATGTATGGACCATTCTGGAAACTCTATTTTTGGAGTGTTTGGATTTTAGCTAAAATAAAATGTATTTAATTACAAGTATTTCTGACTTTCTCATTCCGAATCCTAATCTCAAAGTGGTATCTAAGCAGTGATAAAGAGCTTTAAACATCAAGAAAGTTGTTGAACTTTCTTTATACTTAACTACGAATAACTTAATGATGTTGTTAATTATTATGTGTGTTAGGTCCTTAACAATACAACACAATACAAATATACTTTATTGACACCAAACGAAAACAAAACAGAAAAACATAACAGAAACATAAAAACATAAGAGTCAACAGGTGGCGTTATTGCTAAGGTAGCAAATAGCAATCTCTTCCAGGCAACCTTCCTTCCTTTAGGGTTGCCAGGTCTTAAAACCGAAAGGCCGGACTGATCAGCCAGCTTAGCCGGACATTTGAATAGTAAGACCCTTATTTTAGTCTTCACACAACATTTTTTTAAAGTAAGACTAGGCTATTTTATCATTTACCATAAAAACTTAAATTTTAATGAAACAATAATAAAATGGTAAAATTTTAAAAGCCTAACAAAAGCCGGATGTTGTCGCCTGACTGTGTCCAGCTTTATCTGGACTTCTGGCAACCCCATCCTTATAGAAGCCATTTGTGGCACAATAACTCTGATACCTGGGTCTGTAAAGTCAGTCATTGACCTTACAAACCACACAATATGATAATTTATAATATTTAATTGCAAACTTAAGTTATACACGTGATTCTAATATTAGATATAACAAAGGCTTGTTTTGTAGAACTTGAACAGAACAGACAGGTTATAAACTTTTGATCTGATTCCCAGGGCATTACAAGATTGCTTCTTACAAGGATACCATACTACAAGAATGTGATCATCATGAGCTTCTCCTGTGAGGAATGCGGATTTGAGAACAACGAGATACAGCCGGGGGGAGCCTTCGCCGAGTTGGGAGTCAGGTATAATTGTTGAATTGTATTTGTTAACACCTCACAAAACCCTAAAGATAAACTAAAGAAGAATAATGTTTGAATCTGCAGATGGAAACTCCGCGTTGAGTCTCCAACGGACCTCAACAGACAGATTGTGAAGAGTGACTATACGAGCGTTCGCATTCCTGAGTTGGACTTCGAAATACCTGCACAGAGCCAAAAAGGCGGTAAGCCAACCATGTCTAGTGGGGGACGCCTGCGAGAGAGCGCAGACGGACCTGCTCATTTTACAAGAACTATTTCACCCCTAAGCCAACCATTGTATTGCAAAAACAGCAACAATTTTTTTTTTCTTAATATCTTCCTGCAATCAGCGCGATCACTATAAGCAGTAATTTCATGTGTGGATGTGATGTGTGAGACGGCTCTTCTCTTATTTGACTGGTTGACAGCAGTCACTGTCTTTCCGGTAGTAATAAATAATCATCAACAAAACTAGTGCCATAATAATAAAACAAAACAAAATATTTGAAATTTTTTTTTTGAGCCAAAAAGGCGGTAAGCCAACCATGTCTAGTGGGGGACGCCTGCGAGGGAGCGCAGACAGACCTGCTCATTTTACAAGAACTATTTCACCCCTAAGCCAACCATTGTATTGCAAAAACAGCAACAATTTTTTTTTTCTTAATATCTTCCTGCAATCAGCGCGATCACTATAAGCAGTAATTTCATGTGTGGATGTGATGTGTGAGACGGCTCTTCTCTTATTTGACTGATTGACAGCAGTCACTGTCTTTCCGGTAGTAATAAATAATCATCAACAAAACTAGTGCCATAATAATAAAAAAAAACAAAATATTTGAAATTTTTTTTTTGAGCCAAAAAGGCGGTAAGCCAACCATGTCTAGTGGGGGACGCCTGCGAGGGAGCGCAGACGGACCTGCTCATTTTACAAGAACTATTTCACCCCTAAGCCAACCATTGTATTGCAAAAACAGCAACAATTTTTTTTCTTAATATCTTCCTGCAATCAGCGCTATCACTATAAGCAGTAATTTCATGTGTGGATGTGATGTGTGAGACGGCTCTTCTCTTATTTGACTGATTGACAGCAGTCACTGTCTTTCCGGTAGTAATAAATAATCATCAACAAAACTAGTGCCATAATAATAAAAAAAAAAAAATTGAAATATTTTTTTTTTATATCTAATTTTTAACAAGGCTTACTATGCCAGTCTCATAGTTTTTGACAAGTTATAAAATTGTGTATTTATCCATACCATTTTTCATTCAATTTTGTGAAGAGGATCTGTGTTTTGGAGTGGCATATACTCGATTGTAGCATGTTCCTCTTGTTGGCTGAAGAAGAGTTACTAGAGTCCGGTACTGAATAAGTAAAGGGTAGTTTTAGAATAGAATAGAAAGTCAAAGTCAAAATAACTTATTTTCATAGGATGTTATTACATCATTTAGATCCGTCATTACATTTTTTTGGGTGAGTTCACTAACACTCATTTATTCGCTGTATGACACAACACACAGAATAGAAAATAGAATACACGACTAGGTATGACAACCGTAAGTTATTGAAACCTCAACAAGACGTGTTCAAAAAACATGTGCGAGTAGGACAGCTATGTCATGCTGTGTACTGTGTAAAACAGCGAAAAGGCGCTGGCTCAGCATATTGCCACAGCGAGCTGCGACGCTGATGATTCTGCCAGAAACCTAGGTGAGTCGCCGTTAGCGACACAGAACTGGGAAGCAAAAACAAAAACAATGTATCAATCCTTGAGGTTTTGCTACCTAATTAATAAACATGCAATAGAGTATTTAACTGTTCCTAAATTTACCATATTTTATGAACTAATTTTAAAATATAGATTAGTAGCAGAAATTCGCGAAAAAAAAAACAGGATCAGTTGAAAAACGAATTTACAGTGATTTTTTAAAGTTTCAATATGTCTGTCTCTTTCAAAAACGTATTTTTGTATGGAGATTATATGGCGTTACTAGCAAGTGACGTCACATGCTATTAAGTGCCTCTCTGTCTATGCTTGAGCTTCAAACCTTTATAACTCGGTAAATTTTAAAGATGGAGCAAAAATTATTTTAGTGTTCGATAGCAGAAACTAAAAATGTTTGGATTTATAAAATAAAAAAAGTAGTCAAATACCCTATTATAAAATCTCGTGTTTTAATGTTTTTTGAAACGTGTCACACAATTTAAATATTTAGGCCATATTGTAACTGAGGATCTGAAGGACGATTTGGATATAGAGCGGGAGCGCAGGGCGTTGTCGGTGCGTGGTAACATGCTGGCTCATAGATTTACTCGCTGTAATGTTGCTGTTAAAATAACGCTTTTTAAAGCATTTTGCCAAAGTTTTTACACGAGTGCTCTATGGGCCAGTTTTACACAAAAATCGTACAACGCCTTGCGAGTACAATATAATAACATCTTTAGGGCTCTGTTGAGGCTCCCACGCTTTTGCAGCGCATCGGGCATGTTTGCAGACGCTAGTGTGGACGACTTCTACACTATCATGCGAAAAAAGTCTACCTCGATGATGCGGCGAATGCGGGGGAGCACCAATGGAATCCTAAAGATGATAGATGAGAGAATGGATTCTTTTGTATTTAGCCGATTCATCTATTTACATGTTAAAAAAGTAAGGGGATGATTCCACAATTTTAAATTTAAAAACCATATTTTGCTTTCTTTCTTTACTAACATAAATATTAGGTCCTTACATATGAAATTGGCGTTTTGTATGGGAGGAACAAAAAGTCGAAAAATTTTTATATAGTATATTTATTTAATCAAAGTATGAGCCATTGTAATCTATGCACTTTTGCCATCTCATAGGTAGTTCATTGATCCCTTTACTAAAAAAACCATTCGGACGGGAATCAATAAAATCTTTGAAGGCGATTTGGACTGCCCCATCTGAGTTGAATTTTTTCCCTTGCAAGAAGTTATCCAAATTTCGAAAAAAATGGTAATCTGTTGGAGCAAGGTCCGGGGAGTACGGTGGATGCCTTAGACATTCCAATTGAAGCTCTTCTAATTTGCTAGCCGTCTGTTGTGCAGTGTGTGGTCTAGCGTTGTCGTGAAGCAGCAGTGGCGTAGAGCGATTGACCAGCCTCGGTTGTTTACCAGCTAGCTTTTCCATCATGGTTTGCAATTGCTGACAATAGTCATCTGCCGTAATCGTCTGGCCAGATTTGAGAAAACTGTAATGAACGACACCGGCGCTAGTCCACCAAACGCTTACAAGTAACTTTTTATTGGTCAATTTTCGCTTGGAGCAGGCTTTGGCTGGCTTGCCAGGGTCCAGCCATTGCGATGAGCGCTTCCGATTATCGTAGAGAATCCACTTTTCATCACAGGTAATGATTCGATTTAAAATCCCTTCGTTATTGTGCCGGTCAAGTAATGTAACGCAGCAGTTGACGCGCGTTTGCCGGTTTGCTTCACTCAATTCGTGAGGAACCCACCTTTCAAGTTTTTTAATCTTCCCAATTTGCTTCAAGTGGATTAAAACAGTTTTATCACTAACACCGAAGCCTGCAGCTAACTCGGACGTGGTTTGCGATGGATCCGCTTCCACAATAGCCTTCAATGCTTCATTATCAACTTGGGTCTCCGGCCGTCCACGGGGCTTGTTTTGCAGGTCGAAATTTTCAGAACGAAAACGTTGGAACCAAAAACGCACTGTGTTTTCTTTTGCGACACAACCGCCATACACATCATTAACCCTTCGAGCCGTTTCCGCAGCACTGGTGCCACGGTGGAACTCGTACTCGTAAATAACGCGATATTTCAAATTTTCCATTTTGTAAATCGAGCGATGCAAACAGAAAAAAGATAAGTAAAAAAACAAATGAATGACGGTTTACGAAACACAACTACATGTGGAAATAGCTGTATAAATTTGAATTTCGAATTCCTAACCAAATAGGAGAAATTTGTGATCAAAGTGGCCAGTACGACAAAACGCCAATTTCATATGTAAGGACCTAATATTAAGCCTACTGTACTAATCATAATTGGACAATATTAGTCTGAAATAAATTTATTTTTTATTTTTTTAATGTATTTACGAACATAATACAGAGGTAACAACAGTGGAAGGTATAATCCAGCGGGCGGCGGCAGGATTGATTCAAGACCAGGAAACCAGGCGTCGCGAGCATCCCGAAGCGGCCGCTCAGATCGACGCATTCGTGGCCAAACTAAACTCGGCCCGCTCGCTGGAGAAGCCCTGGACGCTCATACTTGAAGATATTAGCGGTGAGTGTAGTAAAATTGTGCCATTACAATACAATACAATGGGTCTGACCAACGATTTTAGCTGAAAATGACAAAACGTTCTACAAAAAATACAGTGGTTTTTTTATATCTATAAAAAGGACTGAGTTATTAACGATCAAAGTGCACACTTCCGCACGAGGCGAGTGGTAGCTGTGACGTCATATTGACGTCATATGCACGCAACGTTCCTATTACACCGCCAGCAACCGCCTGCATATGACGTCACACGCTCGGAACTTCTCGCGGTCATAACTTTGGTAATATTGCATGTATTGAAGTGAAATAAAAAGTAATGTAATGTACATGATATAAACTTTAATATAAGGCATGCTTTAATGTGAAATAAGAACCTATCGGTGTTCTTCATTATACTTTAGTGACACTAAAAAGTTACAGAAACACAGCTATATACTATAGTTAATGCGAATGTAATCGACGCGACCAGAGGGTCTACATTCAATGGCTGGTTCTCAAATTATAGAAAGAAATAAGACGAATTAAGGTATCCATCTTCTGTCCCTGTCTTCTTTAAAAGGCGTAAAGGACAGACGAATTTAGAATTAGAGCGTAATTTTCTGAATATGCCCCATTCAATATATCTTTATTTTTACAGGTAACATGTTTGTAGAGAACCCAGAAGCGCCTCGCAAAGACCCGCGCTCCGAGCGGACCGACTTCACTCGCAGCGCAGAACAGGACCACGCGCTGGGGATATTCACACATGAAGAGGTAACACACATGAGCACGCAATACACACATATACCAGGTGTTACAAAACTACAAATAAAGCCGAAATGGTGTGAATCTGCTCGTAAAACTGAACAACTTTCCCCAAAGAACATAGGTCGAAAAACGATTAAAAAAATCGCATTCCCATACAAAATCTAGACGGTCTCCATACAAAATTTACGGGGTTTTTTGTAACACCGTGTATACATGCAACACACTAGTACACACAACGCACTCACATATATAGAGAGCAAAGGCTTCACTCGCAACGCAGAACAGAACCACGCGCTGGGGATATTCACACATGAGGAGGTAACACACATGAGCATGCAATACACACACCCATATATACATACAACACACTAGTACACATAACGCACTCACATATATAGAGAGCAAAGGCTTCACTCGCAACGCAGAACAGAACCACGGGCTGAGAATATTCACACACGAGGAGGTAATACACATAAGCACGCAATACACACACCCATATATACATACAACACACTAGTACACATAACGCACTCACATATATAGAGAGCAAAGGCTTCACTCGCAACGCAGAACAGAACCACGGGCTGAGAATATTCACACACGAGGAGGTAATACACATAAGCACGCAATACACACACCCATATATACATACAACACACTAGTACACATAACGCACTCACATATATAGAGAGCAAAGGCTTCACTCGCAACGCAGAACAGAACCACGGGCTGAGAATATTCACACACGAGGAGATAATACACATGTGAGGAGGAGGGTGTGGTCTTATGAAAATAAACGTCTTTCTTCGTCTTCAAAAATGTTGTTTTATTCGTAGTCTTCCAGTAACGTCTTATCAGAAATTTTTTAGCTTAGCTAGCACACGCACGTCCGCTCTTCACCACACCGCCCTTCACACCACTCACTCCGGTCATGCAACTCATTCACACCGTTCCTGACATTTGTTCACTCATCCGTCTTTCATTCGTTCGACTACGTTCAAAAATATTCATCTCAGACAGTTCGTTCATAAATCTATCCCACACTCGGCCTTCCTGCACTGTGTCTGACCTCAGACACACTCATACACACAGTCTCAGTTACACTACTACTTATACACATACACATCTTACTCATTTACATACTTACACACTTATAAACAATCATACAACACCTTATATACTTTACACTCATAGTCATACATACATACTTAAACATTCTTAGCACATCATATCACATAAACAATACATAACATAATAAACTTTTACATTATTTACTTAGTTACATTTCAAGTTAACTCTTTAACATAGAAAGGTAAGTATATAACATGTTACCTACTACAAACTATTACATAACAACATAAACTTTTCCAAAAATAAACACAAGTCTTTTCTCAACTTAGGTTTTGTTAAACAAAATACCTATCTTAATTATTTATTACATAAGAAACCAAATACAGTTTACATACCTAACAAATTAGAGCACATAATATTTAGAAAAATAGTGAAAAACTTACAATGTTGAAGTGACACCTTCCTCTTTCTTTTAACTTAAACTATAACACACATTCATTCATACATCTCTATCATACCTACATACTGACTCTACAACCTTAAAAAAACACAAAATATAACACTAAAATCAAACTGCTTACCACTTATCAGCCTCCTGGGCCTCCTGTAGACCAAGGTTTCATGTATTCTGCACATGTAGATGTTTTCTTTGGTCCTTCTCCTCTATCAGATAGTCTTTCTACATCATATCTATCTTTTCCATTTTCTTTGGTGACTTTGTATGGTCCTAAGAATTTTGTTTTTAATTTCATGGCTGTTCCAAACTGTGTTCTTTTTATTGCCACTAAATCTCCAACTTTGTATATGGTGCTTTTTTTCCTTTTCTTATCAAAATTTCTCTTGTTTTCTTCTTGAATTTTTAATATTTGTTCTTTTGCTATTTCTCTCAATTTTTCTCTTTTTGCCATGAAACTAGAAACATACTCTTCTTCCAGCATTCCAAGCAATTGTAGATCTTCTTTCTGCCTCATCTTCACTCCTGTCAGTAGTTCAAATGGGGTTGTCTTGATACTCTTCTGATAGGTACTATTCAGGGCTCTCTGCAACTTACTTGTGTGCTTGTACCAATGTGTAGGCTCATCAACATTCAGTTTGGTGAGCACAGATATTATAGTGCGATGAATGCGCTCAACTTGCCCATTTCCCCTGGGTACTCCAGTGGTGATTTTACAATGCTGGATTCCTTCATTGGTGCAGAACTCTTCAAAATCTTTGCTGGTAAAGGCTGTTCCTTTATCACTGATAATTCTAGCTGGATTTCCAAACATTTGTTGTAAGATTAACATTTTATCTATTGTTTCCTTCGCTGTTACAGACTTGACTGGAAAAATCCAAACATACTTAGTAAATCCATCCACAACTGTCAGTATATAGTTGTATTTCTTCTTTGTCTCTGCTAGTGGGCCAATGTGGTCCACATGTAATGTATGTAGTGGTCCATCTTCTTTGGAAATAGGGTGGAGAAATCCTTCCTGCTTGCCCTCTTTCCTACTTCCCAAAATACAAGGAACACACGTCTTGATGTACTCTGTTACTTTTCTTTCCAAGTTTTCAATGAAGTAATCTTTACTTATCAGCTCCATAGTCTTCTTTTTAGCGAAATGTCCATTTTCATGCGCTCTTCTTATAATTTCATCCTCCATTTTTCTGGGTATTACTAGAGATTGATCTGCCCCCTTGCTCAGTAATCCTTGATACATGTAGTAGTCTTGATATGATTTTCCTTGTTTCAGCACATCAATTATTGCTTTTAGACCATCGTCACTTTCTTGTGCACATTGCAACTCTTTGTGGAGATCTGTTATTACAGCAGTTTCATACTGAACTCGACTCAAGGCGTCTGCATGTCTCATCTTACTGCCACTTCTGTGTTCAACTGTGAAATCGTAGTCTTGTAGAAGTAGAATCCATCTTGCTACTCTAGTCGACATGGCCAAGTCTTTTTTATTTAGTGTCATCTGAAAAGCTTTACAATCTGTCACAATCTTAAAGTGTTTTCCGTGTAAATAGTGACGGAACTTTTTGACTCCTTCTACTATAGCAAGTGCCTCTAATTCGTAGCTCGTGTACTTGCTCTCTGCCTCTGATGTTCTACGGCTCATGTAGTGTACAGGGTGTAGCTCTCCGTCTTCATTGCATCTTTGCATCAAAATCGCTGAATAGGCCACTTTAGAAGCGTCTGTGTGAAGCTCTGTATATGCACATGGATCATAAATCTTTAGTACTGGATTTGTTGCAAGTTTCTCCTTTAATTTTCTGAATACTTGTCGATGCTCTTCAGTGAATTCAAACACCTTTTCTTTTCTCAATAAGTCTGTCAGTGGTTGTGCTATCTGTGCATATCCTTCTATGTATTTTCTGAAATAGGAACATAGTCCCAAAAAACTATGCAACTGCTTTTGATTCTTTGGCTCTGGGTACTTCATGACAGTCTCAGTCTTCTCAGGTGAAGGCATAATAACGCCATTTTGAATAACATGCCCGAGGTACTCGACTCTTCGGACTAACAACTGACACTTCTTCCAGTTGATGTTCAGTCCATACTCTGAAGCCGTCTTCAATACTACACTCAGGCGTTCAATCGCTTGTTCTTCATTTTCGGCTGGAATCAACAAATCATCGATAAATACTATGACAATGCCTTGTGCTATTAGATCTCTGAATATAGATGTAATATATCTCATAAATACTTTTGGACATGTGGCCAGACCAAACGGAGCTCTCATGAATTCATATTGTCCCGTCATGGTGACAAAAGCAGTATACTTCGTACATTCTTCATTAATCTTTAAGTGAAAATACCCATTCTTCAAGTCAAGTGTTGAAAATACTTTGGAATTTGACAACTTATCAATCAGATCATCTATGATGGGTAGAGGATACTCATCTTTCAAAATTTTCTTATTTAGAAGCCTGTAATCGACACAAATTCTAGTTGAATAATCCTTCTTTTTAACCAACACCAATGGACTAGCATATTCTGAATAACTGACCTTAACAATGCCATCCTTCAGCCACTGTTCAATTTGTCTGTCAACTTCTTCTTGCTCCTTGATGGATACGCGTCGCGGTCGCTGTGCCACAGGTAAGTCATCATTCAGTACAATCTTCAATTCTACTGGTGCTTCTTTAACTTGCTTCGGCTTGTAGTTTTCTACTACACTGACAACTTTCTTCTGTGTTTCATTGCTTGTTGGACCTATAATATCAACAATGCAGGGAAAACAATTAACTTTTGACAGCCATTCTTCTCCTTTCGGAAACAACAACACAGAACCCTCATACATCACTGCCACAACATTCTTCAAAAATTCCTGTCCAATTATCACATCATACGGCATACAGTAATTAGGTACAATATGGAAGGTCACTTCATAATATTTACGCTCATCTATTTGAATATCTACTCGAACTTGTCCTAAAGAATTCACCTGTGATTGTCCAAGTCCACTCATCGTAATGTTATCGTCATATTTTTTAACTGAAAGCTTCGAATAAAAGTCCTCGTTCAATAAATTTAGGTCACTGCCGGAGTCTATCAAAGATTTTACCGTTTTACCACAAATGTTCACGTTTTTCACTGGTTTTTTTATCACTTCACATTCTGTAGCCTTGTTTACAATACGCATAACCTCTCGTGTCTCGTCGTCGTGACATTGACAGCTCCTGTCAAGTTGCCCGTTCCTGCCGCCGTAAGCGCATCGGTCGCCGCTCGAGTCCGCCATTTTCCATTCATTCGACATTGCAGTGACAACTTCATTCTCATACGCCGCCGTTTCACCAACCGTTCCGAACATCGCCCGTCTTGTAGTTCCCGTCGCTGCCGGTTGATAGGAGCGCCACTGCTGCTGCCCATTCGGTCGTCCGTTCCCGGTCGTTGGTTGTTGGGAGTGGGAGCGCCACTGCTGCTGTCCATTCGGTCGCTCGATCCCGGTCGGTCTTCCGAAGTTCCCCGAAGATGTCGCTGATGTCGCCGATGATGTCCGAATGTCGCTATGTTTTCGCCCGCCGTCTGCTTCTGATTTGCACATACTTGCAACATGGCCGAATCCATTGCACTTGAAGCATTTCATACCTTTTTCTCTATCGGGACAGGTGAATGATGTATGCCCCAATGCACCACAATTATAGCACCGTGTAGATGGTTGGTTTTCCTGCTGCTTCGACGTATTACTAGATGAAACTCGATGATAACTTTGATGACGATCTTGCTCGTTTTTTGTTTTAGACTTGATTAACTCGTACACTTTTAATTTCTCCTTCAGATCTGCATATGTTTTCACTCCATATAACATGACTTTGTTCGATTCAGAGTCTATAATGCCGTCCACTATGTATTTTATGGTGACATAGTCGGCAAGTTTTCCGCGTTTGCCCATCTCCTTCATGACAAGCAGATAGTCAAAACAGCTTTCGTTACTCTTCTTTTTTCTTGTGCTCATCATTTCGTGAATAGCCTTAGTATCACATGTACTTGGAAACTCCTTCGTGATTCCTTCTTTTAGTGAGTCCCACGTCTTATAGGGCTTCTCAGACTTCAGCCATAGCTCTGCAGTACCCGTCAGCGAACGCCGCGCTACCAGAAGTGTTTGCAACGGTGTCCACATGAAGATTTCGGCGTTGTCTTCTACTTCTTCGATCCATTTGCAGACAGGGAGGTTGCCGTCTTGGCCGCTGAACTTCGGCACCAGGTCCGCAGTCATGTGCAACATCGAGGACTGGTCTTTGCCTTTGGGCGAGCCGCTTTCATCGTCGTTATTAGTCCTCCTTCTCGGCATTTTCGTGTTTCGTCGTTTAGTCGTAGCTTAATAGTCTTTCGTCTTGTGTTTATTTCTTTGAATCGTCTTCTTTCTTCGTTCTTAATGGAAAACCTCGTGTCCCACGCCGGCCGGTAACAATATGTCCGCCAACGTGCCGCCAAGCCAACTTGAAAAAAAATAGGACGAGCCCCCAAATTGTGAGGAGGAGGGTGTGGTCTTATGAAAATAAACGTCTTTCTTCGTCTTCAAAAATGTTGTTTTATTCGTAGTCTTCCAGTAACGTCTTATCAGAAATTTTTTAGCTTAGCTAGCACACGCACGTCCGCTCTTCACCACACCGCCCTTCACACCACTCACTCCGGTCATGCAACTCATTCACACCGTTCCTGACATTTGTTCACTCATCCGTCTTTCATTCGTTCGACTACGTTCAAAAATATTCATCTCAGACAGTTCGTTCATAAATCTATCCCACACACATAAGCACGCAATACACACACACATATATACATACAACACACTAGTACACATAACGCACTCACATATATAGAGAGCAAAGGCTTCACTCGCAACGCAGAACAGGACGCGCTGGGGATATTTATTCGCACACGAGGAGGTAACACACTTATATATATATATATATATATACAGAGCAGACTTCACTCATAGCGCAGAACAAAAGCACGCATTGGGGATATTCACACACGAGGAGGTAATATACACATAAACACACGCATATATACAGACCAAGACTTCACTCGCAACGCGGAACTGAACCACGCGCTGGGGCTATTCACACATGAGGGGAATACTACACACAACACACACATGAAAACCTAATATTAATTTAAAGCATTGTTGTATTATTTCTTTTATTACCTATTTCGTTGCCAAATTTTTCTGACATTGTTATTGAATAGAACTTATAAGAAATGAAAGTGTGAAAAAATATGAAACAAAAGGATAGAAAAAGTTGAAAAATTAGTATTTTATAAATAATCACTACATTAGAAGTTTCTTCTTTAATTACTGAAAATGGTCCTATATAAAGTGGATCTAACTTACATCTATTTTCGTTTTTTATTAAAACAAAATCCCCTTTCTTGTAAACTATTGGATTTACATAACTATCATATTTTATTTTTCTATAATTTTTAGCCTTACATAAATTCTCCCTTGCCTCCATCTGAGTGTACGCAGGCGGAACACCTAATAATATGCAAATAAAAAAACAAAACCAACGGCCCGTTACAGTCCACTGCTGGACTATGAGCCTCCTCCACTCCGCGTGTTTGGTTTTGCCATAATCTCCACGCTTGGCAGGCGGGTTGGAGATCGCAGATTAAAAGGTTACTGTATCAGAGAGCGCTGCTGCCCGTTCCTTGTTCAATGTGTAGTCCCTAAGTCGCCTCTTACGATTCCCACGGGAAGAGTAGGGGTTGGTGACTAATGTAGAATACTCTGCCGTCACCACACGGCACAAATAATATGCAATGCAACAAAATGCTAGTTATTAATGAAGAAACCATTCAATGCTGTCAGGTGTCGGGCCTTTCAGCCCCCGACCCCTCAGCCCAGTCGGGCTCCCTGCTGTCGGCGGCGAACCCTGAAGAAGGCTGCTACGACGAGCTGCAGAAAGACGAGGTTCTGCAGTTCAGAACCAACTGCCCCGACTGCAACGCGCCCGCCGATACCAACATGAAACTTACGAGTGAGTAATTTACAATATGGATGGGGAAGAAAGGTTCTCTCCTGGCTTGCGCGGGCCGGAAGGCGTAGTGTTGGACGCCTCCCACAAGGTGGACAGATGGTGAAGGTTGCTGGGCGCCGGCGGATGCAAGTAGCGCAGGACCGCTCACGGAAACCTATGGGGGAGGCCTATGTTCAGCAGTGGACGTCTTCCGGCCGAGATGATGATGATGAATTTACGGTATAATAGAATATAGTCGATCGAGCGAGCGAAGCGTCTCCATTTCAGCTTGGCCTAAATTGCTTTTGTATGTCTGTCTGTCTGACTGTTCCACTCTACAGGTCGCGTTTCTCAACCGATTCTCGTGAAATTTTGTAAGCAGGTTCGATAAATTAATCGATTTTTTTGTCGAATCTGTTTTTGAAATTTAAAGAAATGACGGAGTTATGGATATGAGCGGTTGATGTGACATGTATGTATTTCTTCGTACGCTATCTTGCAGTATATTAAAAAGCTTTATTTAGAATAGAATAGAAAATTCATTTATTCACTGTAAAACACACAATACAACAGACACACATACATTGAAACAATTTCAAGATAATTACTAGAGTAAAAGGCACAAAAACGAACATAAGGTGAGTCAACCGTGTTGTGCTGTGTGTGACAGTGACAAGGCGCTGGCTCAGCTTGTTGTCACAGCGGCTGCGACGCTGGTAATGCTGCCAGGAACCTGAGGTTAGTCAGCGCACGCGACACAGAAAGGAACGAGAAGAGAAGAGGGTTAAGCAGTGTGTGTATAATAAAAAGGAGTCAGATGTAAATAGTAATGAGTATAATAATAATAGCGATAGTAATACATAAGAAAAATACATATACCTGGGCTGATTGATAACTGGCCGAAACGACGAACTTAAAAAAATGATACGCAAAAAAAAAATATTACATTATATTTTGGCATCTTTTTGAAAATAGAACGCCAAATTTGAATTTAATCGAACTGGTGGAATTTGTTTGATAGGACGTAGAACTTTCTCTGTCGTAAATTTTCTTAACAATGGAAAGAAACGAAATTCGTGCGGTGATAAAGTTTTACGTTTTAAAACAGAAAACAGCAACCCAGATTAAAACCAAGCTAGACAGTGTTTTAGGTAATTCTGCTCCTGCATTGAGTACAATTCACACCTGGGTAACTGATTTTAAACGTGGAAGACAGAGCTGCGAAGACGCCCACAGGTCTGGCCGTCCAAATGAAGTCACGAATCCGGACATGATCAAAAAAATTCACAAAATTGTATTGAATGATCGGCGCTTGAAGTTGCGAGAGATAGCAGAGATGGTGAGCATTTCATCTGAACGCGTTTTTAATATTTTGCACCAACATTTGGGAATGAAAAAGCTTTGCGCGCGATGGGTGCCGCGTTTGCTCACTGTTGACCAAAAGCAACGTCGAGTGGACGATTCATCGGAGTGTTTGGCGCTGTTTAACCGAGATCCTAACGAGTTTTCGCGGCGTTATGTAACAGTCGATGAAACCTGGATACATCATTATACTCCCGAGACAAAAGAACAATCTAAGCAGTGGACTGAGAGCGGAAGACCTGCGCCGAAGAAAGCAAAAACGGTTTTGTCGGCCGGCAAAGTGATGGCGACTGTTTTTTGGGATGCTCGAGGGATTATTTTAGTGGATTATCTGCAAAAAGGAAAAACAATAAATGGAGAGTACTACGCAAGCTTGTTGCAAAAATTAAGTGAAGAAATCCAGAAAAAACGACCACATTTGGCCAAGAAAAAAGTTTTGTTCCACCATGACAACGCACCTGCACACACGTCAATGGTTGCAGTCGCCAAACTCCATGAATTGCGGTTCGAATTGCTACCGCATCCACCCTATTCCCCGGATCTGGCCCCGTGTGACTTCCACTTATTCCCAAACCTGAAGAAATGGTTAGGTGGCCAGAGATTTTCATCAAATGAAGAAGTCATTGTTGCCGTGGACGAGTATTTTGAGGGGTTGGAGAAAACATTTTATCAAACTGGTGTAACGGCATTGGAGAAGCGCTGGACTAAATGCATCGAGGTAGAAGGAAACTACGTTGAGAAATAAATTTATTTTAAATAGATTTTTAAAGTTTTTCTTTGTCGTTTCGGAAACTTATCATATAATATAGAATAGAAAACAGCAACAGAAAACAAGGAGATTCACATATAATTCGCATGTTAGTTAGGGTGAAATATATAGTAAATGTATTTGTTCCAGGAATACCACATTTCAAAGAGGTGGTTATAATGGCCACCAACTGCGACGCGTGCGGACATCGCACCAATGAAGTGAGTTGCGTTGTTAAGCCAATATTAACATCAACATCAACATCAACGGCCCGTTACAGTCCACTGCTGGACTATGAGCCTCCTCCCCTCAAGTGTTTGGTTTTGCCATAATCTCCACGCTTGGCAGGCGGGTTGGAGATCGCAGATTAAAAGGTTACTGTATCAGAGAGCGCTGCTGCCCGTTCCCTGTTCAATGTGTAGTCCCTAAGTCGCCTCTTACGACACCCACGGGAAGAGTAGGGGTTGGAGACTAATGTAGAATACTCTGCCGTCACCACACGGCCTATAGTAATATAGACCACATGTTTGATCACATTTTAAAACTGGTTAAATTTACGTGTTTGATCGTTTACTCAAAAAAAAAAAAAACAATAAACTAATCCTCACTAATATTATAAACGCGAATAAATTATGGATGGATGGATGTTTGTTACTCTTTCACACAAAAACCACTGAGCGGATTGGGATGAAATTTGGAATAGAGATAGTTTGTACCTTATATTAACACATAAGAAACTTTTTACGGGAAAAAGTCTTATTCCCACGGGAAAATCTTACACAACGCGAGCGTAGCCGCGGGTGGACTGCTAGTACATTATAATGTGTTGTATGTAGGTAAAGTCGGGCGGTGGCGTGGAGCAGCGCGGCGTGAGGTTCGAGGTTCAAGTCCGCGGGAAGCAGGACTTCTCCAGGGACATACTCAAAGTAAGACATTTCATTTATTGCTTTTTATTATTGGTGTTGTTATAATTGTTTAGCTTTTTTTTTCCTCTTTTGTTTGTTTTCTCCCAACATATTGTTGTGATCTACTTGCGCGAACAAGTTATATATTACCCTGTGTTCAATTCTGAGGTGGAGGCCTGGTTTCCTATAGTTCATTAATGTGATTGTTGTTGAGGAAATGAATACTATATTATAATTTATTACATACAGGTCTACCAGGATGCTGGTGGGAAATGCAATTTGTTTCTTAGAGAGATTTGATCCTTATAATTGACTCTATCAATTGATGCCATAAAAAAATACAGAATGTTATTTTTTTTCGGATTTTAGCCGGTTCGATTCCCGGGTGCGGCAAGCGTATTATCAAAAATGTTTGAATGCAGTTTTGTTTCTTTTCTAAAATAAATGAATGTTTCCTTTGAGTGAAATTTGCTATTTCCATTGTTTACAGTACTTTCCCTCCAGATGGCGTTAAAAATTCCACCCTGTTTTATAATCAAATTTTATAATAATTAAAATTAAATTAGTCAACGTTTCCCATACAAATATTGTACTGCAACAATTTATTTTATACATAGCACACGTATAGAGGCAAAAATACAAACGAAGCAACTATTGATTACGTTAGGCAGGGCGTCTTTTCATCAACAGCTCATATACGTCCCCACCGAGGGGCTCGAGCCTACCCTGAATAGGGTCGACCACGCTGGCCCAGTGCGGGTTGGTCGACTCACCTCACACACAATCTTTGAGTTTCTTCGCAGGAGTGTGCAGGTTTCATCACGATGTTTTCCTTTACCGTAAGATCGTCGAATAAACGTAACATATGGATTCTTAATTCGAAAACACATTGGTTCGTGGTGGGAATCGAACCCGTGTCTCCCGGACGGGAGGCAGTGGCCCTAACCACTAAACCACCGACGTCTTTTAATAAACCAATTCTATCTATACAGTCTGAGACATGCAGTATGGAGATACCGGAGTTAGAACTGGAGGTGGGGGGCCGAGCCCTGGGGGGGCGCTTCACCACCGCCGAGGGATTGCTGAGGGCCACGGCCGACCAGCTAGGGGACTCGCCCGGCGTCGGAGACGCGCCTGGGATACAACAGGATAGGCTGAAGACGTGAGTGGCTTTGAACAAGCAGAAATATTATAAACAATCAAATACACAATATATAACAAGAAAACACAGCCAAATACACAATACAAAACAAGCTAACGCAGTCAAAAACACAACAGTCCCCACGAAATTACTTATTGCTTGCTGTTGGAAAAAGTACAGAAGGCATTCCTCAGATTTATCTACAAAAAGATATATGGTTACTACCCTTATTTATATCCATCTTTATTTCTTCTTGGTATCTTAGGAATTAACTCGCTACAAACCAGACGTACTTATGTTTCACTTATTACTGTATGTAGGCTGCTTCGTGGAGATCTTGCATGTCCTGAACTGGTTTCTCGTGTGTGTCGCTTGTTTGTCCCTGACAACTACCTGCGGGCGCGCAGCCATCGGCTACTTGCGGTGCCCTCTCTGCGCACTAACCACCACTGCCACTCCCCGCTCGTGCTTGCGCTCAGCCAACTTAACACGCTCTTGTCTATGTCACCGCATGTCGACATTTTTGCTGACTCTATATTGGTGCTCAGCAAATTTTGTTTATGTCATGCTGAGGGTTTATAAGAGTTTTATTTTTATTTTATTTACATTGTCATTTACATTTTTTATTTTTTACTTTCTAGTCTTAAGTTTACAGTGCCTTAGTTATAACAGACTGTCATGCTGTAAATTTTCTTTAATAAATAAATAATAATAATAATAATAACAAGCTAACACAGTCAAGTACACAATATACCGCAAGCTAACACAATATACAACTAGCAAACACAATCTAATACACACCAAACATACAAAACAGTCGAACATACTACAAACAAACTACAATCAAAGCTCAACATTATTAATAACGAGCTTACATAACCAAATACACTGTTGCGCGGACGCAAGTAAAAACATTGTTATTTTCACTAGGTATATACTGTTAACCGAACTTTATTGATATTGCTACATCACTAGTGGTAGTGTCCATAGAGCGCATGCGCACAACACTAGTGGGAGGACTTTGACAGATAGACAGTGTGCTCTCGCGCCAATTTGGTAGCTCTTGTGAAAATATAATAATTACGTGTGTAAGATGGTTTTCTACTTATAATCTACTTATTAATACACATGAGTTTCTTTTTGTTATAGATAGATAGATAGATAAAACATTTATTAAGGGAAAGTACATCATACACAAAAAGAAAGAAAAGCAATCAGTAGAGAACAGAAGACAAAAGACAAAAGTAAAGAAAAAAGAGAAAAAGTGTACCGCCCCTTAACTAGGCCCTAACTCAGCATACGCTGTGACATGAGGATCACCACACTTCACAGCGCTGTTATTCTGTTAGCACCTATTCAGTTGGAGTGCGCAATCAATGGAGTGAACAATAAATATATATAATGATATTATAATATGTGTAATATATGAAATATAAGTGAATAAATAATACTAAATAAATATACAATTATTTTAAAAATACATATTTAATAATGAAGAAAGATGTGTTGTGTCACCTATCTTATATCTATATTGTTAGTTATATCGTTTTTGATGATTTTCTTTTGTATCATTCCAAATTCCTTACTAATATTATAAACGCGAAACTTCGATAGATTATAAACTAGCGAGAAATAATACGTTAAATCTCGTCTCGCCATCAAACTGTGGCGTTTGGCGAGTTATTTATGTTTTAAAAATGTAACCTTTCATTTATTAAATAAATAAAAAATAAAGAAAGTTATAAATGTTTGGCCGCAGTTTACAATTTTACGTCAGTTTATAATATCGCGAGTCAAATCAACATCACTTGAGATACGTGACTTCAGATACAAAATTACTTTATTCCTTATCATAATTTTATTTACTCTTAATTTTCTGTCCAAGCAGTCTCTAAGTACAATAGAACTGAAGTTAGCATTATAGTCGGGCCACTTTATGAAGCGACTTTTGAAGTTTCATGTACTTACCAAAGAACGATAACCTTGTACCAGCGTACAAATAAAAAACAAGAAAAGAAGCACTTTTGAAGCATACTTCTTAGATATAATCAAAGAACTTTAAATTTTACACTACTTCTATGATAAATTACAGCTGCTATGTGAGCGCAACAATTTAAAAAAGCTATAACAAAAATATTAGGCCGACGCGTAAAAGTTACGTCGGCCGTAATATATGTTTTTTTAATTCCCAGTGTTGTCACTATCAGTACCAGCCTGATAGCAGTTATAACGTGAGTACGCTCAAGAGTTACTTTTGAGTATAGGTATTTTGTTATATATCATGGTTGCGATTGTGTAGGGTGCATCGGCGTCTTTTGTACTTCAAATTCTGAGAAAAGATAATTAGTTATTCCGTGTAGTCTTGTTAATGTTTCGGTTCAGTCAGTCAGTCTTTCGTTTTCGTGCGCAGTGGCTACCCTCTTTTGGACTCTGATCCTGTTTTTTTTTTAAATACCTGTATTTTTTTACTTATCTATGTTTTTTTCTGTTAATAGCATATTTTGTAATTTTTTTCTAATTATAATTTTAAACGGTTGATCTGTTAATTTTAATATGACATCTGCATATTTTCATATAATATTATAATCTGTACATTGATAGTATCAAATAAATAATTTTATTCTGTGATACTTCACAGAATGTGTATGTTGATTATTTCCAATAACAAAATATCGTCAACACCGATTGTAATACAAAATTTAACAAAGTACTAAATAAATTTTTTTTCGTAACTAATTACGAAAATAATAAATTTCAAATAGGTAGGCATCTTTGTAAGTAAATATAAGAAATGAAAAGGTCTGACTGAAATACTAGATACTAGGCAAAGTCAATCATTACACTACGGGACATCACTATTTACGTCACAATGACATCCTTCAAAAGTCGCTTCATAACGTGGCCCGACTTTAGTCAAAAACCCTAACTAACTATAGGTAAAACGTATTTTTTTTTCTTTTTAAACTGCTGTACTGATTAGTTGCTAAAATAGGGGATCGGACTGTTCACCATATTTTATGAATTATTTTTAAAATATAGATTAGTAGCAGACGATTCGCGAAGAAAAAAACAGAATCGGTTGAAAAACTAATTTACAGTGATTTTTTAAACTTTCAATATGTCTGTCTCTTTCAAAAACGATTTGATTATATGGCTTTACTAACAAATGACGTCACAAGTGGGTATGTGCCTCTCTGTCTAATGTTGAATTTCAAACTTTTATAACTCGGTCAATTTTAAAGATAGAGCAAAAATTATTTTAGTGTTCGATAGCAGTAACTAACAAGTTTGGATTTATAAAGTAACAAAAAAGTAGTGCGATCCCCTATTGAGTTACGTGGTTGTTCATAGGAGGTGTCGACTAATTAATTATTAAAACATATCCATTGTAGATTCGTGGAGAAGCTGAACGAAGTGTTGGAGTGTAAGCGCGCCGTCACCGTCGTGCTGGACGACCCCGCCGGGAACTCCTACGTGCAGAGCCTCGGCGACGACCCCACCAGCCCCGACGACGGTGAGTGGGGGGGTGACAGACCATTAGAATAGATCATCGTCAACAGCTCATATTATCATACGTCCCCACCGAGGGGCTCGAGCCTATCTTCAATCAGAGCGACCAGGCCTTAGTCGACCAGCCTGGCTAGTCGACTTCACACGCAACCTTTGAATTTCTTCGCAGGAGTGTGCAGGTTTCATCACGATGTTTCCCTTTACGGTAAGAGCGTCAAATAAACGTACATATGAATTCGAAAACATATTTGTACGTGGTGGGGATCGAACCCGCGTCTCCCGGACGCGAGGCAGCGGCCCTAGCCACTCTATTGGTCTACCACCGGATATTTGAGACCAATTTATTAATTATGCTTTGTTACTAAAAAGTAGAATGCCTCTTTTTTTTTTTTTTGAAGACTTAAAGGTAGCGGCAATTTGATAGAAAATCATATTAAAAAAAACTAATAAATCCTGGTTTGCAATATTGTTTTCTTGAAAGCTGCTTTTTGCACAAGCACGCTTTTTATTTATGCTAACAAAATCATTGGCACCTTTCATACAAAACCTACATAGGTCTGCATTTTTTTTCGGATGTGACTAACAAAATTGATTGCCCAGATCTGCTTTCCAAAATGTTTGTCCGAACCCCCGACCGACCTCACTAACAGCGCCCCCATCCATCTTCCCTCAGTGTCTTCGAACTACCGTCAAAATTCATTTCTTTTGCGTGCAAGCAGCAATTTTAATAAATTGTGCCAAGAATTTGACCTGGACCTGTTTAACACTGGTTCCGATTCGGCGAGACGTTTGCTAAATAGTCATTTTTTTTTGTAACTGAACAATCTGTTTGCGAGCTAGTATTCAGGCCTATGAGTGTATGACCTTATGTGTTTTTTTATGTTCTGGCACCTACATGTGGAGACCTGTAAATGGCTTTTTGGTATTACTGTATTTTACTATCAAGTTAACTTTAGCTGTTGGTCTTACTATTATTAATTAATAAATAAATGTGTTTCTTGGGGAAAGTTTTCCAGTTTCAAGTAGTGCAGTTTTAAAACTAAAACAATATCTTATTGATTTCTTTTAGTTTATATTTTAATCATTACAGGTTTGAAGATTACCCGTTATGAGCGCACCTTCGAGCAGAACGAAGAATTGGGCCTCAACGATATGAAAGTCGAAGGATACGAACAGAACGGACACGCTAACGGAACAAATGTCACATAAATAAGGGTCTAGAACAGAAAAGGGCCTAAGGGTCTAGGGTCTGGGTCTTATTTTGAACTGCATTTGAAATATTTTGATTTATTGTATATAAAATAAATAACTATATTTTAGAATACGTTTTTTTGCCATGGTGTCTCGTGTGGTTCCCGACCAACGAAATATAATATTCAAGAAGAGTAACCGTCTAGCAAAACCCGCTAAAACATAGCACAATTAATGTTGACAGACGACGACGACAGACAGGCAGATGATGTCGCTGCTGTACATTGAAGCTTACTTTCCACGTTCTTACAAACCGAGCCATATATAACATCACTGTACCGCGTATTCGAATGTGGTATGGTATAGTTTTGCTTCTTTAGTACTCATTTGATGATGGCGATGGCGATTTGATAGGGTCAAGTTTGAAGCGTAGGATTATAGATAATTCGTTGTTCCCGGCAAAAAGGAAGCGGTTCTTTTATTCGGTCTGCCATATTTTACATTGCGATATAGCGGTACTTCCACGTTCAAGCAAAAATAAATAGCCCAACCTGCCATCTATTGATGAAAAGAAGTACTATTTCAAAACCACCCATACACAAAATATTTTTGGGTCTTTCATGGAACTGTTAAAAATTCAACGCCTGCCATCTATTACGGAATAGCAGTACTATGCAAACTTTATTCAAGCACAAATTAAAAAAAAGGAAAATCTCAGTAGGTAACAAAAGCTTGGGTAGCCTTTTGTGAAAAATAAAATCACAAACTAAATATTCAATTTGGGTCTATGAACCAGCGAAGTAAGAAAAATTCTAAAAGTAAAAATCTAATAGCCTCCATGGCCGAGATTTCGCCGCGCATTACGGTGGTTCCGGGTTTGATTCCCGGTGGGGACATTGTCAAGCATAAATCTCTTTGTAAGTCTTTCCAATTTTGGTTAGGACACTGCAAGCTGAATCACCTGATTGTCCGAAAAGAAAGATGATTCCGTGCTTCTCAACTAAAATGGTGTATTGACCTACGGGGTCGGGTAGGCACTCGTCAGTTTCCTCGATTCGATTTTGAAGAATTGTCCAGCCAGCCTGAGTCACATTCGGAAGGCACGTTAAGCCGTTGTTCCCGGCTACTATCTAGTCGTCACACGAGCCAAGTCAGCGGCCTGTGGCGGCTCTATGACACTGACATAGGGTTTGTGAGGTCGACATCTTACAACCCACACGATGACGAAGAAGAAACAATCTTTGTGAGCCTCCCCGGTCTAGCTGAATCACCTTGTAGTCCGAAAAGAAATATGATTCTGTGCTTCGGAGGGCACGTTAAGCGCGTGGCTCCCGGCTGCTATTTACCCAAGTTAGTGGCGGCTCTGTAACACTGAAATTAATTTTACCGTGTTGTATCGTGTTTACCACGTGTAAAAAGGCCATAATAATATGCTCAAAACTTAACTATTAAATAAAATTCCACTCAATTTTCCTAACAACCATTTTATTTGCACATTTATAAGTTTTTAGAATTATTTACATAAATTAATTAGCACAAGGTGATGCAAGGATATCCGAAATAAAGCGCTTCGAAAGAGGCGCTAAACAGAGACATAATCAACTGTCATCACCTCCGGAAGACGTCCACTGCTGAACATAGGCCTCCCCCATAGGTTTCCACCGTGAACGGTCCTGCGCTACTTGCATCCACCGGCGCCCAGCAACCTTCACCAAATCATCTGTCCACCTTGTGGGAGGCCGTCCAACACTTCGCCTTCCAACCCGTGTTTCCAAACACAACTCAACCTTAATCAACTTTAGTACAAGTTTATTTTGACCTTTAGAAATAACAAAATAAGCTTTTGTAGGCTTCGATCGCATGTCAGTCTAAACAAACTTGCAAGTTTACTTCAACGCAGGACTTGAGCATGGTTGTTCAGTTCTAATGACACAAAAACAAAGAATAGATTACCTGATGCTCCAGTTAAGATGGACTCCTCACGAGGGAACTCCTCAACGATCAATAGCATCTTAAAAATGTTTACACAAGTTTTAAAAGCTTTTGATAAGGGTGCCTGCCCACGTCAAATAAATCGGTAACCGACTTTTTGTAGGAGAAAAATGGAACGACTGATTGCAATAGTGCAACGCACATGTCCTACAAAAAGTCGTCCAGAAATAAGGTAATCCTACTAATATTATAAATGCGAAAGTTTGGATGTTTGTTGCCGAATCACGCTTGAACCACTGGACGGATTGGGATCAAACTTGGCACACCTATAGGTTAGGCCCTGGAAAAGGACATAGGCTACTTTTTACCGCGATAAAACACTTAATTCCCACGGGAAAACTCATTTAACGCGGGTGAAACCGCTAGTAAAATATATAGGAGGAAAAATCCTGATTATCGGTCCTACATAAAGTCTGACGTGGACGGGGCACCCTTAATAAGGATTTTTTAAGAGAGGTAACATCGATTCCAGATCGCTAAACACAGTATTTATTTATAACATATTAGCACTAACATACAACGCAAAATATCGCGGGTGGAAAAAATAAATATATTTCATACAAATTGACCCGTTCAGTTGAACAGTTTTAAAGGTGTTTAATTTCATGACATGATTTAACTTTCACATTATACAACGTGTTACAAAAAATACCAAAAAAAAAATATTTTTATCAAAGACATTTAATTAAAATTTTCCCATCTCTAGTGATCAGCTGTGTCAAAGAATATTCGGACCAGATATGTAATTTTTGGTCAATGTACCTATTTTTATCGCTATAGTTAAAAATTTTTACGTACAACTTGTACCATAACATTCACATTAGAACAATTAATTTCGAAATGAAAAAAAAAACTACAAATAAATAATAAAAGCTTTGTTAAATAATTGTTATGAAATAATAAATTAATGAAATAATGAACTAAATATTTCAAAATGATATTTATGTTTGTAAATACGTAAACAAGATCATTAAGGCAAAAAAGAAAATGTTTTCTAACATAAATTGATTTAAGTACATCTCTTTTAAGAATGTAGGCACAAATGGTGTACAAATACTTTTCCGTTCTGAGAATCGATAGTCTATATTTTAGGTGTCAATTGACACTAGAGATGGAAAATTTTGATTAAATGCCTGTGATGAAGAATATTCTTTCTTTGGTATTTTTTGTAACACGTTGTATTGTTAAATTTCAGTCGACATATTTACATGATTTGTGCGTATATAAACTGTATCCAATTGGCTAAGTTAATAATTAGCTAAATTTTAACAACGCTCATTTCTATAGCTAACAAAATACACTCACCGGCACATCTAACCGCCCACCCTTCATTTCAGGGAATACTCGTGATTCTTTATATTTCTATTAGTTACAGCTGATGTTAGTTAAAAAGTTGTTAATTTAACGTTTATTTAAGTGTGTTTAATTTATCGTAAAATTATCAATAATTAAATTGTAATGTATAACAATAAGCGTAATTTAAAATTCACCCGAAATACAAGAGTGAGCGGTTAGATGTGCCGGTGAGTATATATTGCTATGGTTGGTGAGTTAATTGCACGATTGTTTTAAATTTAAAGATAAAGCTCTTAGATTTTAAGTTTAATTCGTCTATAATAGTAATTTTTGACATGTCTATGTACACAGCATACGGACAATAACGTAATCTTTACTTTTTGTTTTTTTTTTAATATACCTCTTTCTTTAGCATATTTCGTGTTAGCCTAGTTGGCAACACTGGACGCGACGCGCCGGTCGTCCGAGGAAAAGCGATGGATGCGTGCGTCGTCTGCCCGTCCCGCGCTTTTTTCTTTCTCAATTTATTGCCCAATAGTTTCGTTTTTAGACCTATGTACCGTAAATACTGTTTATTTTATTATTGGCGGTTGAGTGAACTTAGAACTGCAACGTCAGAGCGTATCCTACTAATATTATAAATGCGAAAGTTTGGATGTTTGTTGTCGAATCACGCTTGAACCACTGGACGGATCGGGATGAAACTTGGCACACATATAGGTTAGGTCTTGGAATAGGACATAGGCTACTTTTTACCGCGGGAAAAAACTTCATTCCTACGGGAAAACTCATTAAACGCGGGTGAAACTGCAAGCGGGAATCTAGTTGGACAGAATTGTTACAGTATTACATTTTTTCTTTGCAGTTTTTCTTGGCTGTGAGTACGTTGTATATCGATTGCCACACAGTATGTAATAACAATTTGTATTATAAGACATTTACAACATTAGATTTAACGTTTCAATATTTAAGAAATTCTTCTATATAATAATCCCGCAACTATTATATAATTAGTATGATAAAGAAAGTTTTATATTATATCTAAAAATTACTACGCATTTTAAATAAGATGGTCACACTTGTATTTGACACACGACAAAATAAATAATAAAGGTTTTTTTTTAAGAACTTAAAAGTAAGTAGGTTAATAATAATACATAAATCATACCAAGTTTTAAGTAAATAATTGAGATAGGTTTTTTGTTTCTTCAAAGTGCGATTTCAAATTTCATTCTCATGTAAAATGCATAGTAAAACATTAAAATTTACATAAGTAAAATACAACAACAATAAATTCGAAGTCTAATAAGAAATATTTAAATGTTATGTAATAAACTATTCACATTTTATATACAAATTAGGCTTACATTTGATTAGAAATATGACAACACGAACCAAGAAGTTTTAAGTTAGAAAAACTTATAATAAATTACTTTAGTAAAATTTAAATTTGTTTAATTTTTCATTTACAGCTTCCGTAACCAAGTCGGGTCGGGCGCTCGACTGTCAATACGGAGGCTCCGGGTTCGAATCCCGGTGGGGACACTTGTCAAACAAAAAGGTTGTTGTGAGACTCCCTAGTTTGATTATATACATTACAGCTGAATTCCCGATAGTCCGAATAGCAAGCTGATTCCGTGCTTCGGAAGGCACGTTAAACCGTGGGGCTGCTGTCTACGAAGGTATTCCTTACACGAGCCAAGTCAGTGGCCTTTAGCGGCTGTATAACTCTGACAACGGTCAGTTTACACTCAGTCAATTCAATTCAATTTTTTAAATAAATGGCGTTCCCGAAATGATTTCGCCAGTATCAAGTGTTATTGTGTTTTTTTAGTTCGACACACTCAGTTTTGACCGGCACTAGAGCTATTTTGATAAAAAATCTAAGCAGTGACTGTATAATCAATATAAGTCTTCGATCAACAATTACATAAACTTTTAAAACAGTTTTAAGTTTGTAACGAAGCTACCATAGCTTCGCCCAACAGAGGGTAGCATCACATCGAGTCACGACGGACATTCGAATCTACCCACATCGAGCTCCGCATCGGTGCCTGGCACAGCATCGCACGGACTCGATCTTTCTAGAAGCACAAGCCTGACGTCGTCGACCCCCCACTCCGACGCCGCAGTATTTAAGCGGCAGCACGCCAGCCGTCACTCGCGGTATTCTCCTGCTCTGGTCGGCTTGGTTCCCCTAGTCGATAGGAGCAAGGGAATACCCGGCGAGCCCCCGCTATCTCGCCGTCCCGTCCCGTACCGACGCGCATCGCATTCCGTAGTATTGACAAACCTCACCGACCCCGATTCTAGTTATACGTCCGCCCTCTCTCTCCTCTTGTTATTATATGTTTGTAATTTAATAATAAAACTATCGTTTGTTATTTGTAATCGAGTTTCAATCAACATCCTCATAGGTTAGGTATTTTCCCAAACCTAAAGGACATCATAGATGTGCCCAGAAGTAGGTAGGAACTTCGGCAACATCACACTGGCGCCCAACGTGGCGTGCGTTTTATTGTATTTATTTACGGGATAATTTTTTATTTTTTTTAGCCCTTCTCCTTCTTGTTGATAAGCGACTTTTATAGTGTTTTCTAATTATTATTATTTTTCGGAGGTCTTTTTTCTTATTTTACTATCCTGTTTTTCGGCAATTTCCTCAAACCACTGCTATCGACTAAGGGGTAACCAAGCCGACCGCTTAGTGCGTAATTCGAGGAAAATTATCCGATGTGGGTAGATTCGAATGTCCGTCGTGACTCGACGTGAAGCTACTGCTACCCTCTGTTGGGCGAAGCTATGGTAGTTTCGTTACAAATTCAACCTAATAATGGTGTCGATTCGGCATACGCCCAACTAAACTAAAATTAGTTGAAAAGGGACCGAAGATCATCGGTTTTGTTTTTGTCTTTGACTTCACGACTAACTGTCAAATAAGCTGGATAAACCTTTTCTTTTTCATTGGCAATACTGAAAAAACCGGCAGTGATTGGCTGAAATATTCAACAGTGTTGCCAATAATAGGCGTATAGCGCATGTATGCATGCAACAAAGATATATATTTTAATGAATTCAAGTTCCAGATAAACTATTAAACCTACGCAACGATATTATAGATACAATTGACGTACGGAAAAATTATGAAAATCCAGTTTTAATTGTTGGGTTGTACACATCCAATCAATCAGCCTATTGCAGTCCACTGCTGGACGTAGGCCTCCCCAAGGGCACGCCCAAGCGCACAATCACCCGCTTTCCTCGTCCAGCCACCTGGCAGGGGGGCGTCCCACACTATGTTCCCGAGACGTCCAATAAATGTTGTCTATTATCTATTGTAAAATAGTGTAAATATTAAGAACTAAAATGTTTATTGCACAAATACCCAATCTATTCAGACTCTGAGTCCGTTTCACCATCATCCGAGTCTTCTGAACTGGACACTGGTTCGCATTTGATGAACTCAATCTCCTTGACTACCTTCTTTGGGCGGCCACCCTTGTTTTTCTTCGATGCAAGTTCGGGGTTCATGAGGGCAGCCAAACGTCTCATCTCCTGCTGCTCATGACGTTGAAGATGGTTGTTCAAGTAACTGTAATATATATTTTATTTATTTCTTGAAAGCATCAGTTTTTTTTTTAAATGGCTTTTCCTCTAGTTTGTATGTATTTTGTGAATGACAATGTATATGTCGTGGCCATATCGTAGAATTGCCCACATCATGAAATTTTCGATCATTATGATTAAAAATTTTTCATCGGAGCCGAACAACTTTAAAATTCATGCTCACACATGTTTTCAAAATTCAAATGTACCTTGCAATAGCTGTCCTGTTATACAAAAAACAGATAATATAAAATATTTGGGTATAACAATTGACACTAATTTATCTTTTGAAGAACATATCAAACAATTAATAATTAAATGCAGGAAACTAATTTACGTCGTCAAGAATCTGAGAAATGTTACTAATTGGAAACTACTTAAATTGGTCTACGAATCTCTATGTGAATCAATCATAACTTATGGTATTGGTGTCTGGGGTGGCACTAATAAGACCTTTATGCTTGAACTCGAGCGAGCTCAAAGAATGATATTAAAAATAGCGCTGTCTAAACCTAGATTATTCCCAACAGAAAGTCTATTCCAAGAAGCAAAGGTGCTGTCAGTCAGGAAACTATATGTTAGGACAACCAACCTTAAAGCTCATGCTTCAATTATTCCTTCTGTTATCAGAGAAAAGTCTGGCACCAGAAGGCACTTTGATATATGCGAGGTAAATCCTGTTAAAAGCGCTTTCGCTCAAAAATTTTTTGCCTTCAGAGGTGGTAAACTATATAATAAGGCCAATAAACTTTTAAGCATTAGCAATCTTTCGAAAGTTGAATGTAAAAGGAAAGTTACAGAGTGGCTTTTAAGCCTAACCTACGAAGACACAGAGGCCCTTCTAAATATCATATCTTAGTTATACATATGCACATACACAACCTCATCTCTGTGGGACTGGCCTCCCTACCTATCCCTATCTCTCAAACACACATACAAATATACATACATACATGGAGGAATTGTTGACTGGTCAGTGGACAATATAATGCTAGGTATTGTATTATGCAAAACCCGATCCCGAGACTTAATCGTCGTAGGGCTGACCACTCAACAATTCCTCTCCCGTGTACATACACCCAAACACACCCTTACGCACTTGCAAACGATGGGAGGGAGAGAGGCTAGTGGGTTTTTTTTTTTTTTTTTTGACGATGACCTAATGCTTGTTTCGCAAAATCGACGTATCAAGCGTAACCGGACTTTTGGGGGAGCGGAAGGCTCTTACCCCTAGTATTATAGCAACAGCCTAAGGGCGCCCACTTGGGGGCACGGACCTCGGCCTAGGACGTTGCCATGGCGAGAAGCGCGTGGGAGAGGAATGACCCTGACGGGGTCTTCCAGGATTATGCAGAACTTGATTGGGTCTACCGCGTCCCCGCCGGCGGGTGCGGTTGCTACCAGAAGGGCATTCTGTGGAGTGTACTCTATTGGCAATGGCTCTCTCAACAAAAGACTGGATGGGATCGACAGGATCGGACAGAACATGCTTAGGCCGACGTTTTGTACGCGTAGCGGGGAAAGGGAAGAGAGGCTAGTGGTTTTCCGATGCCGAGTATTTATATATGCGTAGGTCTAGCCTCCCCCTCTTTCATCTCATCCGACAAACACACACACACACACACACACACCCCCCCCCCCCCTTACTCACAAACCCCCACACTCACACACACAACACAAATGCGCACTCCGTGACTGATATAAGTAGCCTTATTTTATTTTATTTCATTTTAATTATATATAATATGTATCTATGTTTAGTATATTTATTTGTGTATTTTATATTTATATTTTTTTTTTTCTTTGGTTTCACTTACCTTTTTCGTTCTGCCTATATCTAATCGCAAAGCAAATCAATTATAAAGTACAACAAAATAGCTCGATCTGCAAACAAATTGATTTTTCCGAGAGAGGGGAGCCAGGGACTCGTAGCACGGGGTTTCCTAGTTTGAGTTCCTGACTCTCACAATCAGTAACTGCCGTTTGAACTTGTATTGTTATATAAGGTTTCTGTTCCAATGTTACCTAACTATACTATTGTGGGAGCGAAATAAAGGTTTTTATTTATTATTATTATTATTATTATTTCATGAAATGGTCGCATTTCATTATGTGGCCAACTAAATTTGACCAGATCATTAAATCGTGAACATTTCACGATTCTGTCGTCGACGATTGGCCATATCGTGAAAATAGGGCGTCTATAAAATATTTAAAGAATCTAAATTATGTTTGCTACTTATTTGTTCTGTAAGTCCGACAGACATTTTCAGAGTACTTTATCATCGTAAACTTTTTTTTCTTCCTCATTTTAACAACGAATTATTCACTTTTTCACTGCGAGAAATAACGCGGCCGCCATGTTGGTACATAAACAAAGCGCTTCCAGCGCCTCTATCGGCAATTAATGTAATAATTTTACGATATGATCAAATAATCTTGACCATTTCATGAAGTAGCTGCGTTTTTAGTTGAACATATCGACAAACGGTTTCTTATCATTGATCTGGCCAAGGCACATCATGATGTGGCCAATGGACAGTTAAAATTTTATATAGTTATAATCGAAAATGTCATGATGTGGTCAATTCTACGATATAGCCTCAACATATACACTCAATATAACAAACAATTATGTTATGTTAAACAGATATATATGTAAAATAATTCTCAATACACAAACGATTTTGGACTGTTTTAGATATTATTATCTCAAAGGTAAATAAAATAGGACAAAGCAAGAAATAACACAATGTAAGAATATAGCATCAGAAAATATGCTAACATTAATGTTAACCACATTTTAAAATGTTTTTCTAACTTTAAACTTGCAACTAGTAAAGAGTTTCATAGATAATTTTACAACATAAGCCCAAAAAATTGTTACTCAACTCACCGTAGCATTTTGAACTTCTTCCCGCACTGATTGCACTCATGCTCGTATTTATCTTCCTCCACCTCCATGTGAACTGAATTATTGTGACGTCGCAAATAATGTTCATGAGCAAACTCTTTATTACACTTCTCACAGCGACTTTTAGGTTTGTCCGGGTGGACAATCTGTTTATGCTTCTTCAAACGTAACGCTGAATGGAAATATTTCTCACACAAGTCACATTTCACTTTTGTGTCAAGGGACGAATGAACCTGCATGTGGTCTTTTAGATATTGATCATTTTTAAACTCTTTTAGGCATTCTGGACATTGAACTTTGGATTCTAAAGGAGGATGAATGTTTAAGACGTGTCGTTTCATGTGATGACGTGATTTAAATGTTTGGTCACAGAAAACGCAGGGATGGCGTGGTACTTTTTGATGTTGCCATTGTAAGTGACGGCTAAGGTTCATATGGTTTTTGTACACTTTGTGACAGAGCGGACATTTTGGTCTGTCTTTCTCACTGCGATGGACAGCATTCATATGGTGTCTCAGTTTGTATGGTACAGAGAACAGTTTACCGCACTCTGGACATTTTATTTCCGGTAATGTTGAGGGGTGCATTTTTTTTACATGCATATGTAGTGCTCGACCAGTCCGGAACTCTTGGAGGCAGAATTGACAAAAGCACTTTTCACTCTCCGAGTAATGTTTATTCATTCGGTGCATGTACAAATAATGTTTATTTTTAAATGTCTTGTCACACAAGTTGCAAGCAACACTGGAATCTTGCGTCGAGTGCACTCTAGTTGTGTGCAAATAAAGATTTTGGTAATTTTTGAACTCTTTATTGCACCTATCACAAAAGTACCGTTTACGGATCTTTTCAACAGGGGCAATTGGCGGTAATTGACTTGGTTTCCATGTAGCGAGGACAGATTCATACATCTGTCTCTGTTCATCTGTTAATGTGGGGTTTTTAACGCTTATGAACTTCATGTCCATATTGGTTTTCTTTTTGGCATCCTTAGAATCCTGATCAGTATCAGATTTTTGGGAGTCAGATTGGGAGTTTTCATTAAAATTAAGTAGTTGGTCTGGTTTTTCTTCTATTTGGACTAATGGTTCTATTTTGGGCCCCATGTACAGATCGGACTTGTAATATGGAGGTTCCACCTTCATTGGAGGTGGGTAGTAAGTAGGCTTCGGCTGTGCAAGATGAAGGGGCTCCAACTGAGGATGGCCGAAGTACGTCGGCTCCATTCTCGAAGCCCCAGACATCAAATGTTCCTTTCTAGACATCATTATTAATTATTCTGAAAATAAAATTAAATAAACTTTGAGAGTCTTGTTTTATCTATTTACTCCGTCTGTGTGATCGAATACTCCGTCATTTTACACAGTGAAATAGCTTGGATTTAATAATGGAAGTATTGAGAAAAAAGATCAAAACGTATGAATACAAAATGAATATAAAAAATCTAACAAGGACATTCATCATATAAATATAATAAAATATCTGTTTATACGACTTACCAGCTATCAATGTTATTTACGCATTATTGGCGCTGCACTAACACGTCATATTTTTTATCGAAATCGCACGGAAAGTACTAAAGAAGCGAGATAATTGATAAAATGGCTTAATTCCCTTAGGGCATTACATTTTCCTTTATGCTCAAATTACACGTCTACGCCTTAAAATATTCGATGAATTGCATTTATATGACTAATTAGACACCGCTGAACTTAATACAAATAATATTTTTCAGGATAAGTTAATAATTTCGAAGAAAATAACAGAAATTCAAAGCAGAAAGCCCCGAACGACATTGACAGTTCTGTAGTACTGACATTTTTTTTTTTATCCGTATTAGTCTGCTTGGCACAGCTGTTATTTTTATTCAGCCCTACACTTTGTTTACTATTTTATATTCGCTTAATTTTATTTATTGTTGATGAAATTAAATAAAACTCAGTGAATCGTGCACGAAATACATAGTAGGTAATTTAAAATTACAAAACAAGTAAAGTGTGGAGTTATTTGCGCGACCCACAATGTTTTTTGTTTCGTCTCGTCATATATAACTTAACGATACGGATGAAATGAAATGGATCATTATGTAGTCGTATTGTACGGTCGTAGTCGCTTCCACTTCCTTTTCGTTTTGCTCCAACCAAAGTGGTCGTCAAAGGAATAGAAATAGATTTAAAAACAAACGTAACCACGTGTTCTACCGCCAAAAATAGTTAAGAACAACAAACTTTTCCGGCATGAGCGACAAAAAACGGAACTAAATTTAAAACAGCTGTGTAAACTAAAACAATACTCTTTTACCTTGAAAAATATAAACACGTTTACCTACTTAGCTTAGTTTTCGCCTGAAAATACGGTTACATGTTAATACTTGTGGTATTAATAGCAAATAAGTTATAACACATTCAAGAGGGGCGCCACGGCTCAACTGCAAACATAACTTTGTCAAGACTTTTATTTTCCCGAAGTGCAAAAGTGTGTCTACGTATTTTATAATCACAGTTTTTAGGTCAAAATGCGTGAAATAGTGCATTTACAAGCGGGGCAGTGCGGAAATCAAATTGGCTCAAAGGTGCGTGTTCAAAAAAACCTATAGTTTATTCGTTTTCCCATGATTATAACTGTTTCTTTATAAAGTGCTTGCGCGTGAGTATTTTCATTCACCGATAGTTCTATTTATAACAGTTACGCTCCAGATACATGTATACGCTCAGTCTAGACTTGAATAACGAATTTTACCATGATTACGTGATCGTGAATCGATCACAAATTCTTAATTTAAAAATGTAGAGATGGGCAAAGCTCCAATTTAAACTTTCGGATATCACAAACATCTCCGGTATTTGAAAAATTTCCTAATTTAGTATTAAATTATGCGCAAAGTAACGTGCGTGCGTACGTTACTTACGTGTAAACGTGAACATAAATTAATTTTATTTAGATTTCCGATTCCGGTAGCAAAGTATTTGGAGTTTATTTGTTATCTTTTTAAACTTTTTTTTTATGGCACTTGTCAGAACTTTATGCCAGTGTCGGCCCCTTTAAATACTTTACTAGAATTCTTTTTTACAATTTTTCTTTAGTTCTGGGAGATAATATCGGACGAGCACGGCATCGACGCGTCAGGCCACTACCATGGAGATTCTGATCTTCAGCTAGAGAGGATTGGAGTGTACTACAATGAGGCTAACGACGGTTTGTATTGCCAAAAAGTTTTGTGTACAGCCTGTCTGTAGGTAGGTACAGTGGCCGGCAAACAACTTTAGCAAAATAGCGAAAAGAGTTGCTTGCGTATAAGTGCTATCAATCAACAACTTATACACTAAGGTTAATAGAAAATTACGCCTTCATGGGCGTCACAGACGGTTAAGAAACGATATTATGCAGAATTTAGCAGAATGGCCAGTCACTGATTGATTCGCCATTTTGTTTGACCCCCGCTTTGCATAAAATGTGAATGGCGACGAGAGAGCTGGCTGCCTCGTGCTATAATATCGTATCTAGGGCTTCCAATACCGGGATCCCCGTATTACCTAATACCGGGATCCCGGACATTTTCCACTTTTTTTCAATACCGGTATTGAAATGTCGAATACCGGATTTCCGGTATTGACGATTTATTTTATTAAGCAAGCTTGCGCGCACTTTTGTTCTGAAGCTGAACAGATACAGAAACGTTCGCGCACGTGGTATTATTTAGTCATTCGCTTAAAAGTGTCCGCTCGATGACACATGCTCTTTCATATTTTGCGTACACCTGAGGAAAAAGAGCACGAAGAAAATAAAGAAGCTGAACACCTCTCTTTCTTTCGTATAGCACCCTCTCTCTCATACGTATGTCACGACGCTTGTCAGTCGTGAAACAGTGATTAGTGGAGATGCACGCACGTTGTGTTTTTGAGTTGTGACTTTGTGCATCTGCTATAAACGAAAGCAACACGACTGTTGACAAAATGTAAGTACCGAATACCAATTATTATTTTATAATATATAATTTCATACTTTCGCGGTCATTGGTAAGCCCGTAAAATGTCTCACAAATATTATTATTTTAAAGTTCAAAATTCCGAATACGCTGTATAATCATAAATAACTCATCCCTAATACATAAATAAGCATTGATTGTATTAAAAAATACTAAAATAAAATGCTCTCGTCGCACAAACACATTTTTTTGTCTTATTCTCTGTCCTCAAGGATATTCAATATTTTTATGGTAAGTACTTATACGACAAATTAAGTATTTTCAATTAAATGAATAATCTGTTAAGGTGAACTTTATGTATGTATAAACAGTTTATAAAGCATTTCTATTATTACATTAACTTTTTTTTTGTGTATTGCCAGTGATTATTACGTACTATGTTATAATATTGGTATTAAATTAATATTGAATGTTTATCATGGAGGCTACAAAGTTTATAAATCCAACTTTACTTATCCTGTTGCCAAAGTTGTTAAACCACCAACTGAATAAAGTTGCAATTATTTTTATAAATCTCACCTTGTTTTTGTAATAAGTATTACGCGTTTTTTCATTTAAGATATTTGTATTGTAACTATATGCCAGTGTAGAATGATGTCTCTTTTTGGTTCCTTACAGGCAACTTCTGAAACACTCAATATAAAGAATTTTTAAAGAAACGACCACAGACTACTGTTTGGGATACGCGTTTTTTAAATTATATGTACGAGTATATACATACATACTTAGTTAATTAAACTGTATAGTGTGTAGTTATGATTATTGTCGAGATGTTTGCTAAACACTATTAATCAAAGACCGATTGCTGTGCTGATAGACAGTTTTATATTATAAAAGAGATGATTGTTAAAGTTTGAAGTTATTTTATTATAATAAAAATAAAAGGCGATTTTGCATGGAAATATAGTTTTTTTTTGTTAAATATTGATGTGATTCCTTTTTTAAAAAAAATTATAAAGATACCAATTTCAATACCGAAAAACCGGGATCCCGGTATTAAAGATAAACTTTCCGGTATTAATACCGGTATTGGCAAAATCCGGTATTCAAAAGCCCTAATCGTATCTTAACCGACTGAGACGCCCTTTAATGCCCTAGAGCCTCTCGATGGGCAGAGATTCTCTACCTACACAACTAACCTTTACAATAATTTTAGTCTTATTTTTAACATGTTAGATAAATAACGCAACTGCACCTCTTAGGTTCAACACATCAAACTGAAAAACAATATTGTTCCACATTTTTTTAAACAGTAACTCAATTATTTTCTTTTTAAATTTAATACAAATTGACTCTGATTAGCTGATTAGTTTGTATGAAAATTAAAAAAAGAATTTTGAATTTAGGACAAAAGTTGCTAGATAGTTAGATTACAGTGCGACACAACAGAGTAGAAATTAAAAAAACATCAACAACTCATATACGTCCCCACCGAGGGGCTCGACTCTACCCTGAATTAGGGCGATTAGGCCATAGTCGACCACGCTGGCCGCGGGTTGAATTTTTATTAAATACCGATAGAACTAAATTCTTTATCAAAAGCAACACCAGATAATCTGACAGTGATTGGTAGCCAAAAGCAGGAAGTTGCAATGATTGGCTGAAAAATCATTAGTGTTGCCAATTTACTCCGTACAGCGCAGTGAGTAGTATATTCCTTGGTACAGCGCCCTCATTTTTTGTCTACTCCTTTATGTCGTACTGTAGTAAATATCATATACATACCTACTCGTATGATTTATTGCTTGTGCACTTCGATCACAGATTTCCCTTCGGAATGGTGATATGTGATAACACTGGCCTCCGTAGCCGAGTGGTCGAGATTTCGACGCCCATTATGGAGGTTACGGGTTCGATTCAAGCAAAAATCTCTTTGTGTGACTTTCCTCAGTTTGGTTAAGACATTGCAGGCTGTATCACCTGATTGTCCGAAAAGAAAAATGATTCCGTGCTTCCGAAGGCACGTTAAGCCGTTGGTCCCGGCTACTATTACATGGAGCCAAGTCAGTGGTCTTTGGCGGCTCTATAACACTGACACCAGGGTTTGTGAGGTCAGTGGTCGATCCTACAACCCACACGATGATGATGATGATGATGATATGTGATATTTCAGGCAAGCGGTTCGTGCCGAGGGCGGTGCTCGTCGACCTGGAGCCAGGGACTATGGACGCGATCCGCGGCTCCTCTTACGGCTCGCTCTTCCGACCGGACAGCTTCGTGTTTGGGCAGAGCGGCGCTGGTAATAACCAACAACCCTTATTTTTTATATATTTAGTTTACTTATACGTCAACGGATTTTTCTGGTATTCTTTTAAAAAGAAAATATTTAAGAAAGGGAGGGAACATTTTAAGTGCTTGCCAAGGCGGGTGCGAGCGTAGCGAGCACGGGAGTTCGGGGCACCCCGACATTAGGTTGGAAGGGGAAGGCGGAGGGAGCCAGGCTTCGCTCGCCTGGCTCCCTCCGCCATACCCTTCGGGTTAGGTTGTCTTGTGACCTCCCACATGGGTGGCTGGCCTGCTTGCAGGCATGCAATTTGGTGAGCATTTATCCGTTTTGGCAGGCATTTCGAGTTTATTGGAATTAATATAAGTGCATTTCTGGTAGGCATTTAAACACATACACAAGCCTTTAAGAAATGTCGAAGAAGTATTGCACTTAAGCCCAGTTCTTGTTTATCACAGGAAACAACTGGGCTAAGGGTCACTACACCGAAGGCGCTGAGCTGGTGGAATCCGTCATGGACGTCGTGAGGAAGGAAGCGGAGCCTTGCGACTGCTTGCAAGGTTAGTAAATAGCTCCAGCTACTACTTAGTAACATCACAGTAACATAATATGCTCACGCTCACTCTAGACTTAATTACGGAATAATTCTCTGGGGAAATTGCACGGAAATAAGAAAAATTTTCACGTTACAGAAAAAATGCATAAGAATTTTAGCAAATATTGACAGTATGGAATCATGTAGGCCCCATTTTAAAAGTCTTGGCATTCTCACCCTAACTTCTATTTATATCCTGGAAGCCTGTAAATTTGTAAGAAAACATCCATCACTGTACTCACCTATAAATACTACTAAACGAAACAATCGCACACAGAATCAATTAAAAACTCAATTTTCCAAATTAACATTATTTACTACAGGTCCCCATTCCATGGCAATTAAAATATATAATAGTATACCCAATAGCCTAAAAAACATGACAAACTCAAAACAATTTAATAAAGAATTAAAAAAGTTTCTAATAAACAAAACATATTATACTGTTAGTGAATTCTTTAATGATAAAGATAAAAATAAATACTTACTTTTAGACCTAAGTACTTAGATATAAGTAAATTTTAGTTGCCATGCTCCTCCGGAGCGTCATATGACGGCATTGTATTAATTTTAAGTCAAAATTGTATAATGTTTGTCTGTGTCATGCAATAAACATATTTGAATTTGAATAAAGCAGTTTGATATACGAATTTTTTAAGCTAGTAGTAGACCGAGACGATTTATGGACCAAGTGAAGAAAAAAACTGTTCTATCCCTCAAGGAAGCGTTATAGGATGTATTTTGTTTCTTATCTATATAAACGACCTGCCCAAAATTTCAAATCCACTTTGTGTACTATTTGCAGATGATGTCTCTCTTCTATTTAAATGTGAAAAAATTGACCAATAACAGCACTAATCAAATTACAGACATATATAACGATACTAAACAATGGCTAAAAGACCATAATTTAGATATTAATGACAACAAAACCAAAATCCAATTCAAACCATACCAAAAACAACAATTGGACCTCACAAATATATCTAATAACCTTAAAATAGACGAAACTAATAATTTTACACTATTAGGAATTACAAGAGACACACACCTAAATTGGAAAAATCACATAGAAAAAATTAAAGCTAAACTCTCACAGTTCATATACGCTCTAACTGTAATAAAATTAAATACCAATCGCGAATGCGCTCTATCTGCCTACTACGCATACGCTTATGCTTGGCTCCGCTATGGTGTAATGCTGTGGGGACATAGCACGGATGCAAATGACTTATTCATTTTACAAAAAAAATGTTTACGTATTGTAAATAATATAAAACCTAGAGCTTCCTGCAGGACTCATTTTAAAAATAATAAAATCTTGACCTTACCAAGCATTTACATACTAGAGACCGCTATGTTTGTTAGACAGCATACGGATCTCTTTGAGTTTGTAAAAAGCGGCCGCCGCAAAAATAAATTAGTCCTCCCCACTCCTAGGTTGGAAATGTTCCGAAATAGTCCACTATACAGATGCATACAAATTTATAACAAAATACCAGACAGCCTAAAAATAGAAGATGATAATTTTTTTAAAAACAAACTTAAACATATATTATTAAATAAATCCTACTATAATATAGAAGAGTTCATGACTGATAAAAACATAATAGCCCATACATAATAAATGTTATATTAATTTATTTAATATATAAAAAAACATATTTGATTTAGAGGCAAGATAAATAAATGTGTAAATAATTAAGTAAATACTTAAATATAAGTAAGTATAATTAATAATATTAAGAAATTATTAGTCAAAATAATAAGATAAGACTGTATCCATATTTGCTGCACCCTTACAGGGTATATGTACATGACACTTAGTTTTTAAGACTTCATGTGTATATTAGCATTAAATAAATAAATAAATAAAAGTTGATAATATAATAATAATAATAATAATAAAATCTTTATTTTGTTCACAAATCAATTTTTCACAATAAACTGGTGGCTCCTTTTAAGCTTAACAAAGCCTGTGCCAGGAGTCACCGCTCTTCCAAAAATTTAAATATAAAGATGTTGTTGAAAATAATTATACAAACAAAAAAAGTTAAGAAGTAAAGATAAGAAAAGAAGAACAATAATGACATAATGACTTGGATTTATTACAACTTAATGGAAGTCAAGAGACTAGCTATGGACAGAGAGAGGTGGCGATTACTCCACGGACAAGAACCTTGCTCTTAAATTTAATATAGGTATATTATTATAGCTCGATTACCACTGATTCACTGACATAATTGTTCTCCCAGAAGGAGGTGGAAAAGGGTAAATGATGTTTGGGGGAAATGTACAAAATCCCAATCGAACTGGGGAAAAATTATGACATTTGGGAAAAACAAGATGGCGGCCGTGGCGAGGTTTACAACTTTTTTGTTTTCCAACCGATTTCGTTCAAACTTACAACATTGGTAGATTTTGATATTTGAAATTTAGAAAAAATAGAAAAAATCCAAAAACAAGATGGCGGACGCGCTGGAGAGTTTTGAAAAAATCAAGTTTTGGTTTTGGACCCCAAACCGCGGGGCCACAGCTCAAAGGTGCTGTTCGATTTGAAAAATATATTTTTACCGTTTCACCACAATAATATAATATATAAATATATATATAGTTTTTTTTTAGCTAACACATTTTATTCATTATTTTTTAACACAACCCGCACTGGCAAGCACGGGTGACTAGAGGCTTGATCACCCTTATTAAAGATTCCTCCAAAGGTGAGGACCTTTGTATAAGATTAGTTTATTACGTTCTTGATAATAAAACTCGTTAAAATTCTTCAGGATTCCAGCTGACTCACTCCTTGGGCGGAGGAACCGGTTCTGGCCTGGGAACGTTGCTGCTGAGCAAGCTTCGCGAGGAATACCCTGACAGGATCGTCAATACTTTCAGCGTCATGCCTTCTCCGAAGGTAATAGCCCTATCCCTGCAACGATGTAAAAACGCTTGATGGAAGTAGTGGAAAAATATTTTGTCTCGCACTTTTCTATACTTAGCTTTTTTTTTTTTGACGGACCTAATCACTATTTATACCAGAGTGGTAATATAGTGGGCGCGGACTTGCGGGGGAGCAGAAGGCTCGTACCCCTTAGGAATTTTATGACAACGTATCTGGGGGCGCCCTCAGACGGGCTCGGACCGCGGCCCAGAACGTTGCCAGGGCGAGAAGCGCGTCGGAGAAGAATGACCCCTACCGGGTCTTACTGAATTACTTTTCTATAGCATTTACGGAATGAGTGAGTGAGAGTTAGATACTGTTACATTCAAGTTCAGCGATAAAATTCGCGTATTACGAACTGGGAATCACACAAAACAAAACGAATTTACAGTGATTTTTTAAAGTTTCAATATGTCTGTCTCTTGCAAAAACGAAAAGATTTTTTGTATGGAGATTATAATATGGCGTTACTGCTTCTCTGTCTAATCTTGAATTTCAAACCTTTATAACTCGGTCTATTTTAAAGAAGGAGCAAAAATTATTTTAGTGTTCGATAGCAGAAACTAAGATGTTTGGATTTATAAAATAAAAAGGAAGGAGTCAAATACCCTAATGGAGACGCTTCGCGCTCGCTCGGTCAATAATTTACTTATAGTTAACTAGTTTAGTTAGAATAAGTCTTCATAAAATCTATTAGGTACTATCTACTTTCCACAGGTATCAGACACAGTAGTGGAGCCCTACAACGCGACCCTCTCGGTCCACCAGCTGGTGGAGAACACCGATGAGACGTTCTGCATCGACAATGAGGCGCTCTATGACATCTGCTTCAGGACGCTGCGACTCGCATCCCCCACTTACGGAGACCTCAACCATTTGGTTTCGGTAAGCAATTCCTAAAGGTCTTAAAGGTAGATTGCCGCCACAATAACCTGAAAAGGTATTCCGTTTTAAACCTGCTATACAACAGCTTATATACGTCCCTACCGAGGGGCTCGAGCCTACCCTGAATTAGGGCGATTCGGCTTTAGTCGACCACGCTGGCCCAGTGCGGGTTGGTCGACTTCACACACAACCTTTAAATTTCTTCGCAGGAGTGTGCAGGTTTCATCACGATATTTCCTTCACCGTAAGAGCGTCGAATAAACGTACATATGAATTCGAAATTCGAAAACACATTGGTACGTGGTGGGGATCGAACCCGCGTCTCCCGGACGCAGCGGCCCTAGCCACTAGGCCACCAACGCTCTCACCCATATAGCAGCACTAGATTGATACGGATGTCGTTTCCAGCTGACGATGTCTGGCGTGACGACCTGCCTGCGGTTCCCTGGGCAGCTGAACGCGGACCTCCGCAAGTTGGCCGTCAACATGGTGCCCTTCCCGAGGCTCCACTTCTTCATGCCGGGCTTCGCCCCCCTCACGGCGCGGAACAGCCAGGGGTATAGGGCACTGACGGTCCCTGAGTTGACGCAGCAGGTAGGCTTAGCGAAGAACTTCATTTCAGAAAACATTCATGCTGGGTAATACTGTGGACAATGTGGTCAAACGCGAATTCAATAGGGGACCGGACTACTTTTTTTTTATTTAATAAATCCATACTTCTTAGTTTCTACTGTCGAACACGAAAATAATTTTTGCTCGAACTTTAAAATTGACCGAGTTATAAAGGTTTGAAATTCAAGATTAGACAGAGAGGCACATACCCACTTGTGACGTCATTTGTTAGTAACGCCATATAATCTCCATACAAAAAATCGTTTTTGAAACTTTAAAAATCACTGTAAATTCGTTATTCAACCGATTCTGTTTTTTTCTTCGCGAATCGTCTACTACTAATCTGTATTTTAAAAATAGTTCATAAAATATGAACAGTCCGATCCCCTAATTGCTTAGATTAGAACATTAAAAGAAAGCGATAATAAAATTAAGTTGCCATTTGACTCTTCCGTTTTAGTCTTGTCTGGTCTCTTTTGTTCAGATAATACTAGCAGTCCGCCCGCGGCTACGCTCGCGTTGTGTTAGATTTTCCGTGGGAATATGACTTTCCCGTAAAAGTATCCTATGTGATAATCCAGGTTACAAACTATCTCTATTCCAAATTTCATCCAAATCCGTTGAGTAGGTACTTTAAGCGTGAAGGCGGAACATTTCTATCCGGTTCTGTAAAACATTTCTTAAGAAGCTGTTGTGTCGTAATATTGTATGGGTTTGCTCTTGACCCCGATCCAGCCCGAGAGCAGGGATGGGATCTACGATGTAGCGAGCTTACCTTCACTCTGTACCAGTAGACGGTTATGTTGTGCCGTTTTTTGGGTCCACCACAGAGGTTTTGCTTATTTTAAATAACACGTTTTATACATTAGTTAGAATAAAAAGGTCCAGAATATCCCTAACCAACCATTATAATCGCTTTCTTTCATTTGAAAACGATCTTCAAAAATTACTAGCGCCCGAGGAAGACAAACCAAGGTTCCGAATGTTCGAAGTTCACTTTACCTACCGTTACCCAACCAAAACGCAAAAACCAGTCGTTAGCGAGTTCTAAAATACTAGTAACGCCATCTGTTGTTATACAACATGAACTACTGTTCCGGTTACAAGTGTGGTAAAAGATGAATTAAGGCCGGGTTATGGCAAAAATTAGCAACTCACCGCGCTTTAGTTGAAAGTTCAACCGACGCACTACTGAAATAACGTTCATATTAGCGTGCGATGCTTCACGGTAGTTACGTCCGACACTGCGCAGGAATCGTGCGAAAAACTCGTTTTTCTTGAACTCTTTTGCTTATTAATAGAAAAAAGCAGAGTTTATGAAAAATGTAATCGATTTAAAATCTAAGTCAATAATAGGCAAAATATATTAACGAAAAAAAAACTATAGTTATCGCTTTAAGTTACGAGATTAAGGACGTAAAAAAATATTTTTACTGCTTTTTTTTTAAATCTTGTGCTTCTTATTTCTAAATTATTATAATGTATTTTAAAATTCTACTCGATTTAAAATTTAATTAAGGATATATTCTGTTAGCACATTTTTTTTACATTTATAGCATCAGTAGAAGTGCTAGTATTTGATCGTCAAAGTAGCGACTATGGGCGGTATTTCCACATAACCCCGCCTTAAGTTGTTTTTCTCCGACACGCTCGAAAATGTGATCATTACAAAAAACAGTACGCGAAGTGACTCATTTTTGGACATTGCCCCATACATAACAGCGGCCAGGAATGTGCCCTCAAACGGCCTAGGCCGGCAAAGTAACTTTCGTCTAGAAATTTCAATGTTTTCGAGTTTTTTACAGCATACTCTTATGTTCTACATTCAAATTTTATATGAATCGTACACGAATCGTAGTGATTGGAGTTAGTCGGATTATATGTGCTCGGAAATACAGACGCCGGCAGGAGACTCCACTCCTTTGCGGTGCGCATTATAAAAGATGTTGAGAAGCGTTTGGTGCGCAAGCGAGGAATAGTCACCAAGAAAGGATGGTAACCTGCCGTGCGTCTTGACGTCCTGTATTTGTTTTCTGTCCAATTTATTGTGTACAATAAATAATAATTAAAAAAAAATACGTTTTTTATACGCGATGTCTTGACCTCAGAGGAACAAAAGTCGAACGCTTCGCTCGACGCGCGTCCCAAATCTTTGGTTGCCACCGTTCAATGATAAATGTGTCGTCAGATGTTCAGCCCGGTGAACATGATGGCGGCGTGCGACCCGCGCCACGGCCGCTACCTCACCGTGGCCGCCATCTTCCGCGGACGCATGTCCATGAAGGAGGTGGACGAGCAGATGCTCACCGTGCAGGACAAGAACTCCAGGTCAGTTCCCACTTCGGGTTACCAAAAGGAACGAATTAAATATCAACATCAACGGCCCGTTACAGTCCACTGCTGGACTATGAGCCTCCTCCACTTAAGTGTTTGGTTTTGCCATAATCTCCACGCTTGGCAGGCGGGTTGGAGATCGCAGATTAAAAGGTTACTGTATCAGAGAGCGCTGCTGCCCGTTCCCTGTTCAATGTGTAGTCCCTAAGTCGCCTCTTACGACACCCACGGGAAGAGTAGGGGTAGGTGACTAATGTAGAATACTCTGCTGTCACCACACGGCGAATTAAATATATAGGTACTTTATAGCACACAGACAGAAACAGTAAAATAGTAAAAATAGCGAACTTTTGTTAAGAAATAAGGGAAGAATAATCTCTACAAGCATACGCACTCTGAATACTATTTTTAATATTTATTTTATTTTTATTAAAGAAAGTGGTCATTGCTACTCTTATTGACTGAGAATTTAAAAACATTTCCTATAAACTCCGTACGGAGTTTCAACTGCTGCTGTATATTCGACTTTGTATCTAATCTTTTTAAAGAGATACGATGGAGCATCCAAAATAAAATAACATTAGTTGTTTCATACACCGTTAAGTAGTTCTCACACAACGAATAACTCCTCTACTTCTTTTTCGTATCAATGACAAAAACTCATATTTTCTCGGCCCAGTACTTTGCCACAGCTACGTACGGCCCTGGGCGATGCCAAATTTAGGTCTTCCTTAGTACAGGTGGAGGGACACAATGGGCAAGAGAGCAAGTGTTCCATGCTTTGAGGCGGGGCTCCACAATCACGGTGGTTATGCGTTTGGTCTATGCATGAAACCTTATCTAGACAAGTCTCTCATCTGGTCAACTCCTCTACTGTTATAGGATAATTAAAAGCGCTCTCAAGGTCAAAGTGTGCAGTCGCATGTACCGGCTACTGTAAATACCTTTCTAAGTTGTGTAGTTTTAGAGAGCGTCGGTGGTCTAGTGGCTAGGAGCGCTGCCTTCCGTCCGAGAGACGCGGGTTCGATCCCCACCACGTACCAATGTGTTTTAGAATTTCGGATTCATATATACGTTTATTCGACGCTCTTACGGCGAAGGAAAACATCGTGATGAAACCTGCACACTCCTGCGAAGAAATTCAAAGGTTGTGTGTGAAGTCGAGCAACCCGCACTGGGCCAGCGTGGCCGACTAAGGCCTAACTAATCGCCCTAATTCAGGGTAGGCTCGAGCCCCTCGGTGGGGACGTATCTGAGCTCAACAACTAGCTTTCCTAAAAGGTTCAAACAATAAAAAAAACTTGTACTTACTTTCCTAGTTACTTCGTGGAATGGATCCCGAACAACGTGAAGGTAGCTGTGTGCGACGTGCCGCCGAGAGGCCTCAAGATGGCCGCCACCTTCGTAGGAAACACCACCGCCATACAGGAGCTCTTCAAGCGAGTGTCGGAGCAATTCACCGTCATGTTCAGGAGAAAGGTATTACTATATAATCAACGAATTATCTAAGGTATAGTCTAGAAAAGTAACCGTCTAACAAAGCCCGCTCAAACATGGCACCTAATTAATGTTGACAGACGACGACGACGACAGACAGGCAGATGATGTCGCTGCTGTACATTGAAGCTTACTTTCGACGTTCTTACAAACCGAGTCATGTAAATAAATAAATATGAGGGGGGGACATCTTCACACACGGCCATCTGATCCCAAACTAAGCAGAGCTTGTACTATGGCAGCTGATATACATTACATAAATAGATAAATATATAGATAGTATATAGATAAACAACAACCAGACACACGAATGTTTGCCCTGGCGGGATTCGAACCCGCGACCCTGTGCATCGGAAGTGTGCGTATAAAACATCTTTGTACCGCGTATTCGAATGTCGTATGGTATAGTTTTGGTTTCTTTGGTATTCATTTGGTGGGTGGGATAGTAAAACTGACTTTTCTTTCCCGTGGTAAAAGAACATTCTCTAAACTTGCTTTCACGGGCGTCGTTTTCGATTTTTCACAAGGTAGGTTAGTATAAGGAAGTAGCCGAAAATAAATAAAAAAACTAATGCAAACTAAAAATAGATGGGTATTTGAAAAATTATCAATAATATGCCCGGCCGAGAATCGAACTTAGATTCTCCTGCACAGAACTGGTTAATAATGCCAAGTTTTTTTTTCATGCTTGAAATACGATTCCACAATATCCGAAAATTAAAATTGCGATGCAGTTACGTCCCTATTTTACCATTGAATAAAAAAAGACTAAAACGCTCTGACTGGCTGTTTGTACTACTATTAGCCATAAAAAAATGTAGAGAAAAGGTTCAAAGGTTCTCAAAGTTGAAGTTATCAGTGTGGGTTATTTTAGTTGTTATTTTTTCGTCATGCCAGCACTTTTCTTCGTAAGTAATGATAAAAAAGTACCGAATGAATTCCGTAAAAAATCCGTAAATTTTATCAAATTTAGTAAAATATAGTCGGAAAAAAATTTAGTTTTTTTTAATGGTGGTTGAATAGTATTTTTATTTTTCTATAATTAGTAAAACTAAAATTATTTTAGTTTACAGATCGATCTGTCAATTATAAATCTCATTGAAATTTTAATTAGCTAAAAATTAAGTAAAAAATGGTAAACCACATTCTTGGTCTGTATTTTTTTGTGAAGTTGTTGAACAGGTTTACGATATTACTGGTTGACTTTGGACAAAAATAGCAATTACTCTGATTTACTAATAATATAACAAAATCAGGCATGAGGACCAAGGTAGTCGATATCGTCCAGAAGTGTAGCTTCGTGAAGTGTTTGTGGGCTGGCCACGTCTGTCGCAGAACCGACGAGCGTTGGAGCAGACGGGCTCTCGAATGGAGACCGCGTCTCGGGAAACGTAGCGTGGGAGGCGCTGCCAGGTGGACTGATGACCTGAGGAAGGTCGCTGGTGGTGACTGGATGAGGAAAGCGGGTGATCGTGCGCTTTGGCGTGCCCGAGGGGAGGCACACGTCCAGCAGTGGACTGCAATAGGCTGAATGATTGATTGACTAATAATATAACGATAAAATCTACTTCTCCCAAAAAGTTATCCTGGATACGCCACGCCATCAGTACGCTAACGAGTTTTTGTGTTCCATGAGGCGTTCCTGCACTGGTACACGGGCGAGGGCATGGACGAGATGGAGTTCACGGAGGCCGAGAGCAACATGAACGACCTCGTCTCCGAGTATCAGCAGTACGAGGTACGTAGAACCCCCTAAAGGCTTCTTTCTTGCGGGTTGTAAGGCCCCGACCTCACAAACCCTGGTGTCAGAGTTATTGCTGCCATTTCTGTAACTTCCTAAGGCTGCTTTTCTACCAGAGACGAGCGAGGATGCGTTGCGAGGGATATTTTTTCAAAAACCAATAGAATCGCTTCGCCAGAGCTGTGCTGAGCGAGGCAAGGTAAATGAAGCGATTCTATTGGTTCTTGAAAAACACATCCCTCGCAACGCATCCTCGCACAACTCTGGTGAAAAAGCTGCCTTACGAGAGTCGAACTTTCTTCAACTTGTCACATAAATCTAAAATTAACTTCTTTCTCACGCATATTTATATAACAGGAAGTTGGCGTGGACGATGGAGAATTCGACGAACAAGAAGAAATACCTGAAGAAGAATATCCGCCTGAAGAAAATTAAGTACCTAAAATACCTTCGTAACTATTTTAGGTGGATGAGTGAAGATAAAGGCCGCTTTCATAAATAAATACCTTAGGTTGATTTTTTTTTGTAACTAGTAGGTACATAAGATTCAAAATGTAATTGATTATTATGCCAAATGCGTGTAGAATTAAACTCTTTGGACCCATATCAATATAAATGTAATGTTCATTTCAAAAGTACGGTTGAGAAACGGTGCAGTTTGCGGATTGCTTTTGTAGCTCGCGTTTTGCGTTTTTCAACCGATTCTTGTGAAATTTTGTAAACGGTTTCAATAAATATATAGATTTTTTTGTCGTCAGATTTCGGAGTGTTACCTGTCCCACAATCCTCCCTAGCGCAGGAATCTACCTACTCAGTTAAGCGCAATGGCTATATAATCCTAAAGTTATTTAAAAAAAAATGTCAAATGTGCAATAAAACATTAATCGGCAAGTTTGCGGTTTACTGTCTCCACACATTCACCAATTTACTGTTACTTTGTACAGTCTTATTGTTTGTAAAGTAATAAATAAGAGTACCTAAGTTAAGTAGTTTGTTGCAAAGGTTTGTTTGTTTAGTTATATCATGTTATTTCAATCAATCAATCAACCTATTGCAGTCCACTGCTGGAAATCATGTTATTTAATAAAAACAAATTAACTTATATTTTATCTTTTATTTCCGATATTAAACTTAATTTTATTAAGAGGCCTTTCTGGTATTTTTTTGATAATTACTTTACCAAAATTATTGTAATTTAAAGTTTCATTTAAATTTGTTATTGTATCTGTGTCTACTGATGTAAAGTCTATTATTTCTATTTCTTTGTTGTTGCTGTTTTCTTCTGTCTTTGTGTTGTTAATTATGTTTTTATCATCATCGTTATTTCTGTTAATACTATTGCTGTCTTCTATCTCTGCAGAAAAACTAGGCTTTAACTTTTTTTCTTTAATACTCGTCCGTTGCTGTAGTTTTTTTCGTTTATTTTTATTCAAAACAACATCTCTTATTTGCTTTCCGACACCTATGACATTAACTTCACCCATATTTAGTTTTTTATGTTCTAATACTACAACATCTGTTGTTGTCTTGATTTTTTGTTTGTTATCTTTTGCTGTGGTAGTGTCTTCTTTTTGTAAGTTCCTTAATCTATTCAGTACATCTTTCTGTCTTTGCATGATCTTTTTCCTTGTTTCTGTGATTTCTTCAAGTTCCGGAGCATAACAGACATGTAACAATCCACCATAAAAGTTTTTTGTGTCCAACATTTTTTTGGCTATCCTAGCAGACTGTATTCTTTCAAAAATAGCGTGGTAATTTTCAGTGAATGGTTCTGTTGGGTATTTTGCGGTAACTGCGAATTGTAGAAGTTTTCCGAATTTAGCGAATAGTGATTTGGCTTCTTGACGAAGTTTGAGAGAAGGCACACCAAAGATTAAGAGGTGGTTTGATTCACTATTAACCGTATACACCTAAAACAAAAATATAAGTTAGTATTTAGGTTTTTCGGTTCGATTGGCCATTGGGGGGTCTATTTTATTAAAGTTTGAGAGTCGTTGTTTTTGCGTTTTATTTTGCATTGATTATAATGTAGTTAAATCGAATAATTTAGACATCGAATAAGTAAGATGAAATAATCTTACTTATTCGATGTGACGATTTCACAAACGATAAATACACGTATTTGTTGTATTTATTTATAAGAAAAGAGTAGGATTACCTTTATCGCCGTAAGTTTTCTTCCTTGTCTGTAAGGTAGCCTCGTCGTGCATAACGTTTGCTGTTCGTGATGCGGGAGAAGAACTTTTTCCTCTTGATTTTCTTCTGCCATTTCAACAAAAAAATGTACCAGAGGTAAATTAAAACAAAATTTTGCTCAAATTCACAACAAACAACATAAGCATAACCTCAAATTATGACATCCTAATTATCGTTCAAAACTATTTCAATTTTCTATTATTTTCGACTGCCTACTCAGAATAAAAAAAACAATGAAATGGTAGTTTTTAAAATATTTTTATGGCAACAATAGCAACATGATTGTCAAAATCGCGTTTTTTAATCAAGGTAAACACGCTATTATATTCCGAAACAAGCATAGCAAATTTAAATCTTATAAAGCGTTTTATCTCTCTTTGTTAATAACAGCAGATAATTTTGAAAAACATAATTTAATTCTCTACTTTGGAAACTAATCGTCGTATTTTCGAACTCAATATTTTCTTTAAAATTAATCCTTTTTCTTACAAGTTGTTGTTGTGTATCGTGTGGATTAGTGTAAAACGTATGTATCTTATCTTATTTATGTTCATTATATCGATTTCCTACGGGATACATCTATAGGACATTGATCTAGATAACGCACAAGATGGCTGGAAGATGGCCCTGCGACAAGTCTTCTTTGTGATAAATGTATAGTTTCGTTAAAATCTAGCTTTAGCTTCATTTACTTACTACTGCAATAGTTTTTTAGGCCCGTGTATTTTTTTATTATATTTTGTGAGTTTCAATAAGTTTTACGAAATAATATAGTTGGGTACTGTAAATAAGTATGTACGTAAGTAGGTAATACGGCCTACCTACTTAACTATTGTCTTTTCAGCCCAGTCCCACCCGAAAGTTTGCTGGAAGAAATCCACTTGCAGATGTGCTGTATTTCAAGGAATATTTTATAATACCAAAAATTATCTACATGAATAAAATATGAGTATTTTATTTTTAATTACAGATTCACTATGGACGAGAGTTCAGCTATAGTCACAAACATAAAAATAGAGGTAAAATTTGAAGGTATGGCTGCTGAAAATGAAAATCATCACACAGATATGAAGGCTGTGGTGCAATCAGTACAGGAAATGAAAGAAACCCATGAAGAATTCATACCATTGAAAGTAGAAATAAAAGTTGAAGATGGTGTCATTGATCATACTTATAGTGATCCATGCGCGGTCTTTGGCATAGAAGACACACCAAATGACATTAACATGGACGATATAAAAGATAAAGTTTACAGTGATGGACGGAAAAACAGAATTAACTGTCCAAAATGTGGCAAGGATTTTAAGAATAGAGCCAATTTGAAAAATCATTTGAAATACATACACCCTTCGGAAGATGCTGAAGTTGAATGCACAGATTGCTGCCGTACTTTTAAATCTATAGCTCATTTACGTACACACGTAAACTCAGTACATGCTGAAGTTAAAGAGGTGACATGTCAGCAATGTGATAAAACATTTTTGAACCAGAAAAAGCTGAAGAACCATATTTTCTATGCGCACCCACAACCACAAGATTCAGCTACTTGCCAAATTTGCCAGAAAACTTACAAAAGTGCAATAAATTTAAAGATTCACATGAGACAAGTACATCCGTCAGAAGATAGGAGTGTAAACTGCCAAATCTGCAGCAAAAGTTTTAAAAATGACATGTTACTGCAACGTCACATAAAGTGGAGTCACCCTGCAGATGGAATGGTGTATCGCTGTCCACAATGTGGAAGAACGTTACCATCTATACAGTGCTACCAGAAACATATTGAGAATGTCCATTCGAATACCGAGGCATTTTGCAAAATCTGTTCTAGAAGTTTTAAAACACAAAAGAATTTGGACAGACATTTGATAAATGTCCACAGCGGTCAAAAGCCTGAACCAAAAACATGGAGAGTCGGGGATAAAGAATGCCCAGAATGTAATAGGATGTTTACAACACAGAATGCGTTAGACTGGCATATTGAACGCACCCATACTAACAACAAAAAACAACATGTGTGCGATATATGTTTCAAAGAGCTTTCTGATCAGCCTAGTGTAAAAAGACATATAGAAACTTGCCATTCAATGCAGGTAGCTACATGCCATGTATGTCAAAAGGAATTCAAGTCTGCCATTGACGTACAAAGACATATAAGAGTGACGCATGCAACTCCGGACCAAAAAGTAACATGTGAAATCTGCCAAAAGGAATTTAAGTGTTTGATGCATTTAAGAATCCATTCCCACGCGGTCCATCCTAAGGACGGATCATACTTTTGTGATATATGTAATAAAGAGTTTACTTCAAAGAAGTACATGCAAAAGCATAGAAAAACCCATGTTGCAACGAAAGATTTTCAATGTGATGTTTGTTTTAAATATTATAAATCTGTTGCGGATGTTAACAAGCATAAAAAGCGAGTACACGCTAACGCTGTGGAAGAAATTATAATCCCTTGATCTTTGCAGATAACGGAGTCATATAACTTTATACAATGTGTTAGCTAAATATTATTATTTATTATTTTTTATAATATTAATTGTTACAAAATCATGAACTACATTGCAACATAAAAGAGTAGAAATTAAATAATGATGAAACTAAATTCTTCACCAACGGCTACACCAGATAAACTGGCAGTGATTGGTAGCCAAAAACAGGAAGTTGCATTGATTGACTGAAACATCACCAGTGTTGCCAATTAACTTCGTACAGCACCCTAATTTTGTCTACCCTTTTTTTTTTTCTGTCGTATTGTACCTATATGCTGAAAATAATTAATTTATTAATTGACATCCTGTATCCTAAAATTTAAAAACTAAATCCTACAGGCTCAGTTCACACAAGCTTCGCATTTTACTTTTGGTATACTAGTTGATCGCCCTAATCTAGGGTTGGCTCGATCCTTCTCGGATAACGATAAATTTATTTGTCATAACATAAATTTATCGGTGGGGACGTATATGAGCTGTTGATGATACTAGCTTGATAGCTAGTATCATCAACAGCTCATATACGTTACGCCCTTGTGTTAAAGTGCCATCTATGAACGCGGAGAAGCAACCTATACAGTTATGGGAGCGCGTTAAATAGGTGGCGCTGTTAGTTTTAGTAATAGTTACTGTGGGTGAGTTGCTACTTGTGAGGTGAGTCTGATGTTACTTAATATGTTAGTTATTTATAAATTTATTTTATTATTTATTGTACACAATAAATTGGACAGAAAACAAATACATAGAAAAACTACACAACAGGCACTTCTAAAGAAATGTCTTACAGCAGACCTTGGAAGAATATTACTTCTTCTATGTTCTTAACTGTCCTTGATCTTGGATATTTTACTACCTTTGTACCTTTCATCAAAGTTTAAGTCATCAGAAGTAGTTTAGCTGGGAAAGCGTAACTGACTAAAGTCCACTCAATTTAGGCAAAGGAGATCCCATTATACAAGGTGGAAACGTTAAGGCCTCATTCACACATTCACGGTTTGCTGCTCGAAGTGGTAGTGATGTATGAAGCTCTATGGAGTTGTTTGCAACCGTGGACGGAGCAAACCGTGAATGTGGGAACGAGCCCTAAGTGTGTCCAGACGATTATTTAGTCAATTTTAAAGATATTGCAATACTGTAAAATGATATGGAATCTGCATCGCTTAATGCATAAAAGTGTTCAGAAATTATACTTTTGCAATTCTTCATCTGTCGGTAAATATTGCAAACTACCGACATTCTTATCTCCTACGCGTAAACCCGCCTCGTAGGTGCAATATTTCCTATATGACTGCGCGGCCCCTACGTCGTAGGTGCGTTACCAGACGCGTATGCGGCCGCCTACCGAGAGGGGTGGGGGGCGCATGGCTGTATTATTGCGTTTTTCTTTTCAGCAACCAGTGTGTTTGGTTATATTCTATATTGTAAATAAAACAAATGCCTCGTTACAAAATTATTTTATTTTCGTCCAACGTACGTATCCTTATTAAGATTGTCATGAATTTTAAATTAAGATTAAATACACAATTTACATCCTATACCATACACATAAATTGATGATTTTTATCCTATGAATGACAAATTAGGAACAAAAGTATTTTTGGGCAGACAATATTATACTTATGGCATGAACTAAGTTACGTTATTGAGCCCGAAAACAGCAACCGACACGGAATACAATTCGACAACCATTTACCATTCTGTTTTCGGGCAAATACATAAAAATCTAGATTGAGATCATTATTATGGAAAAGTAGTTATACAAACCCGGGTGTAAACGCAGATAAAGAGTATTGAGGGGGATGTGGCTTACTAGCCTCCTCGTAGAGCGACGCCTATGCTCGGGCCCCCTCCGTGAGTAGCGGCAGCCGCCGTGAAACCGATTGCTACACCACGATGACAAGTCAAAGACCCAATCTTCCCGCCGGCAGTCCAAAGACAACTTTTTTTGTATTTTGCACAGCGCCATCTAGCGGGCAATAGCAGAACCAGTAACTTTAGGGCTGTATATGGAAGTAGACATCCCCTTGTACGGGGCGCCAGGAATCGAAGGCGAGAGCGGGTTCTTGCTTCGGGAATAAGTCCATCTTCACCGGCGGAGGTGGCGGCGGCTCCAACACTACCTCAGGTTTTATCTGGTTCAAAAAAAGAGAAAAATATTTAAATTAATAGTAAAGTAAAGTAGTAAGTAGAAATAGATATTGCGCGTGTCAACTTGACCTCGTGCACTCGGCGCATTCGAAAGGCTCCCTCTATCAGTCAAATTGTCCCTAACTCAAATTGGCTTTGGGTAGAATTGTTCATGGGTAAAATTGTCCATGGGTCGAGTTGTTTTTGACTTAAGTCATCCAGGCCAATTGTCTTTGGGTCGAATTGTCCTTAAGTAAAATTATCCATAGATCAAATTTTCCATGATTGTAGTCCATGGGTCGAGTTGTCCACGGATCGAGTGGTCCCCAAGTCAAAATGTGTAAGGGTCAAATCATATTATTTTTTTGTCAATTGCCCTAAGGCAAGTTTCCCTTGAATAGTCATTAGGTAGAAATTGCCCTTAGGTCAAATTGTCTTAGGGTCGAATTGTCTACTGTCTTTGGGTAAAATTCACCCTGAATCAAATCCTTCTGGGTTGAATTGTCCCAAAGTCAAATTGCCTTAGGGTCGAATTGTCGGGGTTTAATTCGAGTTGTCCGGGTCAAATTGACACGTCAAAAGTCAATGGGTCAAATTGACCACGCCAAATAGCCTTTGATTCAAATAGTGCCTAAGTCAAGTTGTCAGGGTCGAGTTGCCTATTTCCCACCTTGGCGCTCCTCCTGAACTTGAGATGCACCAGTTTCACGTGTGTCCTCATGGCGGTTCTTTGCGCGAACTTGCGTCCGCACTCGGCGCATTCGAAAGGTTTCTCGCCCGTGTGCGTGCGCACATGGTTAATTAACACGCTCTTGCCCTGTAAGAGAGGGAAAATTGTTTTTTTAGGCAACAGATGAAAAATAATGCCTATTACAGTGTGTCAAGAAAGTGATGAAATTAAAAAGTGACAATACAATAAAAAATCGTTTTTGAAAGAGACAGACATAATGAAACTTAAAAAAAATCATTGTAAATTCGTTTTCCAACCGATTCTGTTTTTGTCTTCGCGAATCGTCTGCTGCTAATATACACTTACCGGCACATCTAACCGCCCACCCTTGTATTTCGAGTTAATTTTAAACTACGCTTATTGTTATACATTACGATTGATTTATTGATAATTTTACGATAAATTAAACACACTTAAATAAACGTTAAATTAACAACTGTATCAGCTGTAACTAATAGAACTATAAAGAATCACGAGTATTCCCTGAAAGGAAGGGTGGGCGGTTAGATGTGCCGGTGAGTGTATATTTTTAAATTCATTCATAAAATGTGGTAAATTTAGGAACATTCAAACACCCTATTGCGATAAGTATGAGGGGACACTAACAGATGTCATAATTGTATTCTCTCGTTGGACAGACTCTAAAAGTAGTGCCCCTAGCGCCAAGCATGTATTGAAACGCTGAAACTTTAGAGGTGTGACACATCATCGCTACGATAAAAATTGCCTATAAGTGATTTCGATTCATTGGTTGGAAATATACAAGTTCGGCGCTAGTGGCACTAAAATGTTTGTTGGACACGACTACGTACAGTTTGACAAAAAAGAGTTTGGAGCGGTGACAGGCGGAACTAAATATTTGGTTTGTTGCCATTCATGCTGGGTCGCTTTTATCATCCCATTTTATAAATTAAGTAATATTTCCTTTACTATTTGACTACGAGGTGGCCACAAGTGCTATAGAAGCGCTCTCAATCAATCAATCAGCCTATTGCAGTCCACTGCTGGACTGCTCCTCCCCTTGGGCACACCAAAGCGCACGATCACCCGCTCTCCTCATCCAGCCACCACTAGCGACCTTCCTCAGGTCATCAGTCCCCCTGGCAGGGGGGCGTCCCACACTACGTTTCCCGAGACGCGGTCTCCATTCGAGAACCCTCATTTTGAAGCGCCCTCATTGTTTCCAAACTGTTTTTTGCCAAGCTGTACGACTCCGGCGGTCAAAAGCTTAACGTGTCTCTCGAGGCAGCTTGTATGTACCCTGAAGGTTCCTTTCAAAACCCTAATAAAAGATTAATGAAGACTTGGCTCTGGTCTTACTCTAAGGAATTGAGAAGAAATTAAATCAGACGAGGCTGTATGGTCAATGATCTTTGCCTGCCAGTACATAATGTACGGCAAAAAAAAAAGATAAAAGTTGTCTATGTCTAAGAAAGTACCCTGAAGGCCTTCCCGCACTGGTGGCAGACGTGTTTGGGCGGAGGCCTGCGCCCTCCGTGAACTGCTTGCAGGTGTTTGCTGAGGGAGCCCGGCGTGGCCAGTGTAGCGCCGCACACCTGGCATCTGGAATACATAGTCAGAATTAACACTACAATACTCTATCTATATTGACACCAATAACACTAATATTATAAATGTGATTTTTTAATATATTTGGATGTATAGAAATGAATAATAAAATACCGTAAAATAACTGTATGATGTCATACCGAAATTTAACAGTATTAATACCGGGTGTCCAAAAAGGGTATTTGCACTTTTAAATATCAATAAATCGTCTTAATGAGGGTATATAGCAAAAACAAATATGATGTCATACGTGGAATTTATTGGAAATTTAGTTGTAATGGATTCGTATACCGGAGCTCAGCGCATTTTGTGTACGAGCTTATTATCAAAACAATAATTCGATAATAACAGCTCGCCGCTTACATCGCGCGCAGTTCAATGTACGGGACATTTCTTTATCTCCCAGTGCGAATATTATTAGAAAATGGATTAAGACGTAATGGACGTCATTTGGACAACATAATTTTTTTGTCGTAATCTTTCCATTGTATGTACTTTTTGCAAATAGTAATAAAATTATGAAATGATATATTTTTCATATATCTTTTTTGGGTATAAACTGCCAACACCCTCAAAGCCAAAGTCAAAATTTTTTATTCGAATTAAGATTTTTCCAAATAATTTTTCGATGTCAAAGCTATCATGGATGGCACGTTCACTACCAGTGTACGCCCTCTGTGGAGAAGAACGGCCAGAAGAAACTCCACAGGAATTGTTCTTTTGTACTTTTCTTTTAAATATATGAAGAATCATACATGAGTCATAATTACAATCTACTCCGCTGATTTGGAACAACAGTTGACCAGACGTTTTTATCATCTAAGTAATCATTTATCGTATTCCTTCGAACATAAAATAGTTTTAATTTGAGCTTTAAATTGGCTATCGGACAGATTTACAATATCATCTGGTATTTTATTATAGAAGCGAATACAGTTCCCCATGAATGAATTATTAACTTTACACAGTCTAAACTTTGGGTGCGCTATTTTATTTTTATTTCTAGTATTTATATTATGTATATCAGAATTCTTAGGAAATAGCATCATGTTCTTCCGGACATACAAGATGTTTTCAAATATGTACTGTGAGGTTACCGTGAGGATATCAATTTCTTTAAACAATTCCCTTAGGGAATCGCGACCACGCAATTCATTTTTGGACACCCTGTATTTGTAAATAAATTCCTGTTTAAAGTTTTTCGTGGTTGTTCACTACACTAAAATTGTCACAATTTACGGTTTTGCACCACGGTTATATTTACTATTATATTGTTGCCTCGATATTTCGGAACGGTTGCATGCTCCATGGTCACGAGTAGACTGGTGTGTATAACCGTGGTAGCAAACCCGTAAATTGTGTCAATTTGAAACAGTCCCTGGTTTTAATGAATACGTGACGTACCGATGCGGGCGTATTCCGTCGTGGTGTATGGACACGTGGTGCTGCAGTCGGGCTTCCGAGTCGAACCGCTTGTCGCAGCGCGCGCAAGGGAACCTGCTCATACAACAAATAATAATTATGAAGCAGAAAAAGAGCTATATTTTTTAATTGATTAATTGAATGGGGGATTCCCTAGTGATATGATCATATTACGGCTACAACTATCTTACTGCGACATATCCATGCCAAATTACAGCCTTCTAGTACTAAGAGTCTCTGAGCTAAGCCGCGGCGGACAGACAGACAGACAGACAGACGGACGGACATGGCAAAACTATAAGAATCACTTTTTGACTACGGAACCCTAAAAACTACGAGTATCACATCACATCACAATCTTGTGTATATAAAACGAAATATAAGTAATTTTCAGAAGCACAGTGATATACACAATTTTAATACTAGAAATAAAGACAAGTTGGTTGCTTATGTCAGCCAACTACATAAAATTAGTAATTCTTTTAAAGGCAATTGTATCCGCTATTACAATAAGGTCCCTACTGATATTAAAAACTTGCCTTTAGACAAGTTTAAAATAATTATAAAATAGAAATTGTATAAAAAAGGTTACTATAGGATATCTGATTACTTAGAGGACAGATGTCCATGGGAATAGATTGTTTGAGTAGCAGGCTTTTTCAATATATAATAAGCATTTATTTTGTAATTGACAATATTTAATTTAAAAAAGGAAACGCAAAAGGTGCGACGACTGTGGAGTTTCTTCGGTGAGCTCTTCTCCACAGATTCCACCATTGTGTTAGTGAACTCACCCAAAAAAATGCAATGACGGATCTAAGTGGAAATAAATTATTTTTACTTTGGATTTGGATTAAATTTGGAATAGAGATAGTCCGTAACCTGGATTAGCACATAGGATACTTTTTACGGTAAAAAGTCCTATTACCACGGGAAAAACGCAGGCGTAGCCGCGGGCGGGCCGCTAGCAATAAAATACCACTTACTTCAAACTGTGCTTGTCTTTATGTTTGACGCTCTTCTGCAAGTGTTGTCGAAGACTGTGCGCCGATTTGAACCTGAAATTAATAAATAGAATATTCAATTCAATTCAATTCAATCGTTTATTTGCATAAAACATAGTCATTAATAGATCTTATTGTAAACCGTCATATAGAATAACAATAAATAAATAAATAAATTAATTGAATTTTATTATTAAAAAAAAAAAAAAAAATTCTTCATTAGCTTATGAAAAACTATAACAGTTTGTTGTCAGGGTCTCCTGTTAAGCAAAGCCTGTCATTATTATCATTGTACTATTTTTACTTCTGTAATTACTGTATGTTTCTGTCTGTGTACAATAAAGTATATCCCACATCCCATGCCTAATTAATGCTATGTAATTATTATTTATTTATAGTTGGTGCTTTTTTAAATTTTATGTTATGTACGTATTTCGAACCAGTGTTTCTAGCGTTAAGTCGACATCACAATTTTGTTTCTAGTTGCGAATACCTGTTATTGGCTCTGTAGTCACCATATTTATGTATTAACTAAATTGTATTATAACTGTTGGTATTCCAAATACATAAAAATAAAATATTTCATTCATTCATTCATTCAATATGTGATATATTTTATCTTAATGATAAAATCTTGTAAATCAGACTCCCTGTCTCCCAAGACACAGGTTACCCTAGTTTGGGAGACAGAGATCAAACTCTGTAAGGACTTTTACCTAGTACGTCTATCTATGTACATTTGCTTTTATTGCATTTATTGTAAAAATTGTAAAGAAATAAATATTTTTATTTATTATTATTTAGTTTATTCATTCATTTTAATAATAAAACATGAAATTTTAGGCAACATATCGTTGTTATTTGTGACATCTTACAGTTGAATGGAACGACTTAAATTAAAATTAACAGCCTCAGTGGCCGAGTGGTCGAGATTTCGGATGTTCCGGGTTCGATTCCCGGTGGGGACACTGTCAAGCAAAAATCTCTTTGCGAGACTTTCCCTACTCTTCCCGTAGGTGTCGTAAGAGGCGACTTAGGGACTACACATTGAACAGGGAACGGGCAGCAGCGCTCTCTGATACAGTAACCTTTTAATCTGCGATCTCCAACCCGCCTGCCAAGCGTGGAGATTATGGCAAAACCAAACACTTAAGGGGAGGAGGCTCATAGTCCAGCAGTGGACTGTAACGGGCCGTTGATGATACATTCCCCAGTTTGGTTAGGACATTGCACCTGATTGTCCGAAAGGAAAGATGATTCCGTGCTTCGGAGGGCACGTTAAGCCGTTGGTCCCGGCTACTATCTAGTCGTTACACGAGCCAAGTCAGTGGCCTTTGGCGGCTCTATAACACTGAACCCACAAGATGATGATGATGAGTTGTAGATGCTTGGGGGAGGTTTTTGGGACGTCTACAGGCTGGGATGATGAAGAATGTCTAATAGGCAAGTAAATGACCTAGTGTCGCACTCGACGCAGCAGAACTCCCTCGCGTCGCTGTGTTTGAGCTGGTGGTGCATGTATAGTAAACCTCACCTAGTGTCGCACTCGACGCAGCAGAACTCCCTCGCGTCGCTGTGTTTGAGCTGGTGGTGCATGTATAGTAAACCTCACCTAGTGTCGCACTCGACGCAGCAGAACTCCCTCGCGTCGCTGTGTTTGAGCTGGTGGTGCATGTATAGTAAACCTCACCTAGTGTCGCACTCGACGCAGCAGAACTCCCTCGCGTCGCTGTGTTTGAGCTGGTGGTGCATGTATAGTAAACCTCACCTAGTGTCGCACTCGACGCAGCAGAACTCCCTCGCGTCGCTGTGTTTGAGCTGGTGGTGCATGTATAGTAAACCTCACCTAGTGTCGCACTCGACGCAGCAGAACTCCCTCGCGTCGCTGTGTTTGAGCTGGTGGTGCATGTATAGTACACCTCACCTAGTGTCGCACTCGACGCAGCAGAACTCCCTCGCGTCGCTGTGTTTGAGCTGGTGGTGCATGTATAGTAAACCTCACCTAGTGTCGCACTCGACGCAGCAGAACTCCCTCGCGTCGCTGTGTTTGAGCTGGTGGTGCATGTATAGTAAACCTCACCTAGTGTCGCACTCGACGCAGCAGAACTCCCTCGCGTCGCTGTGTTTGAGCTGGTGGTGCATGTATAGTAAACCTCACCTAGTGTCGCACTCGACGCAGCAGAACTCCCTCGCGTCGCTGTGTTTGAGCTGGTGGTGCATGTATAGTAAACCTCACCTAGTGTCGCACTCGACGCAGCAGAACTCCCTCGCGTCGCTGTGTTTGAGCTGGTGGTGCATGTATAGTAAACCTCACCTAGTGTCGCACTCGACGCAGCAGAACTCCCTCGCGTCGCTGTGTTTGAGCTGGTGGTGAGTGTATAGTAAACCTCACCTAGTGTCGCACTCGACGCAGCAGAACTCCCTCGCGTCGCTGTGTTTGAGCTGGTGGTGAGTGTATAGTAAACCTCACCTAGTGTCGCACTCGACGCAGCAGAACTCCCTCGCGTCACTGTGTTTGAGCTGGTGGTGCATGTATAGTAAACCTCACCTAGTGTCGCACTCGACGCAGCAGAACTCCCTCGCGTCGCTGTGTTTGAGCTGGTGGTGCATGTATAGTAAACCTCACCTAGTGTCGCACTCGACGCAGCAGAACTCCCTCGCGTCGCTGTGTTTGAGCTGGTGGTGCATGTATAGTAAACCTCACCTAGTGTCGCACTCGACGCAGCAGAACTCCCTCGCGTCGCTGTGTTTGAGCTGGTGGTGCATGTATAGTAAACCTCACCTAGTGTCGCACTCGACGCAGCAGAACTCCCTCGCGTCGCTGTGTTTGAGCTGGTGGTGCATGTATAGTAAACCTCACCTAGTGTCGCACTCGACGCAGCAGAACTCCCTCGCGTCGCTGTGTTTGAGCTGGTGGTGCATGTATAGTAAACCTCACCTAGTGTCGCACTCGACGCAGCAGAACTCCCTCGCGTCGCTGTGTTTGAGCTGGTGGTGCATGTATAGTAAACCTCACCTAGTGTCGCACTCGACGCAGCAGAACTCCCTCGCGTCGCTGTGTTTGAGCTGGTGGTGCATGTATAGTAAACCTCACCTAGTGTCGCACTCGACGCAGCAGAACTCCCTCGCGTCGCTGTGTTTGAGCTGGTGGTGAGTGTATAGTAAACCTCACCTAGTGTCGCACTCGACGCAGCAGAACTCCCTCGCGTCGCTGTGTTTGAGCTGGTGGTGAGTGTATAGTAAACCTCACCTAGTGTCGCACTCGACGCAGCAGAACTCCCTCGCGTCACTGTGTTTGAGCTGGTGGTGCATGTATAGTAAACCTCACCTAGTGTCGCACTCGACGCAGCAGAACTCCCTCGCGTCGCTGTGTTTGAGCTGGTGGTGCATGTATAGTAAACCTCACCTAGTGTCGCACTCGACGCAGCAGAACTCCCTCGCGTCGCTGTGTTTGAGCTGGTGGTGCATGTATAGTAAACCTCACCTAGTGTCGCACTCGACGCAGCAGAACTCCCTCGCGTCGCTGTGTTTGAGCTGGTGGTGCATGTATAGTAAACCTCACCTAGTGTCGCACTCGACGCAGCAGAACTCCCTCGCGTCGCTGTGTTTGAGCTGGTGGTGCATGTATAGTAAACCTCACCTAGTGTCGCACTCGACGCAGCAGAACTCCCTCGCGTCGCTGTGTTTGAGCTGGTGGTGCATGTATAGTAAACCTCACCTAGTGTCGCACTCGACGCAGCAGAACTCCCTCGCGTCGCTGTGTTTGAGCTGGTGGTGCATGTATAGTAAACCTCACCTAGTGTCGCACTCGACGCAGCAGAACTCCCTCGCGTCGCTGTGTTTGAGCTGGTGGTGCATGTATAGTAAACCTCACCTAGTGTCGCACTCGACGCAGCAGAACTCCCTCGCGTCGCTGTGTTTGAGCTGGTGGTGCATGTATAGTAAACCTCACCTAGTGTCGCACTCGACGCAGCAGAACTCCCTCGCGTCGCTGTGTTTGAGCTGGTGGTGCATGTATAGTAAACCTCACCTAGTGTCGCACTCGACGCAGCAGAACTCCCTCGCGTCGCTGTGTTTGAGCTGGTGGTGAGTGTATAGTAAACCTCACCTAGTGTCGCACTCGACGCAGCAGAACTCCCTCGCGTCGCTGTGTTTGAGCTGGTGGTGAGTGTATAGTAAACCTCACCTAGTGTCGCACTCGACGCAGCAGAACTCCCTCGCGTCACTGTGTTTGAGCTGGTGGTGCATGTATAGTAAACCTCACCTAGTGTCGCACTCGACGCAGCAGAACTCCCTCGCGTCGCTGTGTTTGAGCTGGTGGTGCATGTATAGTAAACCTCACCTAGTGTCGCACTCGACGCAGCAGAACTCCCTCGCGTCGCTGTGTTTGAGCTGGTGGTGCATGTATAGTAAACCTCACCTAGTGTCGCACTCGACGCAGCAGAACTCCCTCGCGTCGCTGTGTTTGAGCTGGTGGTGCATGTATAGTAAACCTCACCTAGTGTCGCACTCGACGCAGCAGAACTCCCTCGCGTCGCTGTGTTTGAGCTGGTGGTGCATGTATAGTAAACCTCACCTAGTGTCGCACTCGACGCAGCAGAACTCCCTCGCGTCGCTGTGTTTGAGCTGGTGGTGCATGTATAGTAAACCTCACCTAGTGTCGCACTCGACGCAGCAGAACTCCCTCGCGTCGCTGTGTTTGAGCTGGTGGTGCATGTATAGTAAACCTCACCTAGTGTCGCACTCGACGCAGCAGAACTCCCTCGCGTCGCTGTGTTTGAGCTGGTGGTGCATGTATAGTAAACCTCACCTAGTGTCGCACTCGACGCAGCAGAACTCCCTCGCGTCGCTGTGTTTGAGCTGGTGGTGCTTGTATAGTACACCTCACCTAGTGTCGCACTCGACGCAGCAGAACTCCCTCGCGTCGCTGTGTTTGAGCTGGTGGTGCTTGTATAGTACACCTCACCTAGTGTCGCACTCGACGCAGCAGAACTCCCTCGCGTCGCTGTGTTTGAGCTGGTGGTGCATGTATAGTAAACCTCACCTAGTGTCGCACTCGACGCAGCAGAACTCCCTCGCGTCGCTGTGTTTGAGCTGGTGGTGCATGTATAGTAAACCTCACCTAGTGTCGCACTCGACGCAGCAGAACTCCCTCGCGTCGCTGTGTTTGAGCTGGTGGTGCATGTATAGTAAACCTCACCTAGTGTCGCACTCGACGCAGCAGAACTCCCTCGCGTCGCTGTGTTTGAGCTGGTGGTGCATGTATAGTAAACCTCACCTAGTGTCGCACTCGACGCAGCAGAACTCCCTCGCGTCGCTGTGTTTGAGCTGGTGGTGCTTGTATAGTACACCTCACCTAGTGTCGCACTCGACGCAGCAGAACTCCCTCGCGTCGCTGTGTTTGAGCTGGTGGTGCTTGTATAGTACACCTCACCTAGTGTCGCACTCGACGCAGCAGAACTCCCAGGCGTCGCTGTGTTTGAGCTGGTGGTGCTTGTATAGTACACCTCACCTAGTGTCGCACTCGACGCAGTAGAACTCCCTCGCGTCGCTGTGTTTGAGCTGGTGGTGCTTGTATAGTAAACCTCACCTAGTGTCGCACTCGACGCAGTAGAACTCCCTCGCGTCGCTGTGTTTGAGCTGGTGGTGCTTGATCTGCGTCCTCGTGCGGAACCGCTTCCCGCACGTGCCGCACGAGTAGTTCTTGATGCCCTGGTGGATCCTGGGGGAGGGAGATCACGATTAAGAAACAACAAAACACCAATCAATTAACGAATGTAGTTTATTCCACACTCAAGGCAAACGCATATAATTGTTTTGCAGAAAAAAAGAAGAAAAGAATAGTGAAATATCCTATTTTGGTAGGCTCGAACCCCTCGGTCGTTGGAATGTTCTATCCTATTCTAAGTTGTCAACAAAGACATATAATGAAATATCCTATTTTGGTAGGCTCGAGCCCTTTGGTCGTTGGAATGTTCTATTCTATTTTAAATATCTCGCTTACTGTATGTGTTCGGCGAGCGAGTCCTTGTTGATGAAGCTCTTGCCGCCCTGGTCGCAGGATGAATGGAGCCCGAGTGGTGGTTGTGTATATAATAAGTGGTGGTTGTGTGTATGATGAGTAGTGGTTGTGTTTATGATGAGTGTTGGCTGTGTATAATATGATAGTGGCCGTTATTATTATCTAGGAATGTCTCACTCACTGTATGTGTTCGGCGAGCGAGTCCTTGTTGATGAAGCTCTTGCCGCCCTGGTCGCAGGATGAATGGAGCCCGAGTGGTGGTTGTGTATATAATAAGTGGTGGTTGTGTGTATGATGAGTAGTGGTTGTTTGTATGATGAGTGTTGGCTGTGTATAATATGATAGTGGCCGTTATTATTATCTAGGAATGTCTCACTCACTGTATGTGTTCGGCGAGCGAGTCCTTGTTGATGAAGCTCTTGCCGCCCTGGTCGCAGGATGAATGGAGCCCGAGTGGTGGTTGTGTATATAATAAGTGGTGGTTGTGTGTATGATGAGTGTTGGCTGTGTATAATATGATAGTGGCCGTTATTATTATCTAGGAATGTCTCACTCACTGTATGTGTTCGGCGAGCGAGTCCTTGTTGATGAAGCTCTTGCCGCCCTGGTCGCAGGATGAATGGAGCCCGAGTGGTGGTTGTGTATATAATAAGTGGTGGTTGTGTGTATGATGAGTGTTGGCTGTGTATAATATGATAGTGGCCGTTATTATTATCTAGGAATGTCTCACTCACTCCAGACACAAGCCGTGATTTCAAATACTAAGTACTGTATCTGTGTTTGCAATAAAGTGTATTCTATAGATTATAAAATGTGTGTAGTCTAATTAAATTGTCTATCGAAATAATATCTTGTTGAGTATACAAAATTAATAATTTGAGTTAATAAGTAGGTGAAATAATGCTCTCTCTCACAAGATTGCTGCGCCCTTGCAGGGTGTCACAAAATACTGTACCCTATATTCATAAGACCTTCTATGTACCAACTGTGACTTGCAATAAATGTTTTATGTGTTCGGCGAGCGAGTCCTTGTTGACGAAGCTCTTGCCGCACTGGTCGCAGGATGAATGGAGCCCGAGTGGTGGTTGTGTATATAATAAGTGGTGGTTGTGTTTATGATGAGTGGTGGTTGTGTATATGATGAGTGTTGGCTGTGTATAATATGATAGTGGCCGTTATTATTATCTAGGAATGTCTCACTCACTGTATGTGTTCGGCGAGCAAGTCCTTGTTGATGAAGCTCTTGCCGCCCTGGTCGCAGGATGAATGGAGCCCGAGTGGTGGTTGTGTATATAATAAGTGGTGGTTGTGTGTATGATGAGTGTTGGCTGTGTATAATATGATAGTGGCCGTTATTATTATCTAGGAATGTCTCACTCACTGTATGTGTTCGGCGAGCGAGTCCTTGTTGACGAAGCTCTTGCCGCACTGGTCGCAGGATGAATGGAGCCCGAGTGGTGGTTGTGTATATAATAAGTGGTGGTTGTGTTTATGATGAGTGGTGGTTGTGTATATGATGAGTGTGGTGTTGGCTGTGTATAATATGATAGTGGCCGTTATTATTATCTAGGAATGTCTCACTCACTGTATGTGTTCGGCGAGCGAGTCCTTGTTGACGAAGCTCTTGCCGCACTGGTCGCACGAGGGCCGCGTGCCCGAGTGGTGGTTGTGTATATAATAAGTGGTGGTTGTGTTTATGATGAGTGGTGGTTGTGTATATGATGAGTGTTGTGTTGGCTGTGTATAATATGATAGTGGCCGTTATTATTATCTAGGAATGTCTCACTCACTGTATGTGTTCGGCGAGCGAGTCCTTGTTGACGAAGCTCTTGCCGCACTGGTCGCACGAGGGCCGCGAGCCCGAGTGGTGGTTGTGTATATAATAAGTGGTGGTTGTGTTTATGATGAGTGGTGGTTGTATATATGATGAGTGTTGTGTTGGCTGTGTATATTATGATAGTGGCCGTTATTATTATCTAGGAATGTCTCACTCACTGTATGTGTTCGGCGAGCGAGTCCTTGTTGACGAAGCTCTTGCCGCACTGGTCGCACGAGGGCCGCGAGCCCGAGTGGTGGTTCCGCATGTGGCCGCGGTGCGTCTTGTTGTTACTGGAAGACATTCAACTATTTTATCATAAACAAAAACAATAAACAACAAGTAAGTAACATAATGGAACATAAACAGGTTGGCCTCGATTCGGGATGTCATGCTTTAATTTTAAAATACAGCTATCCGTTTCGTTTTTATGACCAATGAAAGAGAGGTGATGAACGAATGATATTAATTTGAACGAATGATACTTAAAATAAGGGCATAGCTGTCAGTTTGAGATTTTTAAGTCGCATGTTTTAAGTGCTCTCTAAAATTGTGCAATCGACACGGCCATAAGGTTCAAATTCAATGTTTGACAGCTCTAATATTAGGATGGCCATCTCCTGTCCCTTTTCAATCTTTAAAAGGTAAAAAGGACGGACTAACTTAAATTAAGGGTTAGAGCGTGACGTCCCGAATCGAGGCCAATGTCTGAAATAAATAGTTTTGATTTGACAACTCACACAAAGTTACAAGAAATGCACGTTTCATGATACATCAAAACACTTACTTGGACACCTTCCCACACAAATGGCAAGTAAACATGGACACTAGACCTTCGTGTTGTATTCTGAAAATAAATAAAAAAATAATAATGTGTTTGTTTTGTTGGGTTTTGTTTTTTGTATCGCAACAATTTCTGACTAAAATAAGAATAAGGGGAGTTTTTCAACAATACTTTTAAACCTACTTGAAATGGTCCAAAAGTACAGTGAACAGCACATCAAGCTGTATACTGGGGTATCTTGCGCGTTGGTAATAACAACTAGTTTGCAACAAAAATGTATAGCTTGATGAGCTGTCTTCCGTACTTGATAGAAATAAAGAAAATAATTAACTAAACTTATATTGATCCAAACACACTTATAATGATCCAAACATACTTATAATGATCCAAACATACTTATAATGATCCAAACCTACTTATAATGATCCAAACCTACTTATAATGATCCAAACCTACTTATAATGATCCAAACATACTTATAATGATCCAAACCTACTTATAATGATCCAAACATACTTATAATGATCCAAACATACTTATAATGATCCAAACATACTTATAATGATCCAAACCTACTTATAATGATCCAAACCTACTTATAATGATCCAAACATACTTATAATGATCCAAACATACTTATAATGATCCAAACATACTTATAATGATCCAAACCTACTTATAATGATCCAAACCTACTTATAATGATCCAAACCTACTTATAATGATCCAAACATACTTATAATGATCCAAACATACTTATAATGATCCAAACATAGTTATAATGATCCAAACATACTTATAATGATCCAAACATACTTATAATGATCCAAACATACTTATAATGATCCAAACATACTTATAATGATCCAAACCTACTTATAATGATCCAAACATACTTATAATGATCCAAACCTACTAATAATGATTCAAACCTACTTATAATGATCCAAACCTACTTATAATGATCCAAACCTACTTATAATGATCCAAACCTACTTATAATGATCCAAACCTACTTATAATGATCCAAACATACTTATAATGATCCAAATCTACTTATAATGATCCAAACATACTTATAATGATCCAAACCTACTTATAATGATCCAAACCTACTTATAATGATCCAAACATACTTATAATGATCCAAACCTACTTATAATGATCCAAACCTACTTATAATGATCCAAACCTACTTATAATGATCCAAACCTACTTATAATGATCCAAACATACTTATAATGATCCAAACATACTTATAATGATCCAAACCTACTTATAATGATCCAAACCTACTTATAATGATCCAAACCTACTTATAATGATCCAAATCTACTTATAATGATCCAAACCTACTTGTAATGATCCACGATGGAGTATCGGTCGATCATCCTGCGCCCGCACGGCACGCACTCGTATCTCCTCGTGTGTATGTACGAGTGCACGGTGAAGCTGTACTGCGTGGGGAAGAACATCGAACACAACTTGCATTCGAACTGGCCGCGCGCCTGCGCACAAGGATATTGTATAAGAAAATACTTCTATCAATGTAATAGTCTATACCTATCGCTTCGTAAGAATGCCGTCCTGACAGCTATCATACACGTAAAATTTTTCTTCTGTCTCTTTTGCACCCATTTGGTTTTCAAATTTTCTGCCTGCTGTCAGGACGGCATTCTTACGATGCGATTACTATAATTCAATTCAATTTAACTGTTTATTTTTCGACAAAAGTACGTAATTTACAACATTTTAACAAACAACAGCCTCCGTGGCCGAGTGATCGAGATTTCTTCGCCCATTACGGAGGTACCAGGTTCAATTCCCGGTGGGGAAATTGGTGTCGATTCGGCATACGCTTAACTAAACTAAACTAAAATTAGTCCTGTCACTTTCTATCATTTTTAATTGAAAAGGGACCGAAGATCATCGTTTTTGTCTTTGACTTCACGTAAATGTCAATTTTAGTAGCTTTTTATTCGTCATGGTGTTAGGTAGGCACTAAAACAAGACTAAATTTGCCAGTTAGTCGTGAAGTCAAAGACAAAAACAAAACCGATGATCTTCGGTTTTGTTTTTGTCTATCGAAACTATCGATAGTTTATGCAATATTGAAGAGACCTTCGTCATCGATACTATCAATAGTTTTTTCGTTTTCAACAATCGATACTATCGATAGTATTGCTGCTTATCGATAGTATTGCACTAAAAGAACTATCAATAGACAGTCAATACTATCGTTTTTAATTAAACTATCGATAGGCTATCGATATTGGACTATCGAGCGGCAACACTACAGCCCACACGATGAAGAAGAAGAATAATATTAATAATAACAACAATAGGGAATATGCACATTTTTTTTAAGTTCATTAATCGAAATATTTCAGGTTCCAGATAAACACATAAAAAATATTTTTTCAAATATCTTGCTCAGAAACAAAGTTTATAGCTTCAAAGTTGATGGTTAGACAGAGAGGTCCGACGTGACCTGTGACGTCATTGGTCACGCGGGCCATACATCCGCCATAGAAAATTTTATTTTTGTTGACGATGAAAAGAGGGACAGATATATATGTTTAATAATGTTGTATCTACATAGTTTGTTTTTCGATCAATTTCGATTCTGTTTCGACTGTCAGTATTCTATTTTTGTATATTTTCAGGTGAACTATGAAAAAATCTAGTATTATTTTTATGCATATTCCCTATTAATTCCTCACCGGTTTGTGCTTGGCCATGTGGTTCTGTAGTTTGGCCTCGAAGTTGAACCCCTTGAAGCAGAGTTGGCATTGGAACGGGAACTTCAAGTTCGCTTTGCTCTCTTCCTGTGCGAATACATTATTTATTTATTTATTTATTTATTATTATCAATGTAATTTGTTTGCTTACAGATCGAATCCAACACACAAACAAGCTAAGGAATTTGAGTATTAGTACAGTAAAAACAGAGCATTATTAACAATAGATACATCAATACAGCGTGTAGATGAGTCAATATAAATAAGTTAGTAACATTAATTTAAATAAATTGTCAAAAACTTAATAATTAATCATTAATCGTTCAGCATTATGAAAAAGTAAATATAAAACATATATAAAGAATATACTAATCAACAACAATTGATGGATTAGTAAATATAGGCAAAAGCATTTATTATAAACTATAGGACGGAGATAATTAAACATCAACGCTTAAAAACACTTCGACCCTATTCAAAAGGCATATAAAACTATCAAAAAACAAATCCAAGTCATCATATTGAGCGAGCATATCGCCTATAAGGGTGAGGGCGCGGGCAGTAGGCGCGTGCTTGCCGCGGAGCGTGCGCGCAGCGGACCGGCGCAACAGCCTAGGCCGGCGGCGCGGCGCTACCATCTCACCCGCGGCATTTTGGGGCAAACGGCTTGGCACCAAGAGAGCAAATTGTTCAAGCACTAAATAATTGTCAGTCCTGTTTCGTAAAATGGACAGATAGTGCGTAAACAACGAATATTTCCTCCGAATGGCCAAGGTGTTCAGATCGACCATACCATAAACGAAAAGTGAGGGGTAAAGGAAAGGATAATAGCCATAGATTCGCTTATACAACCAGCGTGCAAATTTGAGCTGTACCCTCTCTACCATAAGGTTATATTTATCCTCATGGGGATCCCAAACAATGGAGCAATATTCCAGTCTACTGCGAACATAAGCATTGTACAACACCTTAGCTACTCTCATGTCATCAAACTGTGAGCAGGTCCTTATTATAAATCCCAAAGACCTGCTGGCCCTTTTACAAGTTGCAATCACATGCTTGTGAAAGTCTAGTTGACCATTCAACGTCAGCCCTAAATCACGAATATCTTCCACTCTGTCCAGTATGGAGTCATGCAGGCTATAGTTAGCAACTAATGGATGGCGTTTGCGTGTAAAAGTAATAGTTTTGCATTTGTCTGTATTGAAGGAAAGTAAGTTCTTTTCACTCCATATAGCAATTGCATCGATGTCTTTTTGGAGACATAAAACATCATCTACGCTGCCAACCCCCATGCACAACTTTAGGTCATCCGCAAATAAGAAACACTCGGCTCTGGAAACAATGTCAGGTAGATCGTTAATCATTAAGAGAAATAGAGTCGGGCCCAAAGTGCTACCTTGACTGACGCCAGACCTAGTATAATACTCATCTGATTCGTACCCGTCAACTCTAACAAATTGGCGTCTATCGCCCAGATAATTGGAAAAAAAGTCCAATAGCCTTGGAGTTAATATCAGAAGTGGTTATTTCGTAAAACAGACTCCGGCTTAGGTAACAAACTGTTTATTCACACAACCTTCTCGGCACAAAGTTACAGCAATACTGCCTCAAACGTCAAACACACTCGTATTTATAAGCTTATACTAGCGGCGGCGCCACTGGATACCCATAGTGGCGCCAGTCGGTATCAATTCACAACTTATATTAATGGCGCCACTGACCAATAGTGGCGCCAAGTGGTACTATAAACTAAAATATCTTTTTAATTACTATATTTATACAATAGAATCGGTAAACTAATTCATTTAAAATAAGATAGATGGTTGACAAAATAGACAGTGAATATTAATTATTAATGTAGATATAGTTATCCAATGTTATCATGAATTACTTAATTAACCTAACACAAAAAGACAGTGTATATTAACTATTTATATAGATACAGTTATCCAATGTTATTATGACATAATTAACATATCAGAGTAAAACCTGCCACCGCTAACTTTTCCAGCAGCAAATCATTGTGAACCATATCAAAGGCCTTTTTAAAATCAAAATAGGCCGCATCAACTTGATGGCCTTTATCCATTTCAGCACAGACATAATCCACAAAACCGATAAGATTAGTGGCAGTTGAGTGTGCTTTGCGAAATCCGTGCTGACGGTTGTGCAACAAATCCTTAATCTGAGGAGCAATTAAATAATTAAGAATCCCTTCAAAAATCGTTGCAAAAGGCGACAGCACTGCAACTGGTCTATGGCGAGAGACCTCAGCCCCCGGTTCCTCACCCTTCGGGATGGGAGTGACTCTAGACAGTTTCCAGCATTCCGGGTATTTGGAAGTTTTAAGGGAGAGATTGTACATATAAAGTAGCGGAACCTTGAAAACTGCAATACAATCCTTAGCCAAGAAGACTGGTATGCCATCGGGGCCATCAGATGAGCGTGGTCTGAGGCGCTTTACCACAGCATCCAAGTCTGGTTCGATTATAGTCCCAATGGTAACAGATCTGGAATCTATTATTGAATGAGCAGCCCTAGCAGCACGTGCAGAATCCAATAGTGGTACATCCACCTGGAACACTGAAGAAAAATATTGGGCAAATACGTCTGCAGCAGTCTGACCCGACACTTCCACCCCATGATGTGTGAAACTATCAATACCTCGCCTCTCCTTTCTTTTTTCTCTTATAAATTCCCAGAAAGTTACAGGATCTTTAATTAAATTACTTTGAACAGATTTCAAATAATTCTGATAAGCATCCTCAGTCATTTTCTTAACTTTACCTCTATAGTATTTATATAACTGTTTGTTAAATTCCTTACGTTCCGTTTTATATTTTTTTAAGTGAAAATATTTGCTCTTTATGTTATGTATTATATCGGCAGAATACCATTTAGGATACTTATATACCGCTCTGCGTGAGACGGGCTTCTTTAGAGGTACATACAAACTAATGCAGTGGCGCAATTTAGAGTAAAATATGGCAGAAGCTGCATTTACTTCAGTTGCTGCGTACTATTCAGTCCAGTCTATTTCCGCAATTGCCGTGTAGAGCCCCTCAAAATTAGCTTTACGCCAGTTCCAAAGAGGGGAGGATCCCGGGCGCAAACGATGGGGAGTCTGAGAAGATCGAGACGGCAAGGGGGGAGTACTGCGACGCATCTTCACTGAAACCTCGAGCGATGGGTGGTACTTATCTATCGGCACTGCTGTATCAGTACATTTGCTGACCTCAACCTCATCCCCTTCAAGATCGCTCAGCACTAGATCAAGCATATCACCATGACTGTTCAGAATTGTGTTATATTGGTATAAGTTACAAAATTGACAAAACAAGTCGAAGCGCTGTTTAACATTGATGCTAACAGAGTTTAAATTAAAATCGCCTAACAATAAAACATTCATTTCAGGATGCATGCACACCGCGTTTTCAATACATGCTAATACACTCAAATATTGTTCGTCATTATAACTAGGGGGAAGGTAAACAACACAAAACAGCAAACTTAAATTATTTAAAATAATAATGGCAAACATAATCTCTTTATCTGGCGTAAGGCCGTCGACATCAGTAAGTTCACGCACAGAATAACACTCTTTTACCGCTAACAGAACTCCACCCCATCCTTTATCTCCTAAGCGATCCTTGCGAAGTACGACATAGCCAGAGGGGAAGAGTTCGGAGTCAAATACCGATGTAGTCAGGAATGTTTCCGTCAGGGCCACAACATCACATTGACTTTGAGTAATATAATTGCAAAATGTACTTGTCTTGGAACGCAAGCCACGGACATTCTGGTAATAAAAGAAAACACTCCTGGTCCTAAATCGACTTTTATTAGTTTGTTTTTTGTCTAGCACGAAAGTTCTGGCGCCACGGTTTAGCACAAATACCCTGGGCCCAGTTCTCAGGTGACATAACCACATCAGTCAGGTTGGAGGGGACTTGAAGTTTAAAAGAGGCGTACTTGCCACGTGATTTAAGAGCCTCAATGGAGCACACGTCACCATTGCATACTGAATTCAGATGATTATACGGTGTAATAGGTTACAGGTTCATAAGTGCATCCATTTCACGTGCGTTTATACATTGAAATAACTAGTGGCTCTGTGAGCAGTAGACCTCGCGAGTCTGTATATATTTTTTCAAAAATTATTTTTCTCGACAAACATACCCAACCGCTTGATTTTTTTTATTTTTAAACTTTTTTTTTTTTAATTTAAATTTTTTTAATTATTTTTTGTTTTATTTTATATTATTTTATTTTGTCTTATCTTATTTTATTTTATTGGTTAAGAAATGTGACCTGTAGAGGAAAACAGCCTCGGTGGTAGACCTTGTAAGCTGGCAACCTCCATAACTCCGTCATTTTTTTAAATTTCCAAAAACTGTCTCGACAAAAAATTCGATTAATTTATCGAACCTGCTCACAAAATTTCACGAGAATCGGTTGAGAAACGCGACCTGTAGAGAGAAACAAACAAACAAACAGATGGACATACAAAAGCAAATTTGGCCAAGCTGAAACAGAGACGCTTCGCTCGCTCGGTCAACTAAAAGTAATTTCTTTTCGGTGAACACGTGATATGTCCCCACTTTTGCAACACTGTACATATGTTGAATGAGGAATCAATTTGTTATAATTGTGAAATAATGGTAATAATTTGAAAATATTAAAAACTATAGCAAGTACTTATGTAATTGAATACATACATAATTGAATATTTGTGTGTCTTGATCAGGCGAGACATGCTGTACTATTTTTATTTTTTTAATCAACATATTTTCTGTAACCATGTTTCTGACAAATAAATGATATTATTATTATAATTTATTAATGTTTTTTCTCTCCTTACGGAGATAATTCCCTACCACACGGGCCTTAGCCAAGTGTGGTAGGGTCTGAAGACGGGTGTGATGATTGAAGTTGTAAGGAATTTCCTTACGATGCGGCAGGTGTTCAAGATCACGGCTTTTTGCAGAGTGGTGCGTCGTGGGGATCGAACCCGCGTCTCCCGGACGGGAGGCAGCGGCCCTAGCCATTAGACCACCGACGACGCTGTTATGTACATAGTACTATTGACCACAAGAGATATCCTACCCACCTCTCTCTGTTTGATCTGCTCCTCGGGGTTCAGCATCACGACCCTGATCTTGTCGGGATCCAGGTCCACCGGCTTGATCCTCAACGAGGACCTCGTAGTTTCTTCTATCTCTAAAAGATCTTCACTGAAAATCGAAAAGAAATACACCATTATTGTTATTTTACTACTTTATGCCTAATCGCCCCAAAGAAAAAAAGAAAGAAAAAAAAATTCACGGTAGGCTCGAGCCCCTCGGTGGGGACGTATATGAGCTGATGATGATGATTTTTGCACACAAGAAAATTACAAAAACAATGCGAAAATTAACACGAGTTTGACTGCAGGTCATTTTAAAACCTTAAACTAAATGTATAAGCCATTCTTTTATACCGGTAATCAATGGAAGATCCTAAAAATATATAGTTAGTTATAGTTTTAAAAATATATAATATAATAATAATAATTTGTTTATTCAGGCAAAAGACCCATTTACATTAAATAAATAAAATAAAATGCAATAAATTAAATTTAAAATAACTAAAATAAAATGTAAATCATTTTACATTTGCGTCTCGGTGCACAGAGAGCCAGTGCTTAAAAATAGGACTGGAGACCCCCTCACACACTGTCTTCAAAATAAGATTATTGGAGGCCCGTAACCTTGTATATAGTTAGTTAGTTATAGTTTGGGCCGCAAAACTGCGAAACTAAATGGGACTGGGCCGGGCACGTAAGCCGCAAGCATCCAGAACGGTGGGCGAGAGTCGTCACGCGGTGGACTCCTCAAGACGGGAACCGACGTCGAGGCAGGCTCCGAAAAGATGGCGACACGAGTTAAACGCCTATCGACTGGACTGGTGGGAGCTTGCCCAGGACCGGGAGGAATGGCGGAACAATGGGGAGGCCTTTGCCCAGCAGTGGGACATTACAGGCTGATTGATATATTATATATTATGTGTTATGCAATAAAGTGTTACTTACTTACTTAATATATTTTAGCGGTCCACCCGCGGCTACGTTCGCGTTGTGCAAGATTTTCCCGTGGGAATAAGACCTTTTCCCGTAAATAATATCCTATGTGTTAATCCAGGTTACAAACTATCTCCATTCCAAATTTCATCTAAATCCGTTGAGTACTTTAAACGTGAAGGCGGAACAAACATCTAAACATATTTTCACATTTATAATATTAGTGTGTCCTACCCGTATTGACATACAGAGCAGAGACGTGGAACATGACGGTGAAGCTGGCCCACCGGCTACATGTCACTCAGCGAGCCATGGAAAGATCTATGCTTGGTATTTCGCTACGGGACAAAATCCGAAACGAAATCATCCGGCAGAGGACCAAGGTGGTTGATATCGTCCAGAAGTGTAGCTTCGTGAAGTGTTTGTGGGCTGGCCACGTCTGTCGCAGAACCGACGAGCGTTGGAGCAGACGGGTTCTCGAATGGAGACCGCGTCTCGGGACACGTAGTGTGGGACGCCCCCCTGCCAGGGGGACTGAGGACCTGAGGAAGGTCGCTGGTGGTGGCTGGATGAGGAGAGCGGGTGATCGTGCGCTTTGGCGGGCCCGAGGGGAGGAGCAGTCCAGCAGTGGACTGCAATAGGCTGATTGATTGCTATTAGTGTGATTAACTCACCCATATTTCAACTTCTTAGGTACTACTTTTGCCATCTTATCTTCTTTTCTCTTGGTTTTCTTTTTCTTGTTCCCAGCCTCTTGTTTCTGCATATTCTCGCTCACTTCTAGAAGTTGCGCTAAATCATCCTCTGTTATTATATCGTCTTCTGTAAACTTGCTGACGTTGGACCTAAAAGATATTAATTAAAATAATAATAATTGTATGTAGTAAAAAAGAAGTCAAAAAGTCAAATCTTTATTTTTCTATAGGATGTTGGTTACATCACTTAAAAAAAATGTATAAGATTCTTAATCATTATTAAATTTTTTTGGGTGAGTTCACTATCCCAAAAGGGGAAACTTATCATTCTGATCGATGTCGACAGAAAAGCCGCTGCCGCACAAATCATAAACGCAGTAAGTCGCATTTTCGCGCCAAAAGAGTTTATGATATGTGTGGCAGTATAATTTAAATATAATGCGATTCGTAGTAAGTCTCATTTTGGCGCGAAAATGCGACTTACTGCGTTTATGATTTGTTACAGTGCATTAGGGAATCGGACTGCTTTTTTTTTATTTTATAAATCCAAACTTTTTAGTTTCTGCTATCGAACACTAAAAGAATTTTTGCTCAATCTTTAAAATTTACCGAGATATAAAGGTTTGAAATTCAAGATTAGACAGAGAGGCACATACCCAGTGCATACCATATCAAGTGGGTACTTGTGACGTCATTTGTTAGTAACGCCATTTATATGGCAAAAAAAAAAAAAAAAACGTTTTTGAAAGAGACAGACATATTGAAACTTTAAAAAATCACTGTAAATTAGTTTTTCAACCGATTCTGTTTTTTTCTTCGCGAATCATCTGCTACTAATCTATATTTTAAAAATAATTCTTAAAATATGGTAAATTTAGGAACAGTTCGATCCCCTATTGTCACAATTTTCGGCTTTCTTACCACTGTTATATTTAATATTGTTACCTTGTGGTAAAAAACCCGAAAATTGTGTCAATGTTAGTGTAGTGAACAACCACGAAAACCTTAAAACATATAAAGCTTTTGTAATCTTCCCGAGGTGGGATTAAAACGTTTTCCCGTGGTAAAAAATTGTTTATGTCTGTCTATGGGCTTCAAAATATATCTTTAATGAATATATTAGATTGATTTGATTGATTTGTAATTTTATCTAAATGTTAAATTGGTTATATTATGACTTATTTTATTATTGACATTACGAATTTAATAATTGACATTTAATTTTATTTTATTTGTTGTTTTATACATATATAATTTTTTTAATAATATTGTTGTGGATCTATATTTTAGTAATTGGTTATATTTGTACGCCCTGTAATGGGCAGATTTTTGTGATTCAAATTTATTTATAACACCATGTTAATGTACCAAAAATCTGTGCAAATAAATACATTTCTATTTCTATTTCTATAATCAAATTTAAGTCAATATTTTAGCCCTAAAATTTTCACATTTATAATATTAGTAACGATAGTAAGGATTATTGCAAAGACAAAATTCATATTAAAGATAGTTCTATTTGCGAGTGTGGTCTGGATGAGGGTTCTCCTGATCACATATTCTTTGAATGTACTAAATTCCCTTCTTCTTTGTATGATCTTCTTCCTCCTGCATTCCCACGTCCTACAAATTTTAAATCTCTGCTTTCCTGTGTAAATACCCCGATTGTAAATTATCTTTTTAGTTACATTAAAAATAATAACATTAGGCTATGATGTTTGTCTTTACTAATAAAATTAACACTGTGTTTTTTACTCCTCTCATGAAGCTCGTTTGTCGAACTAAAAAAACACAATAACACTTGATATTGGCGAAATCATTTTGGGAACGCCATTAATTTAAAAAATTGAAGGATTATTGCAATACCTGTACTCCTCCAACGTGATATTATCCTCATAGTCCGAGAAGCCCGTTTCCTCTTTAACATCATAGTCATACTTGTCAACAGTGGGCACCTGCGGCAGCTCCAATGGCACATCTATTATGTCTAGTTCTGTTCGCTGAACTTCTTTCACATGCTGAAAAATTGCTTTAGTTAGGATAGTGGTACAATGAAGTTATATATGGTACTAGCAGTGGACCACTCGCGGACACGCTCGCGTCGTAAGAGATTTTCCCGTGGGAATAAGACTTTTTCCCGTAAAAAGTATCCTATTCATCCAGGTTACAAACTATCTCCATTCCAAATTTCATCTAAATCCGTCGAGTACTTTAAGCGTGACGGCGGCGGCGCGCGGCGGAACAACCATCCAAACATCTAAACATCTGAATATATGTTCACAATGTGTGATTGAGAGTGTATTTAGTTATAAAGACAATTTTTTTTATTGTGTGTTTTCTGTTATGTACACATTATCTTACTTAGAGAATTGATGATAGGTTGAACTCTATATTGTTGCAGTCAAGAATGAAGATGGTGGATTGTATCATCCATTAAGTCCTGCTAAGCATAGATTAATTTGGTGTTGTGTTCTGTGTTATAATTCAGCTCGAGAAATTTGTTCAGGAATAAGTAACCCAAGAAATACATTTTGTGAAAAAGTCAGAACTAAAAATAGTTTGAATAACTTAAGAAATGCAGTTTTCTTTGTTTCCATATTTAAAATGATATTATCACTAAGAATATGATAATCACGATAAATCAATGCATTCCACTCTGTATAAATAATAAATACCTCTAAAATCTTAGAGAATCCTGTCTTCCCCTTGAGACTGTCAAAACTAAGGGTGTGCGTAGATGACAGTTGGGGACTCGCATACTTTGACAGTTCTGGGTCTTGCGCGTCTATTGGAAACTGAAATATTGAAATATGAATGCACCAGGTTAGGTTAAAGAAAAAAAAATTGCCATCCAGGAAGCTCAGGCTTTAAGCCCCTTATCGACCGTCAGCTTCTTCAAAACTGTTGGTCTAGAGGAGGCTATTTAACATCGAAGGGCTGACTACAACAGATCCATCTCGGGTCGCAGTGGTCATTGGGACCACATAATTTGCCTGGTACCAAAATCCTAAACCATCATAGGGGACGCCTGCGACAGAGCGCAGACGGGTGACCTGCTCTGTTTGAAGAACTATTTCACCCCTAATTCCCAGTACGGTTGCCGCCCTTCGGACTCGCGGCGCATCGGACATTTCTCCCTGTTCCCTTCAGGGAATTTCAAACCTTTATAACTCGCTCAAGAGCAAAAATTATTTTTGTGTTGGATAGCAGAAACTAAGAAGTTTAGAAAATAAAAAAAAAGTAGTCCGATCCCCTATTCAAGGGCCGTTCTATTTTTTATTACACGACAGCCCAAAAAAGGAGTGTAATGTGTTCAGGGTTCATGTATGTATGAGAGTTTATTTGTACCACCATAACTTCTAAATGCCTGGTCAGATTTGGATGTGTGGGGTATCGTTAGAATCCTTACATTAGCCCAAAAGTCACTGGCTATATTTTTTTGATAGCACAGTCATGTTTTTAATTTTATGCTGATTATTTTTTACTTTATGTTATGCTTTAGATTAGAAGGTAGTGGCACACACAACTGCCAACCAGTACACCCTGAATCACAGACTAGATAATAAAGTTGCAGTTTCAATTTCAATTTAATAATAAGAAGAATCAGTAGGACCAAGGGTAATAAACCAGACGTGACATTTTGTTGTCTCCTCTAGACTAATAATAACACAATGGGTAAAAAAATTATTGTATCCAAATAAAAAATATTTTATTTGAATTTATATGTTTTAGGGAATCATTTTTCTACATCAAAGCTAGCAAATAAAGTTTGTTAATAGTGGTTCAACTAGTAGGAACAAGCAGTAGTGCCATTAGACAACAAACCTATTGAAACATCATTTTATTTTTATTTTATATTTATACATATTTTATTTTGCTACATTTGCTTTTTTGTGCATCCATTTTTAAAAAACTCAATATATTGAGTTTGATTGTATGTTGATGATTGTGATGTTGTTGTCTTATAAAGCTGTGTCTCCTGCGAATGTTTTGATCTAAACACTACACGAATCAGTCTACACATGCACAAAAACAAATGTTTCAAATGACGTCTTCTGCTCAGAAATGTTTCGGACATTCGTCTGAAACATTTCGGTTCAAAAAGTTTGGAGCGCATTCTGAATCGGACTTTCAGCGCTGTCAGCGATCAGAAAAGCAAAAAAAATGTATGGCTGACAGTGATTCGGAACGCGATTACGGGTAATTTAATCGATTTCAGCGCGTCTCGGAACACAATCTTTGCAATCAAGATTTCTGAACGAATGTTTTCCATGGCAAATGCAAAACATTTCATAGACAATTTGTGTAGAGGAACCATAGACAAACATGCATTTTTTTTGTTTTGTGTAGATGTTTTCTGTGTATTGTGTAGACCAAAACATGGCAGGAGACACGCCTTAAGACAAAATTGTTTCCTTACCGGTGCACATCTACTCAAATAGTCATATAACAAATTGTGGGCTTTTAACATTTTTTGTTTGAACTTCACAGCTTTCTGGAGCAGAGCACCGCATTCCCAGCATAGCCACTGCGGTAGACCATCAGATTCTGTCACCTGGAATCAGGCAGTTATATTTTAAGTATTTCAAAACTCGGTTGCATTCTCAATCAGACTGTCAGCGATCAGAAAAGAAAAAAAAAATAAAGATTTGCTCACTGAGAGCAATTCGGTACCTATGCGTTTGCATTGCGTATGCGAAAACACTTGTAAAAAAGGAAAATAATAATAATATAATTATATATCCCTTTGTCTCTCACGGTAAAACTAATGAACCGATTTCGATGAAATTTAGAACGAAGATAGTTTGACATCTAAGGACAGGCATAGGCAACTTTTATTCCCGGAAAAATCCTATTCCTACGGGAAAAATCGCAGCGAAGAGTATTATTAATATACCGAGGTTATGGGGAAAAACTTTGCTAAACATATTTCTTCTGCTTCATATGGCTCTTTAGATGACGAACAATGGTTGGAATACGAATTTTAAGTAATTTACTTACGTTAATACCAGCTAAATCCATAAAATATGCATTATATTGAGAGATATTTTTAGCTCGTTTGTCCGTCGATAAACAACATCGACATATCGTCGTAGCTGGCTCGCCATCTGGTTTTATTTCATTTTCACTTTGAAACATGTAATTATCCATTTTTGCACCTTTTCACAGGCAAATTCATTTAAAATCCAATCATGTGAAAAAGTGTAGAACTATTTTAGAAAATGTAAACAACATGGCGACTGGCATTTTATTTAAAGCGTTTTGTTGTGATGCATGTAACCACAGATTTATTTTTAATCACTATTATGTATGTAAAATAAAATGATTTACAATATGTTTCATCATTATCATCATCATATGATTCACGATAAAACAAATTATCAGTTTATGAACAGTAAAATATACGGTTTTTGTGCTACGAAATCATCGAAATACAAATAGAGAAATCAATAGCATCTCACGAAACGCAAAGTGCTTTGGATTGTGTACGGGTGGTTTTCAAAAGGTACGATTATTTGAAAATAGTACCGCTACTCGTCAATAGATGACGACTAGCGGGTGGCGATTTTTCAGTTTTTATAATCCAAGAATAAGAAGTGTTTTCGACTTCTACCCTGCATTCCGAGACGCGCTGAAATCGATTAAAGCACCCGTAATCGCGTTCCGAATTACTGTCAGCTCAGCTGTCAAATATCATACGTTTTTTTGCTTTTCTGAACGCTGACAGCGCTGAAAGGCTGATAGAATAGTTTCTAAAAAAAATTCTGTCAATCAATCGACCGGATAACCTAAAAAAAAAAAACGTAAACAAAAGGAAGTTATTTCAGTTTTTTGTCAATAATTACATAATTACTGCTACATTCCACTGTTACATGCACTAGATTTCTATTTGCAGTAAGCCAGTTCACTGTGTACTTGTAAGCGGTGTCGATTGTTTTAAAATTCAATCGAGTTTTTCAGTTTGCTCTGAAAAATGCAGAGTTCTATTCACGAGGCTCTAAAGCCTATATCTTGGCTGTCAGGAAGGTGGACCACTAAGGAAGGCCAAGGAAAGTACCCCAACATACCTGATTTCCAGTTTCACGAGGATTTGGAATTCACTTGCATTGGTAAGTTGCTTCATGAAGATAAAATAAAATGTCTTGCTAGCTGGTGGCTATCCATTATACTTATTATAGTTGGGTTATTATAGGATAAGATCTGACAGATTCAAAATTCTTTATACAACGTTAACAACTTTTTTGTATAATAGTCAGTTTTAAAACCATAATAACTAATAATTAAAAATAAAGTAACTTCACCTCTTATTTAAAAAATAATAAATAGTTTACTTAATAAATAAATAAATAAAAGAAATAGTATGTATTAAAAAGTTTTTAAAATTTTAATCTGTCAGAGCTCATCCTACAGTACTATACCTATATATAAGTAGGTAAATTCTATCATGTTGAACCATTATTTATTATTTATTTCTTAACATTTCTCTTTATTGGTAATTCTATAATTAATTACTATGGAAATTTGTAACATTTTCAAACAATAGCACAACAAAATATATATTTTTTTTTAATTCCCTACCCTCTATGTAACTTTATCTTACTAAACATAGCAGCATTTATGTGATCCACATAGCAGCATTTATGTGATCCACATAGCAGACAATATTATATTACAGTTTGAACTTAGAAGCACTTCATACACTGATAAAACCTGCATTTTAATAAGGTTTCTGGGTAACTTTAAATAATTATATTTTTAATTACAGGTCAACCAATGTTCAACTACCGATCCAATTCGCGCCACCCTGAGAAACAGACACCGATGCATCAGGAAAGAGGCTTCTTATGCATCAAACCTGGAACCAATGACCTTGCCTTCGTTGTCAGCCACAACTTCGGCCTAACATCATCCGAAGAAGGCCACGTTGATCCAGAAACTAAAACATTTACTTTAGAAACTGTAAGCGTTTCTAGGACTTCTTTTGCTAAGCCACCGTTTGTGAAGAAGTTTAAAAGGGAATTCAAAATGGTGGATGAAAGTACATTAGAAGTAATTTTGTATATGGAAACTGATAACACACCGCTTACAGAGCATTTGAGGTCTGTTTATAAGAAAGTTGAAGTAATTGGGTAAAGAATGATCCATATTAATTGTCATTAATTACCTTTTATTATACTCATTACCTTTGAATTTAAAAGACTTTACCAGCTATGGCAACTTTACACAATGTGGGGTAAGTATGTCAAACATTTTATAGTAAGAATTCAGAAATAACTAGTAATGGAAACATAGCATGTATGACCTGCACATTTAAATATTGGAAAATTAATTGGTTCCTATTTATTATTTTATTACCTATCTCATGCCAGGCGAATATCTTGAAGAAAATGTAGTGTATGAAGGTTTCCTACTCCAAATTGAATGCCAAAAGATCAAATATTGATATAGTTGCATAATTTCTGGAAGGCGCCACCGCTTAGACAATCCATATAGAGGTCAGTGCAATCCATGTACGTGTTGAGCAGTAAAACAAACAAACAAACAAACAAACAAACAAACAAACAAACAAACAACCTCTTACCCCAAACGCATATACCGCCTCCGTTCCGTTCCGTCCGTCGTGGGTAAAAATATATCTGCACCGGCAACATTGCTATCTACCTCCATTTATGTCAAAAGGGTTTAACCATCCATTCATGAAGATTAAAAATGAGCAGTCTAAAATGAGCTTGACATTCGCGAAATCACAAAGGAAACACCATATTTACAAAAAAAGTTGAAAGGGCCGTAAAACATGATAAAATAAATAAATAAATGAAGTTATAAGGCTTCAAAGTTGAAGGTTAAACAGAGAGGTCCGACGACACATGTGACGTCATATGTCACGCGGGCCATACATCCGCCATAGAAAATTTTGGTTTTCGTAGAGAGGGACAGATATATTTATTTAATAATGTTGTAACTAGTTCGTTTTTCGATCAATTTCGATTCTGTTTTGACTTATTCAATTTTTGTATACTTTCAGATGAACTATGAAAAAATCTAATTTTTTTTTATGCATGTTCCCTATTGTATAGCTAGCGGCAAACTTCTTGAGCAACGACCTTGAATGCGCAGAAACAAAAAATAGGTCTCTTTGGTGATGCGGTGCGGGACGAGGAGGCGGGGCGCGCTAGTTACCATGGCAACACGCACAGGATTGGTTGGTCAGTTGACCCTTGCCTCCCGCACCGCGTCGACGTCGTCTGTACAATACTGTACATGCGCAAACTTTCTCCCACCACCTCACGCGATGCTCAAGAAGTTTGCCGCTAGTTGCACTTGCTATTGAATATTCTTTGCTATCAAGTTAATATTTTGGACTAAAAATTTTATCATTCGATCTTCAGCATTCCATTTCGAGTAGGAAATGATAGAGAGTTCGCACAATTTACCTTTGTATGAAAACCGGCAAATTGATGTTTGCCTTTATTATGTTAATGTTAATTTAATATTCAAAAAACCTTTACATACTTACTTGGTATCTTTGATTAAATTTTGTTAATATAACAAACTGGTTGAAGTTGTGTCTATTTCTAAGCTGATTAGCATAGTGATTTTACGTAAATATACTTATTTATTTGCTGTGGACTTTGATACTTTAATATTCAAGCTTCCTGCTCCGAAAGTTATACTGATGTGGTTTTCATACAAACCTTAATCCGTCTTTGTCGTAGGGGAACTCGGTAGGGAAAGAAGTATCTAAAAATTGCATTTGTGCATTTTTTTTAACAACACATTTTACGCGCCAAACTGCAAAGGAACAGTTTGTTGGCGCTGCGCACATTTCAATCAATCAGCCTATTGCAGTCCACTGCTGTACGTAGGCCTCCCCAAGGGTACGCCAAAGCGCACGATCACCCGCTTTCCTCATCCAGCCACCACTAGCGACCTTCTTCAGGTCATCAGTCCACCTGGCTGGGGGGCGTCGCACACTACGTTTCCCGAGACGCGGTCTCCATTCGAGAACCCGTCTGCTCCAACGCTCATCATGGGTTCTGCGACAGACGTGGCCAGCCAAGTGTAGGTACACCTTAATATTAATATTACAAGTATAGTAACAGTAAGTTTTTATTGTAAGTTTTGTAATGTTTTATTGATATGCCAATCAGTTATTTCTCTTTAGTGTAATAGACAGACGGTTGCTGCATTCGGGTGGTCGCATCGCAGCATGTGACCCCACCAAGGGTGTAATACTGCTATCCTACCTTTTTCTGCTATTTTGTTTCTGGTAATTCAGTACTTTTAAGTACTGGCATTCATTTTCAATTTATTTTTAAATTTCGAATCAATTTGTTTTGGTTTTGTCATTTCCTCATTCTACCTCAAGACATCAGACTGTACCGACCTTTTAATAACCGGATCTTATGTATTTTACATTATTAGTAGCTTCTAAAAGTGCTCTAAATCTTTGTTGTTCTAATAAAGACAAGACAATCTAGTTATCGATGTAGTTCCGAAAACGGTTAGATTTAGTAAAAATTGTTTTATAATGTGTACAACTATTTACAACAAAGTACCGGACGCCTTTAATAGTAATGCATTCAAGAGATTTAAAAATATATTGAAAAACTGGCTATATAAACATAATTTTTACTCTATCAAAGAATTTTTAGACCATAAGAAAGATATGTGTATGTCGTAGTCATCTGGTTGAATCTCCTATTTGATTGAATGACTAGCGCGTTCATTAAATGACAACATTCAATTGAATGACTAGGCCAAACGTTGATTGAACAAGCGTCACTCAACGTCCAACTAGTTAGCGGATTGTAACATAGCCCTTTGAACATAGCGGACGTAAAATCAGTCAGGTGATTCAAATTTAGTTCATTTTTTTTTCACTGCGGCGCTAGAAGTCGCCAAAACAAATATGGCGTCAAACAGCTCGGACAGATAGCACTGTGTTGATATTTTTTTCTTGCGTGACTGTAGGATTTACGCAACCGCCGCCGGCTACTTTTAAAGAAAAAATTGAGGCGAAACTGGCTGAATACGAACAACAAAGTCAGCTATATTCCATTCAACGACTTCGCTAAATGACGTTCAGTCAAGACGTTGAACGTTACATTCAACGACTTGACGAGTTGTCCTTTAGTCATTCAATCAAATAGCAGATTCAACCAGATGACTGCGACATATACATTGCAAAGAATAGATTAATATAATGGTTGTTATCTATAAATTATTGCTCTATTCATTTTTCAAATTTTAAACATATTTACAAACAAATATTAGGTATTATTTATTATATTTGCATGCTTATTAGGGCTAGATATGTGATACTGTAACTAAAACAATTTGTAATCCTTATAACCATTTCCATGGCAAATAAAATGATTGTTAGTTTGTTTGTTGTAAAACCCGCTTGTGCAACGATTACCCATATTTTGTGTAGGTACGTTTATTCTGGACTGGACCCTGTTTCCCTGGCCCACTACCATACTTCTATTCTACATCGTGCGGCCAGCAGAGTGTGGCTCCCATTAAAATTGTACTACACAACACTCGTGATTTATCTTAATTTACGAAAGTTATGAGAAAAGGTACACCAGTCACAGTCAGTCATCAGTACACTATTTTTAAAGGCATACTTTATCGTGTGGGTTGTAAAGCCGATGACCGACCTCGCAAACCCTGGTGCCAGGTCAGTGTTACAGAGTCACCGAAGGTCACTGACTGACTTGGCTCGTGTAACGACTAGATATGAATATATAGTAGCCGGGACCAACTCCGAAGCACGGAATCTTTACGGACAATGAGGCGGTTCAACCTGCAATGTCCCAACCAAACTGGGAGAGATTTTTGCTAGACAGTGTTAACTACCACCGGGATTCGAACCCGGAACATTCGTAGTGATCGTCGATATCTCAACCACTCTGCCACGGACGCTGTTAGCTGCTCAATAAAACTGATATCAGGGTTTGTTTGTTAAGGTCGACAACCGACCGGTTGTCGACCTTAAAACCCACACGATGAAGAAGAATTCTGTTCGTCCTTGAATGCTGATTTTGGCGGCAAACTTGTGAGCGCCATTGAGAACAGCTGATCGGAGAAAGGTCAATCTTGCATTACGACATGACAAACGTGTAACCTACTTTTGTAGGTCGATGTGAGAAGGCGAACGGGTTTTGTAATAGTGATGTACGCGTGTTCTTTTCGATATTTTTTATTTTTAGAGCGTCGGTGGTCTAGTGGCTAGGGCCGCTGCCTCCCATCCGGGAGACGCGGGTTCGACCCACCACGCACCAATGTGTTTTCGAATTTCGAATTCATATTATGTACGTTTATTCGACGCTTTTACGGTGAAGGAAAACATCGTGAGGAAACCTGCACACTCCTGCGAACAAATTCAAAGGTTGTGTGTAAAGTTGACCAACCCGCACTGGGCCAGCGTGGTCGACTAAGGCCTAATCGCCCCAATTCAGGGTAGGCACGAGCCCCTCGGTGGGGACGTGTATGAGCTGTTGATTTTTTATTATAAAGCTAAATTTTTATTTTGGACGAATCCGCTTTATAATATTAGATACTTGTATTTGTAACAGATGTAATCTGTAAGAATAATTATTTATCGGTAGGAAATTGAAAAGTAGGTATACAACGTGACTTAGTAGGTATTAAGTATATTTATCTTATAGGCATTATTGGTGTAGCAACCAAATTGCTCCGCCGTGTGGTGACAGCAGAGTAGAATACATTTGTCACCAACCCTTACTCTTCCTGTGGGTGTCATAAGAGGCGACTTAGGGATTACACATTGAACAGGGAACGGGCAGCAGCGCTCTCTGATACAGTAACATTTTAATCTGCGATCTCCAACCCGCCTGCCAAGCGTGGAGATTATGGCAAAAAGGAGGCTATTACTGTCCAGCAGTGGACTGTAACGGGCCGTTGAGCCAAATTGCTAGACTTAAATTATACCATTGTATCCGATTTCGTCTGCTAAACACTTCTAAAGTCCTATTAATACTAGTGACTCTGTGAGCGAGTATATTTTTTTTCGAAATGGCTGATTTATGTTTTCAACCCTATTAACACCGTAATTTTTTTAAAAGTCCAAAAACTGACTCGACTAAAAAATTCTTTATATATTTATCGAACTCGCTCACAAAATTTCACGAGAATTGGTTGAGAAACGCGACCTGTAGAGTGAAACAAACAGACAGATAAAAACGGACATACAAAAGCAATTTTGGCCAAGCTGAAGCAGAGACGCTTCGCTCGGTCAATAACATGACAGACTATGTTTGTTTTTATCGATGTCTACATCTGTCCAGCACTAGCAGATCACGATTTTGTTTATTTATCGACAGTTCGATTAAGTGGAGTCATGTATGTGCATGTGTTAGTTACACTTGGTGAAAAATATCGAAACTTTTGAAATATAAAATGTAGGAATATCGGATATTTTATAAGTAATATACCTAAAAGTAAGTAAACAATATTTTATTTATATACCAAAATAAAAATAGCTTATTTTAGAGTATATTAAATTTAATAACTTATAGTACCTACGCGCGTATGTTTCATTGAAAAATTAAAATATAAATCTTTCTTAACTCTTAAATTTTGATAAAACAGACTTTTGGAATCTTCAATATTCAATTTATTTCAGATTTATTTCTTTGCACGGAAAGATTTTTTTTGCAAGCAAACCCCACCGGAACAACTTTTAAAAACTTTTCCCGCCATTTTCCTTTCAGTTTTTTTTACTTGTTTGTAAACCAGTTATTTGGCCGGTGTCTTCCTTCGGGTGGCAAACCCCTTCTAACAAAAAAACTACTAGAAGAATATTTGCAATGGATACTCCAATGGCTGAATCGAGCGGAAGCGGAAGTGACGAGCTCATCGCAGGCGTTCGACTTGTTGTGGTGAGTTAATTTAAAATAACAAACTTGTTTATTATTATAATTTGTTGACTTATATTTTTTCTATATTTAACTTGGAACTTTATTGCTTTGTTTTTGTAGTTATTTTCAAATCAAGTCAAATTCAAATATTCTTTATTGCACATGTTATCAATAATGCCATTAAAATAAGATTCATGTACGAAAATTCTGTGCTTCGCAAGGTACGTTACGACCTTGGTGCCGGTTATCGGAAAAAAGTTGTTACTGAAGCTATGTGAAAGGCCTTTAGCGGCACCATAATTACTACACTACACCAAGGTTTGTGACTCGGACCAACCACCCATTGGACACCATATATCAGGGCGAAACTTTCCGAAACGCATAGGTGCATTTGCACATATAAATATCTCTGGGCAGCCAATACCTCGCGGCTCACTTCAGTTTCGACCAATTATGAGACCTGTCAATATGTTGCGTAAGCGAGATGAACCAATCACGACGTGTTCCCCGCACCGCAATTAGTTTATTAGTAAATTATACAGAATGTGGTGTCCGTCCAGTGGGTGGTTGGTCCGAGGTTTGTGAGGTCGGTTGTCGACCTTACAACCCACATGGTAAGGAAGCACTTTATCTATGTTTCGCAGTTAAATCTGCCAGAAGATGAAGGCGAAGGACTGGGTTTTCGTCTAACGAGGACTCTGTGGGATCCCTATCCTTGGGTATGTATGAAACGACTTCCTTAAAAATTTCAATCCCTATTTACAGAGAAAGAATTACAACTCTGTCATTGAAACACCTAGTTTAATAGCCTATAGGCGGTCCGCCCGCGGCTACGCTTGCATTGTGTAAAATTTTCCCGTGGGAATAAGACTTTTTCCCGTTAAAAGTATCCTATGTGTTAACCCAGGTTACAAACTATCTCCATTCTAAATTTCATCTAAATCCATTGAGTAGTTTAGGCGTGAAGGCGGAACAAACATCCAAACATCTAAACACCCAAACATCTAAACATCCAAACATATTTTCACAATTTATAATATGTGTGATTTAGACACACAAACAATTGTTCAAAAAATTCTTTAAATCTAACAAACACCTATTAGAACAAATCTATTTACTTAGTAGATATTAGAATTTAGTCAATTATTATTTTTCGGTAATAGTAAACACTTTAAGTACTTAGTTTAATAAGCCTTTGGAAAAAGTAGGAATACACATAGTTTCGTTACTTTTAATTTTTATTAGAACTTTAAGGCATCACCTAGTTCGAATGGATCCAAGTCTATCGTAGAACCGACGAGCGTTGGAGCAGATGGGTTCTCGAATGGAGACCACGTCTCGAGGGACGCCCCCCCTGCCAGGTGGACTGATGACCTGAGGAAGGTCGCTGGTGGTGGCTGGATGACTAAAGCGGGTGATCGTGCGCTTTGGCGTGCCCTAGGGGAGGCCTACGTCCAGCAGTGGACTGCAATAGGCTGATTGATGACTTAGTTTGAAAGTCGCCTTACTTTACTGTCCGTGTGTAACTTGATTGTGCTGCCGCAGGTTCGGGAGGTGGTGCCAGGATCACGAGCTGACAACGCAGGGCTGAAGGTCGGTGACTGTCTTCTCCAAGCAGATGGCAGGGACTTGCTTGGTTTGCCGGTGAGAATAATTCCTAACCCCATAACTCCGTCATAAAAAAAAAAATGTTTAATTTATCGAACCTACTCACAAAATTTCACGAGAATCGGTTGAGGAACGCGACCTGTAGAGTGGAACAAACAAGACAGATGGACACGAGGGCTGATTGATAAGTTTCCGAAACGACAAAGAAAAACTTTAAAAATCTATTTAAAATAAATTTATTTCTCAACGTAGTTTCCTTCTACCTCGATGCATTTAGTCCAGCGCTTCTCCAATGCCGTTACACCAGTTTGATAAAATGTTTTCTCCAACCCCTCAAAATACTCGTCCACGGCAACAATGACTTCTTCATTTGATGAAAATCTCTGGCCACCTAACCATTTCTTCAGGTTTGGGAATAAGTGGAAGTCACACGGGGCCAGATCCGGGGAATAGGGTGGATGCGGTAGCAATTCGAACCGCAATTCATGGAGTTTGGCGACTGCAACCATTGACGTGTGTGCAGGTGCGTTGTCATGGTGGAACAAAACTTTTTTCTTGGCCAAATGTGGTCGTTTTTTCTGGATTTCTTCACTTAATTTTTGCAGCAAGCTTGCTTAGTACTCTCCATTTATTGTTTTTCCTTTTTGCAGATAATCCACTAAAATAATCCCTCGAGCATCCCAAAAAACAGTCGCCATCACTTTGCCGGCCGACAAAACCGTTTTTGCTTTCTTCGGCGCAGGTCTTCCGCTCTCAGTCCACTGCTTAGATTGTTCTTTTGTCTCGGGAGTATAATGATGTATCCAGGTTTCATCGACTGTTACATAACGCCGCGAAAACTCGTTAGGATCTCGGTTAAACAGCGCCAAACACTCCGATGAATCGTCCACTCGACGTTGCTTTTGGTCAACAGTGAGCAAACGCGGCACCCATCGCGCGCAAAGCTTTTTCATTCCCAAATGTTGGTGCAAAATATTAAAAACGCGTTCAGATGAAATGCTCACCATCTCTGCTATCTCTCGCAACTTCAAGCGCCGATCATTCAATACAATTTTGTGAATTTTTTTGATCATGTCCGGATTCGTGACTTCATTTGGACGGCCAGACCTGTGGGCGTCTTCGCAGCTCTGTCTTCCACGTTTAAAATCAGTTAACCAGGTGTGAATTGTACTCAATGCAGGAGCAGAATTACCTAAAACACTGTCTAGCTTGGTTTTAATCTGGGTTGCTGTTTTCTGTTTTAAAACGTAAAACTTTATCACCGCACGAATTTCGTTTCTTTCCATTGTTAAGAAAATTTACGACAGAGAAAGTTCTACGTCCTATCAAACAAATTTCACCAGTTCGATTAAATTCAAATTTGGCGTTCTATTTTCAAAAAGATGCCAAAATATAATGTAATATTTTTTTTTTGCGTATCATTTTTTTAAGTTCGTCGTTTCGGCCAGTTATCAATCAGCCCAGGTACTTATCATCAACGGCCCGTTACAGTCCACTGCTGGACTATGACCCTCCTCCACTTAAGTGTTTGGTTTTGCCATAATCTCCACGCTTGGCAGGCGGGTTGGAGATCGCAGATTAAAAGGTTACTGTATCAGAGAGCGCTGCTGCCCGTTCCCTGTTCAATGTGTAGTCCCTAAGTCGCCTCTTACGACACCCGCGGGAAGAGTAGGGGTTGGTGACAAATGTATTCTACTCTGCCGTCACCACACGGCTATAGATAGATAGATACCTATACAAAAGCAATTTTGGCCAAAATAAAACGGAAACGCTTCGCTCGCTCGGTCAATAATAATAAGGAATGAATCCAACAAATAAAACAATACTCATTCATTTTCATGTTCAGGTTGGCCAAGTAGCCGGTCTGATTCGAGGCGACGGCGCTGGAAGAGGAGTTTCTCTTCTGGTGTGGAATTGCGGAGTAGACCCGAAAGACGACCCTGAGGTAAGGAAAAATGAGGTTTCTGACAGCTCGTAAATGGTAAAAAATAGTTCCAACTAAGACGATAGATAGCGTTGTATAAACATGGTTCATGGAGAGGTGAGGAAAAATTGGGTTTTCTGACAGCTTGCAAAAACATAGTTCCAACTTACGACGATAGATGGCGTTGTATAAACATGGTTCACGGAGAGGTGAGGAAAAATGAGGTTTTCTGACAGCTTGTAAAAACATAGTTCCAACTGAGACGATAGATGGCGTTGTATAAACATGGTTCACGGAGAGGTGAGGAAAAATGGGGTTTTCTGACAGCTTGTAAAAACATAGTTCCAACTGAGACGATAGATGGCGTTGTATAAACATGGTTCACGGAGAGGTGAGGAAAATGGGGTTTTCTGACAGCTTGTAAAATTATAGTTCCAACTGAGAGAATAGATGACGCTGATTAAACATTGTTCAGAAAGCTGATATGATACGAATACAACTTTCCGCCCGCGACTTGACCGCGTGGTTTTTGTTTAAAACGACTAAAGTTTAATACAAACTTCAAAGTTTATTTATCCATAACAAGATACATTGTGTTGGACATGAATTCATAAAACAAATTACCTACAAAACAAGAAAATATATCAAATTAATCATTCACACATCACATTATCAATATCCCTTTTTCCTCCCTAGCGAGAATTTTCAAAAATAAGACACATTTTTTTAAATTCTTCGAAATATTTCAAGATCCAAATAAACTAACAAAAATATTTTTTTAAATATCTTGCTCAGAAACAAAGTTATAAGGCTTCAAAGTTGATGGTAAGACAGAGAGGTCCGACGTGACATGAGACGTCATATGTCACGCGAGCCATACATCCGCCTTAGAAAATTTTGTTTTCGTAAGAGGGACAGATATATTTGTTTAATAATGTTGTATCTAGTTTGTTTTTCGATCAATTTCGATTCTGTTTTGACTGTCAGTATTCTATTTTTGTATACTTTCAGATGAACTATATAAAAAGGCAATATTTTTTTATGCATATTCCCTATAATTATAGTTACTGTGGAGTTGCGGCGGCGGTTCCCGTGGTGAGAAGTCACGTCGAGCGCTGTCGGGCGTGGTCAAGGCGTTGTCTTGCTGCGTGTGCGCATCCACGGCCGTTAGGGCGCTGAGCTGCGCGAGATCGCATCTGTATTGCGAAGGTAATTATGATACAAGTGTGGTATATTCCAGTTACTAGAGAAGTAGTCTAGGTTCTGTCTACATAGTAATATACTCACCGGCACATCTAACCGCCCACCCTTCATTTCAGGGAATACTCGTGATTCTTTATAATTCTATTAGTTACAGCTGATGTTAGTTAAAAAGCTGTTATTTTAACGTTTATTTAAGTGTGTTTAATTTATCGTAAAATTATCAATAAATCAATTGTAATGTATAACAATAAGCGTAGTTTAAAATTAACCCGAAATATAAGGGTAGGCGGTTAGATGTGCCGGTGAGTGTAAGTATAAAAAATAAAATAAAATGAGGCATCCTCGGAAGTGAGGGGAGGCCTTTGCCCAGCAGTGGGTCACGACAATGGCTACATAAGAAAAGTCGATACGCCGCCCTATAGTTTCCGAAATATTTAATTTATTTATTTTTTGTAAACACTTTTTAGGTTGTCGGATTATTTTATGTGTTCAGTGCATTTTTGTGTGTCCTCTGCGTTCTCATGTTCCACTGCTAGGTGACAGTAACAACCTCCGTGGCGTTATGTGTGTTTGAATGTTTGTTCCGCTTTCACGCTTAAAGCACTGATTTGTATGAAATTTGGAATAGAAATAGTTTTTAATTTTATTTTTATTTATTTAACCATTTATTGTACACATTAAACAAGAAAATTACAGTAACACAAACGACACGACACAACAGGCCGACTTATTGCTAAAGAAATATCTTCCAGCAGACCTACGGAAGAGAAAAGGAAGATTATAATAGACGCAGACAAAACGTGCACAACTTAAGAAATATAATATAATGATAATATACAAGAACCAGATAACCCACAGCTACTTTATAACTAAATGCACACATTATACGCAATAAATAAAACATAAACTTACACCTAACAACACTTATACTTACATATTATATTTATACATAAATACATATATATTATATAAAAAACATACATAAATATATATATATATATTTATGTAATACTTATATCACGGATAGTATGTGGATAGTTTGTACCTTGGATTACCAAAGAGGATAGTTTTTACGGGAAAAAGTCTTACTCCCACGGGATAATCTTCCAATTACAGTTAGCGCGCGAGTTGAATGCAGTCGGGGCCTGAGGTAAAGAGCGGGAGCATCTCCCCCCGCTGTCCGCACGCCTCCCCCCCCTCACGCGCCTGTAGTGTAGGTCTGGCACTACACTACAGGCGCGTGAGGGGAGAAATATAAGATACAGCTTAATTTCAGCCTGCTGGAAGAGGTTGGAGCGTTGCGCTCTATGCAGAGAAACGTTGCCTCCCAAAGAATCTCCTTACGCCAGGAATTTAGTTGCTGAACAGGTGAAATGAATTTTGTAAATAATAGAATAGATACTGGTAGGACTAATGGCGAAATCCTGCAGCAGTGTTTCTAAAATAAACCGTGAAATTTACATCGTTTTGTTCCCGCCGTGTAGTGATAGTACTCGTCAAACTGAACAACTTTTCGCGAAAATATAATTCCTGCGACAAAAATTTTTGGTCTCTCCATACATAGTGAGACTCCCGACCGACCCATTTTATATGGTGAGCACAAAAATATTTTAGTAGCAGAAATGTTTTTTTCCTGAAAAGTTGCTCAGTTTGACGGCTACACGGCGGCGCCGGGAACAAAACGATGTAAATTTAATTCTTTATTATAATATTTTTGTAAGTACCCAAAAGTTGCCGCTGTAACAAGTCGCTGTAAATAATTTTGTTCTATTCTTGTATTTTGTTTCATGAAATATGATGACTTATTAAAAACGCAACAATTTTTGTATTTCTTATTATTTCAGGTGTTTGAAGCAATAGCCGCTGAATATGAAATCAAAGAGACAGTTAGAAAACCCACTGAGTCTAAATCAGCGGTACCCTCCCCGGATCGTTCACCGAACATTTCTCCCTCCACACGACGCAGGGGGCAATACCAACTCTCCATGATGAATAGATACAAAAAAACTGTACAATTCAACGAGAAATTCACACCAAACTACGCTTCCGATCCAAACATCCACCGATCTTCAAACACGCCTGAATTCATACGCCTTCCACCTAAGCCAAAAAATCCTACCAATTTAGTAGGAAATTTTCAAACTGGCAACACTGAAAACGGCGCGAAATGCAGCTGCAGTTCAAAGACGGAATCGCTAATGAATATTCCAAAAATAAAAGTAGAAGATGCGGATGTAGAAAAAGACAAAATGGCGGAAACGTCAGCGAATAGCTGTCAGAGTTCGCTCCAACATAAGCTTGTGACGAGACTGAGGCAAGCTTGTTCATTAGCCGACTTACAGAACGCTGTACACAGTTGCCCCTGCTCTGTGTCGAAATCGTTGAATAATATTAGTTTTGATGCTCACTGGTAAGAATTTAATTAATGTAAAACTTTATAAATCATACAGACTACGTACGGTAACAATCGGTGGATCTATGGTCTAGTGGCAAGGACCGCTGCCTCCCGTCCGGGAGACGCGGGTTCAATCCTCACAACCGTACCAATGTGTTTTTCGAATTTCGAATTCACATGTACGTTTATTCGACGCTCTTACGGTGAAGGAAAACATCGTGATGAAAACTACACACTTCTGCGAAGAAATTCAAAGGTTGTGACGTCGACCAATCCGCACTGGGCCAGCGTGGTCGACTAAGGCCTATTCGCTCTAATTCAGGGTAGGCTCGAGCCCGTCGGCGGGGACTTATGTGAGCTGTTGAAGACGGTAACAATACGGTAGTTGACCGACTTGTCAAATCAGTTTTTTTTTATTAAATGTGAAAAAGTGACCTAGTGTGGGAATTCAAGGTCAAAAGCACGACGTGACATTAAGACGATAGCTACGTACTATTTTTAGTTTGATTTATAAAAAGTGTATATTTAATGCAAAAAGAAGAAATAATAGCAGGTATGTTAAAAATAGTAAGGATAAATGTCGAGCAACATGGAAGATTATTGAGCAAGAAATTGGAAGCAAATCGAATTTCAATAATATAAATAAATTGGTACATAGTAATAAAACTATTGCAGATCCTATTTTAATTGCTAATGAATTCAATAATTATTTTATAAATTTGACGAGCACAACTTTAAACAAGTGTGAAAATACTTCTAAAAATAATTTGACAAATACTATATACTTGACGCCAATAGATAAATATGACATCGAAAAGACTATCATAGAATTAAATAATACTGCATCCGAAGGCTATGACGAAATATCAACTAAAATAATAAAAGCATGTAGAAAGGAAATTAGTGATGTTTTGACCTATCTCGTGAATCTATCATTGCAAACAGGGGTGTTTCCTGAAAAATTGAAATTAATCGTTATTATACCGTTGCATAAAAAAGGTGCCACAACAGACTTGAATAATTTTAGACCTGTAGCTCTAAACCCAAACTTTTCAAAGACTTTTGAGAAACCAATGACTAACAAATTGGTATCATTTTTTTATTTTTATTTAAAATAATAAATAATGATCAATATGGATTTCAAAAAGATAAATCAACTACTCTTGCGACATTTAACTTAATTAATGATTATACTACATGAATTAAATTCAAATAAGTTTGTAACCGTATTATACTTTGATATGTCAAAGGCATTTGACTTCGTTTCTCACACATTGCTTCTTTCAAAACTGGAACAATACGGAGTGAGGGGTCCAGCATACAATTGGATAAAATCTTATTTGGAAATAGGTCGCAAGCAGTTGAAATAACCCGCCTAGATTCTAAAATGGTTTCTCATTCATATAGATCTGATTATAAATGTGTGCAATTTGGAGTACCCCAAGGCAGTGTGCTTGGGCCATTGGTTTTCTTAATATATATAAATGACATAATGGAAATTACGAAATATAGAAGTATTTTATTTGCTGATGACATCACTATAATTGTATCAACCAATAAATCTCTAAACTTGACATATCATGAATCTGAAATCAATCAAGTTTTATTGTCTATTACTGCATGGTGTAATAAAAATAATTTAAACATTAATATTAACAAAACTAATTATACAAATTTTAATAATAAAGATTTAGTTGTAAGATTCAATGACATGGTGATCCAAAAAACAGACAGTGCAACATTCTTAGGTATAAAAATTGACAGTATTCTAAACTGGAAGGACCATATAAGTTATATTTGTAATAAGATACATCGTTTCTCTTATGCACTTTATAAATTAACAAAAGTTTCATGTAAAGATACTGCGACAACTACATACTTTGCTTATGTTGAGTCAATCCTTCGCTATGGAATCGTGATATGGGGAAATAGTTGTGATATAAATAAAGCGTTTTTAGCACAAAAAAAGTGTATAAGAGCCATAATGGGGGTACCACCGAATAATTCCTGTAAACCCTTGTTTACCACACTTAAAATTCTACCTCTTCCTTGTATTTATATATTGGAATTAGCTATATTTACTGAACGAAATATAACACTATTTACATTAAAAGAAGATTTCATCTCAAGAAATGTAAGGAAAAAGGATATGATAGTCTATGATGTTGTACCAAAAAAATGCTAAATTCCGAATAAATTGTTATGCAATGTGCAAAGCAGTATACAATAAATTACCAAGAGTGTTCAAAAATAATACTATGAGAAAGTTCAAAATAATATTGCGTGAATGGCTATTGAAACATGTTTTACTCAACAAAAGATTTCTTAGAGCAAGCACCAACATAAAATTTGTAGTTATTGTAAAGACTTATATTAAAATTACACATTAGAATTAAGGTAGAATAAGTTTTAATTTGTAAAATGTTTGCATTGCTTCTATTTTTGTTAGGCTAGATAAAATATGTGACACTGATATTGATGCTAAAATTGTAAAAACTTTTGCAACTACCATGTCTAAAGCAAATAAAAATGTTTAGAGTTTGAGTTTGAACAATGTAAAATTTTACAAGATGGCTCCATACAAATAGTTTTGGACGATCTGTGAATAGTGTAAAATTATTTTGATATTTTTTATAAACAAAACCAAACAGAGATGAAAGTGATATTTTTATGAAGAGAAAATACTTATTTCCAAAACATTTTACTTACCCATTATTTTTTTATTCACAGTAATATGGCGAGTCATCATCACAGCAACTCTTTGGACAATTTAAAAACCAGCTGCAGTTCAGTTCCGGGTGCGTATAAATAAATTAATACTTTAAATAAAGTAGAAAATTAAGTATTTATGGTAGTATTTTTTTTTACCAATTACCAATATGGCAACACCGTAATATAATATAATTTGAAGAATTTGCAAATTGGCGTCAAAATCAAACAATGCTACCAAACAATTCCGTACAACGCCCTAATTTTTCTGTTGTTTTGTGTCGCACTGTACATAGATAGAGTACTGAAGATGCCTGGAATAAATTGCCACCTTTACAATAAGGCCGTCAACCTGTACAACACATTGTTTTGTATATTCTTATGTTCAGACCAAAATTATGTAATTTTTTGTTTTTCAGAATCCCAGCCGCAGCCAGTCTTCGTCCTATCTGCTCCGCCGATCTACGTCGTGGCCTGTGATCACCATAATAATAATTAACTTCGATTCTAATGCAATGCTTGTGTCATTATGATATTTATATGAATAAATGAAAATTTCTGTAGGTACAAATCGTATCAATTTTATGAATTATGCACAACTTTATGAAAAAATCTACCAAATAGTAGGATTTTTTAAGAGTATGCAACTTTATAAAACTTTTTCGAGTTTGAGTGCTAGGATTTTGGGACACGCAAATCCAAGGAATATACTACTCTGTTTCTGCATTCCGCAGTCGCAGGCGCAACCTTGCTTGAGTGCACGTACGACTCACATAATATACAGGTGGTTCACTGTTTGGTAGATTGTAAGTTTTTAAATAACTCTCGAGAAATTACAGTGGAAATGTGTTCTTTAATATCTTTTGGAATTTGGTTAATTAAGTCAGGTAGAATATATTGTGAAGTTCTTTTACCGTAATAATTTGTAATTTTGGTTTATCTAAGATTTGATTTGTAATTTGCCTAGTCGTTTTGCTATGTGATCGTAGATGTAGAATTTCCTTACGAAAAAATTGTTCCGTTAAAATATTTAGTTTAAATTTTTCGAAAATAGGAAGGACTTTGCAATATAAGAAGCAATCATTATCGCATTTAATTTAATTTTTAATATTAGTAGGTAGTATTCGTTTCAATAATCTTACTTGTAATTTATATATCTGATTTAAGTACGTAGTAAAGGTCCGGCCATAACTGCTCAGACCGTATGCTATTATACTATCAGCCAGGGTTTTATATAAAGTTAATCTGATATAGAATGGGAGCTTATTTTTGATTATGTAAAATTTTGCCATAATTGCCCGCAACTTGTCACACACGCAGTCGATGTGCCTTCCCCAATTGAAGTTGGAGTCAATCCAATGAAATGAAATTAAATTTATTTGCTGCAAACACGGTAACAAAATAGATTTTCACTTTTATAAAATAGAACTTGCGTGTTGCGCCATAATATGGCATGCAAATGTCAATGTTAAGCGTTTCTAATTAAAAATGAACAATTATTATGATTACAATGATTATTATGTCAAAACAATTAAATAACATTATGTCAAAACAAGAAGATACTTTAAATTAATTACAATAATACCATTAAAATTAAATAAAATTGTCAACTGCAATAAAATAATGCTCACTTAATTATATAAAATGTCATTGCGAAAACTGATAATTTAAAAATTCGTCAACATTGTAAAAACAATTGTCTACATAGTGGTTTTAAATTTCGATTCAGACAGAGATTTTATATTATGAGGCAACACGTGAAACACTTTTATACACATGTTATAGCTATTACGTTTGAAACTTTTTGTACGATGAAATGGTACAGCCAAGAGATTTGCGTATCTTGATCTGAAACACCTAAATACCTTATTTCCGGTACTTGTTGCAGGTTGGGGCAAGAACACCTGTTACTAATTAATGCTATTAGAATGGAGACATAAGTGATCATGTGCAACTATCGCAACATCCTTTACGCTTCTGTTTTGATTAGAATGTAAAGTCGACCAATAAATTGGTTTACCACCCTAAGGTTGAATGTCAGTTGCAAATTATAGAACAACAAAGATTATTTTCGTTTAACGATCGATCTGTCAGATACCGAGTATAAACCTTATTGAAATTTTCGATAACTAGGAAATTGAATGAAAAATGGTAAACCACTTTCTTGGTCGACCTTACATGTACAATTTTAGTCTTTCCTGCATTCAAAACGAGACCAGCATCATGTGACCATTGACATAACACATTAAAATCTTCTTGTAAGTTTTTAGTAGCTACATTTAGATAACTGTGTGTAGATAACAAGCAAGTATCATCAGCATATTGATACATTTTACAGTGTTTGATACAATTGCTCATATCATTAACGTAAGCCAGATAATGAAGTGGACCTAGCACGGAACCTTGAGCAGTTCCTTCCGTAACCTTGGCTTCATCACTGAAGGAAGATCCTACTTTGACAACAAATGATCTGTTCGTTACATAATTTTTACACCATCTTAAAGCAGGTCCTCTTATTCCAGTATCTTCCAGCTTACGTAACAACTTTTGGTGGTTAAGTGTGTCAAATGCCTTGCTGTAATCTATAAATATCAACAGCACATGTTTCTTGTCATCAAGACACGCATTAACATCATCTGTAAATCTGGAAAGTAATAAGGAAGTACTTTTTCTAGGTTGAAAACCGTATTGGTTGTGAGATATAATATTGTTTGCTTCGTAATAACAATGCATTTGCTGACTAAAGTATTTCTCTATAATGGTATTGATAGCTGGAGGGACTGTGATAGGAGTAGTCTTTACTATCTCCCCCTTTAAAAATTGGCCTTACCTCACCTTTTTTAAGTTTATCAGGATAAATGCCGGACTCCAGGCTAACATTAATAGCTTTAATATCTATCATCTTAATTCCGTCAATTCCAGGAGACTTATTAGTACCTAAGTTTTTAATTATTTTTAAAATCTTAGTCCCTGTGGCTTTCCGGAGAAAAAAAGATTTATCTTGTCGATGTCTATATTCAGTTTCATCTAAAATATTGCAGTTACAGTTAGGAATAATTGATTGAACGTTCGGTTTAAAATTCGTGGCAAATAAGTTAGTGATATTATGATCCGATTTCAAATTACAAAAAGACTTTTTTATGATGTCATCAACAGAATTAGTAATTTTTCCAGAAATTTTATTTAGAAAACTTTTTTCATATCCCCCTTACACATTCTAATATCATTTTTAAATTGTAAATTCTTTTGTTAGTTCCAAAATCATCAATCGATTATTTATGTTATTTTACTATATTAAAGAAGTAAGAAATCACTAAGACTTCATAGCGGTAAAAGAAAAGCCAATATTCTTAGTAAAATAATTCTTAAACTTTATTAAATATTTACAATTAAAATAGAATGGATAAAAATAGATCAATATGATCGATTGTCATAAATTCACAATAACATTATTATTAATTAAATACAAATGAAATCCTCAGAATTGGAACTGAATATCTCGATTTAGTTATTTATCGCTAACAGGCACAGATGATGTTATAAATTATAATACTTTACTGACTAACTATCATAATTTGATCATCCATCTATCATACATTATTTGATCATTTGTCATGCAAGACATTCAATATTAGAGCGGTAAAACATTTTTTGTCCGAATGTACCGGTATCAATAAAATCGGTAATCGGTACTCATACCATACCGTACCTAAACAGAAACCGAAAAACCGACAATTTCAATTTTTTGGCGGACTGTACCGGTAACAAGATACATTAACCTACTTTAAAAGAATAAACAAATACTGTCAACGACAGGTGTTTTTGTACTCGATAAGAACCGGTATTTTTGTACCCAATAAGTACCGATATATTTGATACCCGATAACTACCGTCGGTAAAGTGCGGGTAGTTTCAAGTGTACGCTGCGGACGTGACCTTTCTTAGAGTTGGACTGCGAGATCGACTTGTGCAGACATACCATTAAAGGAAGACAACCGACACGTACCGGTACCATAAATACCGGTACTTTTTGTACCCTATAACTTCCTATATTTTTGGAACCCGATTAGTATCGAAATTATTAGTACCAGATAAGCATACCGGTATTTTTGTACCCAATAAGTACCGATATATTTGGTACCCGATAATTACCGGTGTTTTTGTACCCGATAAATCATACTTAAACGTAGATAACCTTAAGAACTTTCCTTTCTCCCAGTTTCAAGCTACTCATTGTACTCCCTCGGCCGTCGGTAAAGTGCAGGTAGTTTCAAGTGTACGCTGCGGACGTGGCCTTTCATAGAGTTGGATTGCGAGAACGACTTGCCGCAGTGCGGACAGGAATACGGCTTCACTCCCGTGTGTACCTGAGGATTAATGAAATTACCATAATACTTTATTGCACACGAACAGACAAACAAAGTCTCCGATTAACGCAGTCACGCTCTAATCCTTAATAGATCGTCCGTCCCATTCGCCTTTTAAAGATTGAAAAGGGACAGGAGATGAACATTCTAATATTAGAGCTGTCAAACATCGAATTTGAGCCTTATGGACGCCTATTGCCCTACATCCTACATCCACCTTATTTGACATGTTTAATATTTTTATGGAATTTTCATATACTAACTTGACACTGAACTATTATTAATTTAGCTTTTTTTCTTCATTATATACGTATCTAATGTAACGACCAACTGAAAATGCCAAAATGTTCTATAAAAAATCAAAAAATACTGTTTTTTTATTTTTTGTATATCTTTAAAAATTACTGAGTTATTAACGATCAAAGTGCACACTTCCGCACGAGGCGAGTGGTAGCTGTGACGTGTCATATTGACGTCATACGCACGCAACGTACCTATTACACCGCCCGCAACCGCCTGCATATGACGTCACACGCTCGGAACTTCTCGCGGTCATAACTTTGGTAATATTGCATGTATTGAAGTGAAATAAAAAGTAATGTAATGTACACGATATAAACTCTAATATAAGGCATGTTTTAATGTGAAATAAGAACCTATCGGTGTTCTCCATTGCGACGCCCTAGTATTAAAATATTCATAAGGACACAATAACCTTAATCAAGGGTTTGACCGTAACTGTGTATGTCACAAGTTACACATTTCTCAACAGCCTCCGTGGCCGAGTGGTCGAGATTTTAACGCCGAGATTACAGAGGTTCCGGGTTCGATTCCCGGTGAGGACACTGTCAAACAAAAACCTCTTTGTGAGACTTTCCCCAGTTTGGTTAGGACATTGCAGGCTGAATCACCTGATTGTCCGAAAAGAAAGATGATTCCGTGCTTCGGAAGGCACGTTAAGTCGTTGGTCCCGGCTACTTACACGAGCCAAGTCCAAGTCAGTGGTCTTTGGCGGCTCTAGAACACTGACACCAGGGTTTGTGAGGTCGGTAGTCGACCTTCCAACCCACACGATAAAGAGTAAATCATACAACTTACCCTAATATGTCTATTGAGAGCTGCTTTGTGTTTGAACGCTTTCGGGCATTGCGGGCACTGACATGGCCGCTCGCCCGTGTGCGTGCGAATGTGGATCTGAAAATATAATGAATAAATCATCTATAAAATCACGTCATAAACATAACATAAACGGCTCGTTACAGTCCACTGCTGGACTATGAGCCTCCTCCACTCCGCGTGTTTGGTTTTGCCATAATCTCCACGCTTGGCAGGCGGGTTGGAGATTTTCGGAGTTGCAAACTTGGGTGTAAACTACTCTCAAGGAACCTAACAACATATAAAAAAATCGTAGATACATGCGCGTTTGCGATGCTTGATGTCGATATTGACTGGCTGACCTACTTGAGGTCCAATGATAAGAGTAAAATCTTTCCTATAAACATTACAAGTATCTCAAAAATTTATGGAAAACTACAAAAAAGGCTTAGCAATAACATTTAATAAAAAATAGAAATAATAATTTTTCGTGCAGTAAAAAAACACCATTTACATTGTTTTAAAAATATGAATAAAAAAATAAAAATCAAAAAAAGAATGTTTACTTAGATTTAAATAATGCAATATTCAATACTAGCGCTCCGCCCGCGGCTACGCTCGCATTATGTAAGATTTTCCCCCGTAAAAAGTATCCTATGTGTTAATCCAGGGTACAAACTATGTCCATTCCAAATTTCATTTTAATCCGTCCAGTAGTTTAGGCGTGAAAGCGGAACAAACATCCAAACATCTAAACATCCAAATATATCTACTAGAAAAAGTATGTGTAAAAGTACCTAATAGATTATCCATGAGACATTTTGACTCTTTAGGGGTTCCCGGAGCGAGCACAAATTACCGGCGGAACTCTTTTAATCACTTGACAATGCAGCACAAAGATCTTGATTTATTCTGCACGAAATCCTCAGCGATAAAACGGATACTTACTCAGGAATTTTTCAAACCCAATTCATCGCAGGCGCAGCAAAACCTCTTATGTGGTGGCACATGAGTCGGCGACGCTTACTTACTAGCTTTTGTATAGGTTCTATTAAGGTCTTTAACATAATTTTTGTGTCTAATTGCGAATACCTCTTAATGGCTTTGTTTACGTTTAGTTAAGTACCTATTTATTCTAATCTGTGCTGTTGGTATTCTGAATAATAATAATAATAATAATAATAATAAAAAATATTCATATTTATAATATTAGTGTGATTCAATATTTAGGGTACCTGAACTACGGCTCTTTCCTTTCACCCTGCATACAAAAATAGTTAACGATTTCTATTCGAAGCCTCACCCTATTTTAGGGCAGGCCAGAGCCCTATACGACGGAACATACCTGTAACCGCTGTAGTATGCTAAATCGTTTGGGACACTCGTTGCATTGATACGGCTTCTCCCCAGAATGCGTTCTTTGATGATAAACCAGCGTTGCTTTTGACTGGAAATGTAAAGAAAACTTCAACTAAGTATAATTAAATGTTTATAATGAATTCACCTGACTAAACCGGGAATCGAATCCATGACTCATGTTCGTCTTAAATAGGGTGCGGTCCGTATATAATTCACAACGCTAACAGTGCTAAAAGTGCTCACAGTTGGTCCGAATTAAATTAGCGCGATAACGACAGATAGCGGGCTATGATATACGAAATGGTTATACGCGCTCACATCTCTCACGTAAACAAACATAACCTAATTTAATGGTGATTTCGAAAACTTTCGTTTTGTGGTGGATAAAATGGATCAGCAACATTTTTAAACTCTTTTAAATACACTCGACTCGGATTCCGATGATGACGCCATGTTCCTATCAATCGTAAAGGTTATCAAACGAATAACAAGCAAATATCATGTCAATTTTGACAGATCGTTCACAGCGCCTAAGCTCGTGTGCATGGGCGTTGTGAGCGCAAGATGGCGTCGATTATGACGTCATCTATGACGTTTCGCTATCAACTGTAGATGCGCTACCTGGATATACGGACCAGTCTGTGAGCGCTCAAATCGATTTTATTGGTAAACGGAACGCACCCATAGTCGTACTAAAGTAGGATTTTTAATTGAACGGAGTAATTTGACATTAGACAGAAAAATAATGTTGCCAGCTCCATAATCTTAGTGATGTTTTCAGTTCAATTCTAACTCAAGTGAGTTGAATCATTCACACTATTAAATATTTTTTTGGATGAATAAATGACTTCTATCTATCTATCTTATTAAGCATACTTACTTTGACATAGACTTAGTTTTACATAATACAAATAAAAAAATGTTTTATCTCCACACCACAAAACTAAGTATGTACATTTCAGCACAGGAGATACAATTTTTGTGGAGGGCTGTTGCCTAAACTAAGTTTAAACCTGTGTTATAGGACATTAGTCCTTCCCCCAGAAGTCCACATTACTTAGTGACCATATCACCAGGGAGCCGTTTCATGAAGCTACAAGTTACAAATTACAAGTACAATTTTATGTACATTGCGTAGACAATGAGGTAAAACGATAAGGGCTTCCAGTTTTGGCGAATTGGCTACGCAATGAATATCAAATTGTAACTTGTTACTAGTAAATTGTTGCTTCGTGAAACGTGGCCCAGATGAGTGATTGAATCATATCTTTTTAGCACAGCACTATATTTTTTTCTCAAAAAAGCGGCAACCCACGATATGTCAGATTACTCCGTTCAATTAAAAATCCTACTTTAGGTGCTACGTAAAATAAAGTCTTTTCTTATAGGATCTCAGTCTTAAGGGGTGTTATTAAGTTATATATAGGGTTGGTAGCATGAAGACTATACAGTCTAACAGAGTGATGATAAAGGCTCTCACCGCGCATTTTTACCGTAGAAAGGGTCTTAGACTGTCTCACCAGGTGTTTAGTAATATAAAGGGCCTTAAATAATCCTACAAGGACAAGGTCAAGGGTGTTGAGAAATTTAAATGGTCTCAGCCAGAGGGTATTATTAAGTTATAATCATCGTCACTCTTCTGGCCTGGGGGGTCTGGTGTCAGTGTTATAGAGCCGCCAAAGGCCACTGACATGGCTCGTGTAACGACTAGATAGTAGCCGGAACTAACGGCACAGAATTAATATAGTACCAGAACGGCCACTCACCTCCTCCCGCCAATCGGCGTTACCTCGTCCCGCCCCGCAGTTTGACATTCGAGGGGGCGAGCGGGGGGTACTGGATTAAAGGCCATGCATCGCTTGCGCGCGCAGACACTAACTTAACTACCAGTTAGTAACTTTTATAAAGTGAAGTGAGTGATATAAACAAAATATGGGGAGGAGTTGCGCTGTGTTTGGGTGTCTTTTGAAACATCGCGATAAAAACAGACGTTTAAAGGTAGGTAAACAACGAAATCAGATGCAAACGTTTTTTGATTTGTGTTAGTGTCTTAGTGGATTGATAAGAACTAAATGTGAGTGATGGTATATGGAGCCGAAACTTGGACGCTCACCAGGCAACTGATACATCGTTTGCAAGTTACTCAAAGGGCTATGGAGAGAGCTATGTTGGGTATTACGCTTCGCGATCAGGTACGGAATACCGAAATCCGTAGAAGAACTGGACTAACCGACATAGCAGAAGTAATAGCCAAAAGAAAGTGGAGGTGGGCAGGCCACATATGTCGTAGGTCTGACAGTAGGTGGGGGACGAAAGTGCTGGAGTGGAGACCACGGACTGGGCGCAGAAATGTGGGAAGGCAGCCCGCGAGATGGACTGACGATCTGACGCGAGTTGCGGGGAAGGATTGGATGCGGAAAGCACATGACCGCGCAATGTGGAAATCTTTGGAAGAGACCTATACTCAGCATTGGGTAGTCATAGGTTGAAGAAGAAGAAGAAGAAATGTGAGTGCTATATGGCGTGATTAACCGTGTTAATTACAGTTACGGAAACCTTGGTGTTTCAACAATATGTTTATGTGACAACTAGGTAGCTGTTCAGCGAATAATTTATACAATATTTGAGGTGTGTTTACTGACACCTGGTGGTAATGACTAGTCGTGCCAGTAATATATAAATTCCGACAAGTGTAAACCCTACATGGTTCACTCATGCGCGTGTGTAAAAATAGAAATATAGAAAAATATTTTTTATTATTCTTCTCTCACATAGATAAAAAAAAAAAAAAAAAACATTAAATGAATATTAATCTAAGAGGTACAGTTAAATATGATCTATGTGAGAGACTGGCATCTGTACTAGGATATCCTGTATGACAGATTGCCAGCCTCTCCAACACCGGACCAGGAGGATGACAGGTAAGTACAACTTAAATTACACTAAATTATATAAACATGTTTATGAGAGATTAAGTGATGTATGTATCAGTGTGTGTGTGTGTGTGTGTGCGTGGGTGCGTGTGTGTGCGTGTATGTGTGTGTGTGTGTGTGTGTGTGTGCGTGTGTGTGTGTGCGTGACAGCGGGGAGTGCGTATGTACTCACATTTACTTATACAGGGGAGCCCATGAATAAACAGGCAAAAGGAGTAGGCATTTAAAATGCGACGGCTGTATGAAGTGTCCGGGATGTGCCATCGGCTTTAATTCAGGGTAGGCTCGAGACCCTCGGTGGGGACGTATATGAGCTGTTCTTCTTCTTAGCGTATCGGTTCATATACGGCTATTAAATATATGCGGACCAGTACGCAGCTACGGATATAGTAGCATTGTAAAGATCCTCGCGTGTGCAGGTGTTAGGACACGCTGGGCAGGATAACAGGTGTGCCATTGTCTGGGGAGAGACACCGCACTGGCATGCACTATCCGAGCTAAAGCCCCACCTGCATAAATTCTCCTTGCTTCGGCCGACTTGGGTCCGGAGTCTGTTCAAGGATTTCCAAGTAGGCCAAGGTAGACTGTGTCCAGGGGGAAGATGCTCAAAGAGCGAAGGTGATGCAGTTGGGTATCTCTCTTTCCAGGTTGTCAATCGTGCTTCTTGAGCTTCGCCATCTAGTGCCGCTACGGTTTTTATAAAGTCATGGCGGCTTTTAAGCCTCTGTGCTACCGGTATGTGATGAAACATTGGGTGCCGTGGATCTGCTTCTTTTTTGGCTCTTTCTAACGAACTTGCCACATCTCTACGGACGTCTGAGCTGTTGGTGATGAATAAAGGGTCTCACCGTGCACTTCTTTCCGCAGATCTCGCAGACGGCGTTGGACAGCAGTTTGTTCCGCGGCGTGTTGCCGCCGACCCGCGCGTGCACGCGGCGGTAATGCGCCGCCTGATAGCGCGCGCTGTTGAACGTCTTGTTGCACTGAACAGACGGACGTGGTTATTAGTATTTGTGTTATTAATAATAGGGAATATGCATAAAAAAAATATTCGTGTTTTTCATGGTTCATCTGAAAGTATACAAAAATAGAATACTGACAGTCGAAACAGAATCGAAATTGATCGAAAAACAAACTAGTTACAACATTATTAAATAAATATATCTGTCCCTATTTTCATTATCAGGATGTATGGCCCGCGTGACCAATGACGTCAATGGTCATGTCGGACCTCTCTGTCTAACCATTAACTTTGAAGCCTTATAACTTTGACCCAGAGCAAGATATTTGAAAAAAAAAAATTATGTGTTTATCTGGAACTTGAAATAATTCGATTAATGAATAAAAAAATGTGCATATTCCCTATTATAAAGTGAAAAATTTAAAAAAATAATAATTAATATTTAATAAAATTATTAATATTAAATACAATTATTAATATTTAATATAATTATTAGATATTTTGTTAACAGACGTAATCTGTAACAATAGTCTATTTTCTCCGACACGCTCAAAAATGTGATCATTACTTCCAAAAAACAGTACGCGAAGTGATTCATTTTTGGACGAAACATTGTAAAGCGTAGGTGGAGGTGGTATTTTGAATGAAAACTAAATGTTACACGAAATGCTTTTTTTATTATTCTTGCTAAGATCTTTACACGCGCGCAGTCTAACCTAGAATCAGCTCTTTTTTCTCATGTCAAAACTTATCTTCCTAATTCAAATTAATCTTTACGGCCAGCAACAGCCAAAGAAGCAAAGAGGTATAGGTATATGTACTCGAATACCTAACACATTGCCCCATACAAAACAGCGGCCAGCAATGTGCCCTCAAACGGCCCAGGCCAGCAAGGTAACTTTCGTCTAGAAATTTCAATGTTTTTGAGTCTTTTTACAGCACACTCTTTATGTTCTAAATTCAAATTTTATATGAATCAATACACGAATCGTAGCGATTGGAGTTGGCTGTATGCTCTGTATGACACTGGCACAGAACAAAAAAAAGAAAAGCGCGCAATATGGCGGTTTGTAATTTTCGTCTCTTATATTTTTATCGTACTATTTTGTTTCATGATGGAGTTAACTAATCATTGAATTGGGGAAATTTTTTATAACAGTGAATGATTCAAGAAATCGAAGTAAAGGCAAAAGTGATAAAAATAAAAGAAAGTAAGAAATTAAGAAATAATTAAGTAATAAAGAAATACACCAAAGTACTTCTACTTCTTTACTCTACTTATTGTGTATGTAACTGTAAATGTAGTTTTTGTATTAAGATTTTAATTTTAAGTAATGGTAGAGCCCTCTGCTTGTATTTTATATTGCTGTGCCCTAACGGGGCTTCACAATTAATAATTTTAACACCTTTTCCTACTACCACCTAAGTACCTAATTAATTGTGGAAATGCAATAAATAAAATAAATAAATAAAAATAAAATATGTTTATTTCTTTAAACAGACAGCCTTATTAATCTATTGAGGTTTGGGACCTCCCTTTAAGCTACAAAGTTGCCTGTATTGGGAGGTACCACTCTTCCATTAATGATGAGGTCACTTATACATATTTAAGGCGTAAGCTGCACTTAGTTATAAGTATTAAATTATTTGCATTAATACTATTATTAGCTTAAATATTAAATTTTAAGTTCAGTGTTTAAAGTAAAGAAATATAAAACAAACTATAACAAACAAACAAAAACAATTTTAACAAAAACTTACAGTTATAAATCCAGAAGTGTGTGTGTGTGTGTGAGAGAGAGAGAGAGAGTGTGTGTGAGACTGTGTATGCATGCGTGTGAGTGTATACATATATATTATATTATTTATTTAAACTCTCAGTTGTAATAACTGCTCCGTTTCTTCATAGGTTTTTGAATGTAACCATTTTGTAAGCATCTTTTTTAATTCGTAGCTCTTCTTATCATAGATATATATACATTTATTTATTTTATTATATAAACGGGCTGAGCGTGCATGATACTGTATAGTGGCAAAAGCAGTTTTGGTGTTGGGCACTTTTGCAGCAATGTCATTACGTCTTCTCCTTTGTATAGAAGGATCGTAAGGTAGGGTTTTGTGCTTTTTAGGATTATCAAGGTTATATATAGTTTCCTAACGGATAGAAGATTGCTTATCTGATACAGGGTATCAGTCGGGAAGTGAATCTTTTTAAAATACATAACCTTGATAAGAGCCCGTTGTTCTCGTTGCACATTAATAAAATAGGTCCCAGCTGCACCACCCCAAACCGGAATGCAATACACCAAGACCGATTGCACGAATGAAATATAAATTTGAGTAAGAAGTTGCATGGAGTGGTCTTTTTGTTTTGCAGTACGGTTCGGGATGACATGTCTGAGTGCCTTAAAAATCCAGACAAGCTTCCTAACTCTACTTATAACATGGTCAAGGTGAGAATACCAAGATAACCTCTGATCGATGATAACTGTACTTGGGAGTACTTCGTGTAGGAGACTTTTTCGATGCTCGGGCAGTCACAGTTGTCTTTAGGAGCACAACTGTCAGACTTATGAATTTTTATATTGAAATCTGCATTGGGTTGTGAGTTATTGTAAATGCTAAAACAAATGTAGTTCGTTTTAGCAGTGTTTAGCGTCAGCAGATTGTGTTGTAGCCAACCAGCCACACTAGCCAAAATAAATTTGAATTTGTGATGAAGATTAGAACTTATAAGTTTAGCACGGTACAAGTAGACATGTTAGCATTGACGTCGAAAAATGATTTGTAAAAATCTTAATTCGAATAAAAAATTTATGACTTTTGACTTTTGACATCTAAATCCAAGGTTCCACATTTATTTTTGTATTTCATAATTTCCTCGCGTATTTCAGAGAAAAGCACATACAAGCCTCGGCCGCAATAACTCTTGCTGGACTCGTACACAATAAAAGGCGCCCTCGTCCAGCAATAACTAATTTTGAGGCCGCGGCAGTAATGTACTATTGCGTTATTGTTTTAATTCTACCTTTGATTTAGAACTCTTTATATAATATATGTCGAACAATTTTTTCAGGAAGCAGTACGTCTGTAACACGGAGACAAATTTTGTCTCCGTGGATATTAGTACTAATTGTGTACGACTCTTGCTGAACTAGTGGTTTTGTGAGCTGTAGACCTATATATATATATATATATATTTTGGAATGGCTGATTTATAAATAACTCCGTCATTTAAAAAAAATCCAAATCTGACTCGACAAAAAATTCTATTAATTTATCGAACCTGCTCACAAAATTTCACGAAAATCCGTTGAGAAACGCGGGCGGACAGCTGGTCGAAAATATTTGTATTGTATTGGAAAAACAGTCATACAAAAGACTAACCTCGACACATTCGTAGGTCACCTCTACGTCCTGGTGTTTCGTCGCGTGCTTCCTCAACTGTTCTTCATTCAGGAAATTCTCGCCACAGAATATACACGGCCTGTGTAAGAAAAAAACTAGTATGGACATATTTTTTTTAATAGGGGATCGGCCTACTATTTTTATTTTATAAATCCAAACACTCAAAGAATTTTTGCTCTATCTTTAAAATTGACCGAGTTATAAAGGTTTGAAATTCAAGATTAGACAGAGATGCACATACCCACTTTATTTATAATATTTTACTATATTTTATGAATTATTTTTAAAATATAGATTAGTAGCAGACGATTCGCGAAGAAAAAAACAGAATCGGTTGAAAAACGAAATTACAGTGTTTTTTTAAAGTTTCAATATGTTTGTCTCTGTCAAAAACGATTTTTTGTATGGAGATTATTATGGCGTTACTAACAAATGACGTCACAAGTGGGTATGTGCCTCTCTGTCTAATCTTGAATTACAAAACCTTTATAACTTGGTCAATTTTATAGATAGTGCAAAATTCTTTTAGTGTTCGATAGCAGAAACTAAGAAGTTTGGATTTATAAAATAAAAAAAAAAGTAGTCGGATCCCCTATTGTGCGAGTTAGATGCTATGTTTTAGCGAGCTTTGCTAGGTTGAATATTGTAGTTCGTTGATAACACTATACTTGGTTGGTACTTAACGAAAGGCACAGTTAATATAGTCATCAAAATCAACGGCCCGTTACAGTCCACTGCTGGACTATGAGCCTCCTCCACTTAAGTGTTTGGTTTTGCCATAATCTCCACGCTTGGCAGGCGGGTTGGAGATCGCAGATTAAAAGGTTACTGTATCAGAGAGCGCTGCTGCCCGTTCCCTGTTCAATGTGTAGTCCCTAAGTCGCCTCTTACGACACCCACGGGAAGAGTAGGGGTTGGTGACTAATGTAGAATACTCTGCCGTCACTACACGCCCTTAATATAGTACAATTACATAATAAACTAGTGGCTCTGTGGACCTCGCGAGTTTTTATTTTTCGAAATGGCTGAAATACGTTTTTTTTTTACGTTTTCAACCGCCATAACTCCAGATTGCGAAAAACTGAAAAATCTATATATTTATCGAACCTGTTCAGTTCACAAAATTTTACGAGAATCGGTTGAGAAACGCGAGCTGTAGAGTGGAACAAACAGACAGATGGACAGGCAGAAGCAATTTTGGCCAAGCTGAAACGGAGACGCTTTGCTCGCTCGGTCAATTAATACAGTGCTCTGGCGCAACAAGTTTGCTTAATTTCACAGTCACTCACCTAAGAGTAGGGTCGCAGATGTTGTCGAGAGCTAAACTGAGATGTTTCTCCACAGCGTCCCCGCTCTTAAACTGCACTCCGCAGAGAACGCACTTGTAGTCCGGGTTCGATTCCGGGCCCTGTAACAATTAAATAAATAAATAAATATGTGGGGACATCACACACACGGCCATCTGATCCCAAACTAAGCAGAGCTTGTACTATGGGCACCAGACAGCTGATACATACGGACATACGAATCACATACGGACATACAAGGGCTGCTATTTATGTATCCGGAACTGGCCACTTACATAAACAATATTTAAAAAGAAATTATAACATTTAAAAGTAGAACTCTTTGGCTGTACAATAAAGTTTGTTTCATTCATCTGTCAATTGTTTTTACATTGTGGCGCCATTTTTAAAATTCATTGTCTATCATCACCATGGATTTGACTCGTGAAAATTTTCGTGCTATGATTTATTACGACTTTCGGCGTGGATTAACTCAAAAACAGTGCATGGATCAACTTTTGTCGACTTTTGGGCAGGAAGCCCCATCAAAAACCACTGTGTATCACTGGTTCAGTGAGTTTAATCGTGGTCGTCGTATGCTTGCGGACGATTTTAAAGAAGGTCGCCCTAAATCGGCTGTTGTACCACAAAATATTGATGCTGTGCGCGAACTAATAATGCAAGACCGTCATGTTACATATCGCGAGATAGAGGCATTTCTGGGCATTAGTATGACGAGTATTTATAAAATATTACACGAACATTTGGCTGTAAAAAAAATTTGTTCTCGTTGGATCCCGCACAACTTAACAGTTGAACAAAAACAGGCTCGTGTTGATTGGTGCAAAAAATGATAGAAAAATACAAATGTGGTGGTACATCAAAAGCTGTTCATAATATCTACACAGGAGACGAATCTTGGATAAATGCGTATGATCCCGAAACTAAACAGCAGTCAACGGTTTGGGTGTTCCAAAATGAGCCAAACCCAACTAAAGTTGTTCGTGCAAAAAGCACTTTGAAGCAAATGGTTGCCTGCTTTTTTGGTATTAGTGGACATGTGGCTACAGTACCACTAGAGAATCGTAAAACGGTTAATTCTGAATGGTACACCACCATTTGCTTGCCAGAAGTCTTTGGAGAAATATGCAAGAACAATCGACAACGAAGAATAATCCTTCACCACGATAACGCCAGCTGTCACACCTCGGCCGCAACAACGGAGTATTTAAATAGTCAAATGATCGAATTGACGGGTCATCCGCCGTACAGTCCCGACTTGGCACCCAACGACTTTTATTTATTCCCAAGCGTGAAGAATAAATTACGTAGACACCGATTTTCGACCCGGGAAGAAAATAAATACTGACATACGGAGCCGAGACGTGGAACATGACAGTGAAGCTGGCCCACCGGCTACATGTCACTCAGCGAGCTATGGAAAGATCTATGCTTGGTATTTCGCTACGGGATAAAATCCGAAACGAAATCATCCGGCAGAGGACCAAGGTGGTTGATATCGTCCAGAAGTGTAGCTTCGTGAAGTGTTTGTGGGCTGGCCACGTCTATCGCAGAACCGACGAGCGTTGGAGCAGACGGGTTCTCGAATGGAGACCACGTCTCGGGAAACGTAGTGTGGGACGTCCCCCTGCCAGGTGGACTGATGACCTGAGGAAGGTCGCTGGTGGTGGCTGGATGAGGAAAGCGGGTGATCGTGCACTTTGGCGTGCCCAAGGGGAGGAGCAGTCAAGCAGTGGACTGCAATAGGCTGATTGATTGATTGAACTTGAAATTGGCACAGTAGGTTAGTTAAAGAGCGAAGCGTCTCTGTTTCAGCTTGGCCAAATTTGCTTTTGTATGTCAATCTGTTTGTTTGTGGTTTGTTTGTTTGTTTCACTCTACAGGTCGCGTTTCTCAACAGATTCTCGTGAAATTTTGTGAGCAGGTTCGATAAATTAATCGTTTTCTTTTGTCGAGTCAGTTTTTGGAAATTTTAAAAAATGACGGAGTTATGGGGTTTGCCAGCTTACAAGGTCTACCGCCGAGGCAGTTTTCCTCTACAAGTCACATTTCTTAACCAATAAAATAAGATAAAATAAAATAAACTTTAAAAGTAAATAAAAAAAATCAAGGGGTTGGGGACGTTTGTCGAGAAAATAAATAATTAAAAGATATATATAGACTCGCGAGGTCTACAGCTCACAGAGCCACTAGTCTTAGGATGTCCTAAGAAGATAAAGAAAAGAACCCTTCAGGGTAGGCTCGAGCCCTCTTTGCCTACATGTTCTGACCTCAGTACCGGTCCTGTGCGCCTTCCGTCCATGCATCCTCAGTCCGTGCTCGCTGACGAAGGACACGCCGCACACGGGACAGATGTGGCGCGACGGGTGGTTCGTGCGGACGTGTGTGAGATGGCTCGTCGGCTTGCTGTTACGGAGAAAAATTAACAAATGAATTCACACTAATATTCAACATCAACGGCCCGTTACAGTCCACTGCTGGACTATGAGCCTCCTCCACTTAAGTGTTCGGTTTTGCCATCTCCACGCTTGGCAGGCGGGTTGGAGATCGCAGATTACAAGGTTACTGTATCAGAGAGCGCTGCTGTCCGTTCCCTGTTCAATGTGTAGTCCCTAAGTCGCCTCTTACGACACCCACGGGAAGAGTAAGGGTTAGTGACTAATGTAGAATACTCTGCTGCCACCACCCGGCGTATCAGGCATATCAGGTATATTTCTCATAAATAAATAAATCAAATGCACGGTAACCCGTATCGTATTTTGTAATTAGTTGGGCTTCGGAAATGGCTCTTCTAGTTTTTAAGATAAATTGTAATTTATATATGTTTGTTGTGAAGTTTACTGTTAGCAAATAAATTAAAAATACTGGAAGGGGACATAATGTGTAAATATTTTGTTTGTAAGCACCATCTTCAAAGGTCAACTCGATAATCATCAATTCTGAGTAATGTTATTGTCAAATTAAAATGTGGAAATTCCAAATTATTGTTTTTGTTTTGACGATGGTTCCGGAGAACAGGGTACAAAGAACAAGGTCAGCATATAATTATAACAAGGCGAGGCCCTATTTGAAAAATCGTTCTTGGGCCCCTTTTTTAACTCGCGTATCTCACGTCTCGGAATATGTACCAAATCAAGAAAATTACAACCAACAGAAGAGTTTATCATTTAGCGACGTAACCAAGTAGATTTTACATATAATCAAGGAATAAAGCAAAAATAAATAATTAAAATCACCAAAAATCACCCCACATTCAAAATTAGCAAATCAGTTTTTTCAATATTTTCAGCGACAACAACATATTTTTTTTTGTATTTTTGAGTGGCTATATTAATACCTGATCGGCGAAATCAGCTAGTTTTTTAATTCGTTCTATAAGATAAAAGAGTTCAAAAAAAGCGAGTTTTTCGCACGATTCCTGCGCAGTGTCGGACGTAACTTTGTTGACTTTGTTTTTTTTTTTTTTTTAAATGGCTTCACGTCTAGATTGGACGTATTTTGCCAATGACAACGTATACACTCAACATAGCACAAACGAGACTTTGTTATTATTTTATTCTATCTTGACATTTATTCTACTTGACATTTAGATTTTTATTGTTCTTTATAATGTTTATTAGTTTTGATTCTGTTATAATGTATTTAAATTTTATTTTTTATTCTGAAATGTTATTTTATCTGACATTTTAAAGTATTATTATGTTCATTTGATTATGCATGTTAACATAGTGTTGTGTATGATGGCGTCATCGCATTGGGAGCAATCCTGTAATGATGACGTCTTTTGTAATTATTAGTTTTTTAATAAATAAATAACCTCCGTAAGCATTGCACGCTAATATGAGTATATTAGTGGGATACAGTGAAGTAACATTATTTCTACGGTATATATTTTTTTTCTGTATACCTACCTATATTTGTTTACCTGTATACCGTAGAAATAATCTTATTACCACGGAAAAAAACACGCGTAGCTACGGGCGCTCACCTAGTTTTTACGTAGAATTAATTGCTCTCAGTGATAACCTTAAATATATATAAATTGAAGCTACAAGGGCATGGAAGCAAACGCAGGGCAAACGGCGCACACCACAGCAATAAGTTCGAGAAATCTTCGTAACGAGTAAACAAATAGAAAAGATGGCGCCAAAAGTTGTAAGTTTTTGTTTTTTATAACCTTATTTATTAATAGGGGATCGGACTACTTTTTTTATTTTATAAATCCAAACTTCTTAGTTTCTGCTACCGAACACTAAAAGAATTTTTGCTCTATCTTTAAAATTGACCGAGTTATAAGTTATGTTTCTTTCTTTCTTCTTTCTATAAAGGTTTGAAATTCAAGATCAGAGAGAGAGGCACATACCCACTTGTGACGTCATTTGTTAGTAACGCCATAATATTATAATCTCCGTACAAAAAATCGTTTTTGAAAGAGACAGACATATTGAAACTTTAAAAAATCACTGTAAATTCGTTTTCCAACCGATTCTGTTTTTTTTCTTCGCGAATCGTCTGCTACTAATTTATATTTTAAAAATAATTCATAAAATATGGTAAATTCATAAAATATGGTGAACAGTCCGATCCCCTATTTGATTCTATATGTATAATGTGCATGTTTTCAAAACTAAATCTTCATCATCGTGTGGGTTGTAAGGTCGACACCAACCTCACAAACCCTGGTGTCAGTGTCATAGAGCCGCCAAAGGCCACTGACTTGGCTCGTGTAACGACTAGATAGTAGCCGGGACCAACGGCTTAACGTGCCTTCCGAAGCACGGAATCATCTTTCTTTCGGACAATCAGCCTGCAAAGTCCTAACTAAACTGGAGAAAGTCTCACAAAGAGGTTTCAAAGTCAAAGTCAAAATTATTTTATTTTTCCAAATAATTTTTCGACGTCAAAGCTATCATGGATGGCACGTTCACTACCAGTGTACGCCCTCTGTGGAGAAGAACGGCCAGAAGAAACTCCACAGGAATTGTATCTTTTGTATTTTTCTTTTAAATATATAAAGAATCATACATGAGTCATAATTACAATCTACTCCACTGATTTGGAACAACAGTTGACCAGACGTTTTTATCATCTAAGTAATCATTTATCGTATAATAGGCCTTAGAATATAAAATATTTTTAATTTTAGTTTTAAATTAGCTATCGGACAGATTTACAATGTCATCTGGTATTTTATTATTGAAGCGAATTGTTAACCTTACACAGTCTAAACTTTGGGTGCGCTATTTTATTTTTATTTCTAGTATTTATATTATGTATATCAGAATTATTAGGAAATAGCATTTTGTTCTTCCGGACATACAAGATGTTTTCAAATATGTACTGTGAGGATACCGTGAGGATATAAATCTCTTTAAACAATTCCCTTAGGGAATCGCGACCGCGCAATTCATATATGGAACGTATCGCCCTCTTCTGTAACACAAAGATGCTATTTATGTTAGCAGCTTGACCCCACAATAAAATTCCGTAGGACATAATGCTGTGAAAATAGCTGAAATATACAAGTCTGGCAGTAGCAACGTCAGTAAGTGTTTGCTTGACAGTGTCCCCACCGGGAATCGAGCCCGGTACCTCCGTAATGAGCTGCGAAATCTCGACCACTCGGCCACGGAGGCTGTTTTCAAAACTCTATAACACCGACACCAGGGTTTGTGAGGTCGGTTGTCAACCTTATCCATAGGTCGCTGGTTCAAATCCGGCTCGAAGGACCACTTGTTTACGCCATCGAGTTATTAGGGCCGGTGGGGCGGCAATTAAAAATATTTAATTACTTAATGCGTTTTATTATATATAAGTTCACATTGTTCGTGTCGAGAATGACAAGCAAAGACAATGTTGCCAGATGGCCAAGAGTTGCCATCACATAAAAAGTTAACTATAAAATAAAGCGCTCCACACACTGTACTTATTGTATTAAACACATCCCACACGATGAAGAGGAAGACAGCGTTTATTTAAATAATTGTTTCAAATACATTATTCTTTTTTAGGTAACTTTTTAATATTAGTTAAATTATTTATTAAGTGAAATTACTGTTTAATGATAAAATAAGAGGTGGAGTTACTCTTTTTGATTTTTTAGCTGCTCTTCCCCCCGGACCCTGGAGTTACTCTTTTTGATTTTTTAGTGCTCTTCCCCCCGGACCGCTGTAAAGTGTAGTCGTGTTTATAATCCACGCTATTTTGTTTATTAAATTTAAAATAAAATTTAGTGACAATTAATTCAAGTGAAAAAATAGGAGTGCATAAGTGCGAGAAGGTGCCGCCGACTGAGTGATCGTGCTCCTGGTACGTGAGCGCCTGGTACCGAATCCCCACGCGCACTACGCCTCAGACCGGCGCGTGCGCAGCCTCCCCACGCCCTACAACTTCCTATTGGTCGTGCGGTACGCGTAGGCCCCGCCAGCTACGCCGCCATTACTGCTAAGTCGCCTTCGCTTGCACTGATTGGATCGCGCGTTACGCTACGCAATCCTGCTTAACCAATTACCTAGCTTTGCAAAGCCGCCATCTCTTGCGCATTCCACAGCCACTCGTCTACAGGATGTTTCATTCTACACTTAATGCTATGTCTACGTCGGACCCAGAAATGTCGATACAGGAAGAACGCGTGTCACCTTTGAATGCTGTAGCTGGTTCCCGAAATAGACCTACCTCTACAGCAGACCAACATCCGAAGAAACGTTTTCTCGACGTGCTTAGCTTGGACCCTGCTTCTAAGGTAGGCCAGAAGGAAGAAAGCTTTTTCAACGATTTTAGACTGGAGATGAGACAGCTTATCACGACTTTCACAACATCGCAGCGGGAAGACATGGAACAGCTTAAGTCAACTATGAAGGAGATTCAAGAGACAAACAAAAATATCGAGGCCTCGATCTCGTATTTAGCTTCACAGAACGAAGAGCTTATGAAAAGGGTTAGTACATTAGAGCATATGGCAAAGGAAGACCACGAATACATCATGTTACTGGAGGACAAGCTGGAAGACATTCAGCTTCTCAGCCGAAAAACGAATCTCGAAATAAAGGGTGTGCCTAAAAAGGAAAAGGAGACGAAGCAAGATTTAATTGAAATGGTGTTAACTCTATCGAAGACTGTTGATTGTGAATTAGCGAAATCCGACATTAAGGATATTTATAGAGTGAAAAGTAAGAAACCTGAACAAAGAAACACCCCGATCGTCGTGGAAACCGGCTCTGCCTTACTGAAGACTGAATTCTTAAAGATGGCCAAGTCCTTCAATGTAAAACACCATACAAAGCTATGTGCAATGCACTTGGGCTTCAAAACTCAAGAAACTACACCGATCTTTCTCTCTGAAAACCTCACTTATAAGGGCTCCCGTCTACACTACCTGGCTCGTGATCTTGCTAAATCCAAAGATTACAGATTTGTTTGGACATCCTATGGAAAAGTCTATGTGCGTAAGCATGAAAACTCCCCGGTCATTTGGATAAAGTCTGAAGAACAAGTACGTAAACTATTCTCAGAACAGCAATGACTCACAACATCCTGTATGTCCTGTGAAGCTACAAACACGCAACCTATAGCTTGTATAAAAATGTGTCTCTGTTTATCACCCTGTGTAAACTATCAAGCCGTAAACCCACAGTCTATTAATTATATAGTTACATATCCATTTAAAAATCATACCGCTGCCTTCCACTTGAACATTTACTTTAATATGTGCAAAATGCTTTTATTTCTACTCTTCTTAACTAAACAATACGTATATATTACTCAACACACACAATATAAAATAAAACACATACTACTTTACCCCGAAAATCGTTCCCCATTATGTTACAAAAATATGTTTCATATCAAACAACTATGTTCTCTGTATCCTTACATTCAGCAGACTCCCGTAACTACCAAGCACGCGATCCACGCTATCACTAATATCAAAATGACATGTTTAATTTTTTATTTCGAATATGGATAACACATTACAAGCATTGAATGAAATTGACAATATTGAAATAGCTCGCGTAATTGAATGTGATAGTAGTACCCAGCTCGAAAATCAGATACAAATAAAAAAAAATGATCTTACGATAATAGCTCAAAACATAAGGAGTATATACCATAATTTTGACGACTTTTTACTCACATTATCTACGTTTTCCTTTGACACAGACATAATTATTTTGACTGAGTGTAGGCTTAACTGCAACAAACCCCTTCCACAACTACCCAACTACTCAGTGTACCAAACTACCGTACAGCTCAATCAGAATGACGGCGTGGCTGTCTATGTTAAAAACAACTTGAAGCATAAGATCACGGAAATAAAATTAAAACAAGCTTCATGCCTGCAATTAGAAACATTAAATAGCACCGTCCTTTGTATATACAGATCTCCATCTTACACAAATGCAGAAACTTTCATTAATTCTCTGAGCACACAACTTGACACCATTCGCACGAGGGGTAGTATTATCATTGCGGGTGATATAAATATAAATATCAGACCCAAACCCCTGGAGCCTTCTCATGAATTCCAAAATCGAACGAGCTATCTTAATATGCTTTCGCTTTACGGTATCCTAGCTGGGCATACCAAGCCAACTAGAGAGCAAAACTGCCTTGACCACCTTATGTGTACGGGACGGCCTCTAATTAACTGCTAGCACGGCGGGAGAATGTACGGAACGGCCTCTAATTAACTGCTAGCATAAGACTTAGCCTTATAGATATTGTAGATTAAGTTTATTGATTTAAACTCTTTTTTCCTACTAGAATAGTATTTTATAGGTTTATAGGGAAGAACTTTAGTGTCCTAAGTAGTTATAGATATTTAATAGCTTACAGTTTTATATTCTCGAACTTTACCCACCTTTTCGCCTAATCTAGTCGGGTAAAGAATAGTATAGAGCCGATGTTTTTTATGTTGTTTACGATGTTGTTTACATTCGTCATAGTTAGCTAGAAAATTCTAGAAAATAATAGGTAAACAACCCATTGTTATTTGTTGTAAACAACTATTGTTTAATAAACAAACATCGGTCCCTCGCCCCGCTCACTCCGCCTTCACCTCCCCTTACCCTAACGGGTAGGAGTATAAATACGGAGCACTGCCCGCTGCACAGACAGTGTGTTTTAAGCAGTGGTTCACAGTACAGTAAACAGTTCGGAAGCCTCAAGAGGAAAACAGAAAGAGGAACGGTAGCAGCGGCAGTGCAAATAGTACCTCAACGGTGTAGTGTGGTACAGCGGACCGAGGAAGCGATCCTGCACAGAATACTGGTGTTTCTTTTCGACGACCCTCAACCGGACGGCCCAATCCCAGCAATAGTCCTGTGCGGCACTTATCCTATGTTTCAGTCCACGCGATCGCACCAACAGTTATAGTAGTGCCACACATTATGCTAAAAATAAATAAAACAAAACTTATGGCATCAATTGCAATTTTACACACTACAACTACAGATCATTTCACTACATTTCTAAGCATCTCTAAATTAAAACACACACAAAAAATAAATAAAACTAAAACCAAGATAGATTTTGAGAGTGCACTAAAATACCTGCAAAATAAGAACTTATCAGAGCTTTTATTCTGTGATGACCCTAATTTTGTAACAAACGTTTTAATTGATAGAATCGTGGAAGCTATACAAAAAAACTCTTCGATAACCCTCATACCCTGCAGCAAGAGAATTATTAAACCGTGGATCACGCCGGGGTTACTACGATGTATAAGAAATCGAAATGCACTCCAAAAACAACTATGTAATGACCCTCAAAATGAAACACTTCGTATAACCTACCGGCGTTACCGTAATTACTGTAACAACTTGATAAAAAAAGTCAAACGAGCCCACGACAAAGTTCGTATCGTGAATTCATTGCAAAATAATAAATTGTTATGGGATACCATAAAAAATATTACCTACTCCAATAAATCTTTAAATCCCAACAATGAACTAGTAAATATTATGCCTTCACCAATAGAATCAGCAAATTATATCAATAATTATTTTGTAAATATAGGAATGCAACTTGCTCAGAAAATTCCGCCTCTTACAAACTGTGACTCTAACCAATACCCTGATCAATTGACAACTGCCCCTAATTCCTTTGTTTTACTAAGCACGGATTGCGATGAGGTAAATTTCATTCTAAGGAGCCTTAAATCTGACAGTGCACCTGGCTGGGACAATATTCCCACAAAGTTTTTGAAAATTGCCTCTGAAGAAGTTGTACCTGTTATTGTACATCTTGCTAATCTGTGTTTTGAACAGGGCATATTCCCAGACGCACTAAAACAATCGATTATTACGCCGGTGTACAAGGGTGGGGACAGGGACGATGTTAGCAACTACAGGCCTATAGCAGTTTTACCCGCTATATCGAAAATCCTGGAAAAACTCATTAACACTAGAATACTTAATTATTTAGAAAGATACAACATACTATCGCCGACGCAATATGGGTTCAGACGAGGAAGATCGACAGAACATGCAATTACGGAGTTAAGTTCAATGGTTACTGACCAACTAGACAAGGGTAATAAATGTATGTCTGTCTTCCTTGATCTGAAAAAAGCGTTCGACACCGTCTCTGTCCCGATCCTTGTACGGAGGCTGGAAAGCATTGGAATTAGAGGAAATGCACTCAATCTCCTCAGAAACTATCTGACGGATAGAAAACAGAGGGTTAAGCTCCAAGATATCATCGGTGGGGAGGTGGGGGTGTCATATGGCGTGCCGCAGGGTAGCGTCCTTGGACCTACCCTGTTTCTCATCTACATTAACGACCTGTGCAAGATGAAAATAAAAAATGCCAAAATAATCTGCTATGCAGATGACACTGCCGTCGTCTTTGCTGGTAGGAATTGGGAAGAGGTTAGGGTTAATGCTGAGAGCGGACTAGCTCAGGTTGCTAAATGGCTACAAAAAAATCTACTTACGCTAAACACATCCAAAACCAACTACGTTTGTTACAGCATTTATAATAATTCTCAGCCACATCATGATTTTTCTATAAAGATACACGGTTGTCTTAATAATAATATCCATAATAATAGGAATAATAATTCTACAACACAAAATAATAATGATAATCATAATAATCCACATAATAATAATATCCATGGTAATTGTAACTGCCCAAACATAGAAAAAGTAACACATACTAAGTACCTGGGAGTTTTGATAGATCAAAGACTGTCTTGGCATCACCATCTTGAACAAGTCACGAACAGGGTTAGGAAGCTAATCTGGATCTTCAAAACTCTCAGGTACGTAGTTCCGGAAAAAGATGATAGTCTACAGTCCACTCCAAAAATACTTTTAAATCAAATATACACCTCATTGGTACAATCCGTATTGACCTACTGCATCCCTGTTTGGGGTGGTTCAACAAAAACTCATTTTTTAAACCTGGAACGGGCTCAACGTACACTAATTAAAGTCATGTACTTCAAGAAAAGATTGTTTCCAACTGAGGCGTTGTATAAAACTAGTAATTTGCTCTCAGTAAGAAAATTATACATCGTATTCACAATTACTAAAAAACATAAATCGCTGCCATACGACTCTGCTCTTACAAAGAAAAGGCGTAAAGACATTGTTGCTAATGTCCCTAAAACAAAAACTATGTTTGCTCGCTCTCAATATAACTCACGTTCGGCCTATTTATACAATAAAATAAACAAAGAAATATATATATATGACAAAAGTTACCGGGATTGTAAACAGCTTTTAATGAAATGGATACAGAATAAGTCCTACGGTGATACAGAGCTTCTACTGGAACACATTACATAAGATATTTTGACATTTAATTTTTATTAAGTACCATAATACAATATAACTACTAAACATATATTATATATCTACATAAAATAAATATAGCTATAATATATATATATATAAAAGATATACACAGACATATAAACAAACACACAACACACATAAATATAGCATTAACACAATAAAATAATTGTAACCTTAATTGGATGACTAGCGGAGTAAGCGGATAAACATTTATTTGAATAGATTTTATGTCTAGGTGTTAGTAAGTTAGTAGTTTTAGTTAGATATAAGTATACGCATATCACCTGTTATTAATGGCTCTAATAATAAAATAGCAAGTTAATAATATATAAGGAAGAGCGGTCCCTCCTAACACAGGCTTTCTAGCTTACAAGGAGGGATCAGCCACTATGTTGTATTAGCCTTAAGTATACAGAAAATAAATTATTTTATTTATTTTATTTTTTATTTATTATTAGCTATTATGGTTTTTAAACTGAATATTATAAAAAAAAAAGGTTGTTAACGTTGTCGTATGAAGAATTTTGAAGCTGTCAGAGCTCATCCTATAGTAACCCGGGTATCAACATCAACCCGTTACAGTCCACTGCTGGACTATGAGCCTCCTTCACTTAAGTGTTTGGTTTTGCCATAATCTCCACGCTTGGCAGGCGGGTTGGAGATCGCAGATTAATTAATGCTGCCCGTTCCCTGTTCAATGTGTAGTCCCTAAGTCGCCTCTTACGACACCCACGGGAAGAGTAGGGGTTGGTGACTAAAGTACTCTACTCTGCCGTCACCACACGGCGTAACCCGGGTATAGGTATTGCATTATCTGATCACTAGCTGTTGCCCGCGACTTCGTCCGCGTGGAAATAGTTTTTGCCCGCGACGACGACCGAACTAAGGCAAAATACACTACACCTACCCTACACGTACATGAAGGATTTTAAAATCGTTACTGTTTTCGTAATCAGCGACCCGATAAACCATACAACCGATACTCATGTTGATTTTCAGACTTTGTCACCACATTTCCCCCTTTTAAGGATTGAATTCTGAAAAAACCTGAAACACGTATTTACTCATTTATTGAAAGGAGTACTCCTGTGAAGTTTCGAATAAAATAGTGTAACTAATGTTGTTTCGCCATACAAACTTTGCACCACCGTTTCACCCCTTTAGGAGGTGAATTTTGAAAAATCCTTTCTTAGTGCACCCCTAGACCTCTTAAGAAACTTACGTGCCAAATTTGGAATCTCTAGACCCAGCGGTTTGGGCTGTGCATTGATATGATAGTGCCATAATACGGACAATATTTCCCTTTTTTATTAATTAAAAATGTATTATCTGCCTGCAAAAATAGATTTTTTTATGTAAATTTAATGTATACATAGAATATAATGTACTTCCGTTATATAATTTTTTTATTTATTGAAGAACGCAAGTAGATAATAATATATAAGTGGGTATACTTACGATTTTTTGCATTTTAATAAACTACTGCAGACAACCACCTAAGCGCAACACTTTGAACAGTACTAATGTCTACTATTAGTTATTCTGTGGTATTGTACTAATGCAGAAAGTTTTACACCGCCGCCACCACCACGCCGCCGCACAGTGATGGATCGGCGGAAAAAAGTCCTTTTTTCAGAGTTCAACTTTAGGCAGATTTTGTATCATTAATAAATACTACAGTCTTCAACAAACAATGCTATATAATTTTTTTTTATTTTTATTATTGTGTTATTGGTTAAATTAAAGGCTAAAGTCAGACTTTAAAGAAACGTTATTTATTTCTTGAAAAATATGACTTTTTTTGCTAAGGTACAATAGATAACCAGTGTATTTAAAAAAAATATAAAAATTACTACATACATTAGAGCATCTAAAACTAAATTTATAATTTGAGGAAAGTACTTAGTATTAATGTAGTATCGTTAGAGAACAAAGCATTTTTTTATTACATAATTTCTTATTTCAATCGACCATATCTAGCTTGCGGCGCTTTCCGGCGGTGTCTTATGTAGTTTACCTGATAGGTACATTCCTATAGATAATTAACAAATCACTTCCAGCTGCTAATATCTGCTAACCTTGTTTTTGTAGTCCTATTAGTAAATGAGCTTCATATTGCCTACATTAAGAATTAATTTTTTTAATGAGGGTAAATTACCTAAAAAAAATAGTAATGGCTATAAAAGGGATAAACTTTTGTTTTATTTTTCATTACTTGTTCATAACCGGTACAGTGATAACAAATTTAACACTAAAATGGCGAATTTTACTATTTCTAACGACAAATTAGCCGAAATTGCTATCGCAAGCGGTCGCGATGTCAATAAGTGCGTTGAAGTTATTAAAAGCAATCATACTGATTTATCGGAGATCATGTTAGTGAAAATAAGTGAACATTTGATCAAAACCTTTTTTCCCAAATTTACAAAAAAGTGGAATGAAGCAGCTCGGAATAAGAAGTTCTTTTTTGCTAAAAATGAAAAATGGCTGTCAGTAAAGTTTACGGTTCTTAATGAAGATATTGCAGCAGGATCATCAAAACGATCTCACAGTGGAAGACCAGAAAAACCTATCGATGAATGTTGTGACCGAGCCAAAAGGTATAAAGTTAAAAAGCTATGCGAAACTGTCCAACCTGAATTAATTGCTGCAGCAGCTAAGAGAATAAGCGATCAATCAACAAGATGTGAAGCATTTAGTGCGGAGAAAGCGTGGGCATTAATGTTAGATGCATCATTAACAAGGCATCAATATGAAATTCTTAGAAAAGCTGCAAAGGAAATTGGATGTGATATTTTTCCAGCTTATCATAATGTCTTAAATGCAAAGAAAGATTGCTATCCTCCTCATATAGATGCAACAGAAAGCTACGCTTACGTAGGTCTTCAAGAATTATTAGATCATACTGTAAAGAGGATATATAAAACAAAAACTGACGATGAATTGGCAAGTATGAGTGAGGAAGTAACACTTTTATCAAAATGGGGTTGCGATGGCTCATCGGGCCACACTGAATACAAACAGTCATTTGTCGAAGATGGTGCTACAGATACCAACATATTTCTAACAACATTAGTTCCGCTCCGTCTTAACAACAAAATAAATAATTCTTTGGTGTATTGGAAAAATGAAACTCCTTCTTCAACCAGGTATTGCAGACCAGTACAGTTTCAGTTCATGAAAGAAACAACGGATGTCAGTAAAAACGAGATCTCAAGAATGGAAAGTGAAATAGCTAATCTAAATCAAACAACGATTTCCATGAACAACAGGATTTTTAGAGTGACTCATGAACTTCATTTAACCATGATCGATGGTAAAATTGCACAAACAATCACAGATACTTCTTCTAATGCAGTGTGCTATATATGCAAGGCGAAGCCGACTGAAATGAATAAGCTGGAACATTTAAAAACAAAAGAAGTAAATACGGACGCTTTTAAAGTAGGCCTTAGTCCGTTACATGCAAGACTGAAATTTATGGAATGTATTTTGCATATTGCCTATAATAAATCGTTTAAAAGCTGGAGAACCAATGCCAACACGCTGCCACTTAAAGAAGAGGAGAAGAAAAAAATACAAGACGAGCTTTTCAAAAGATTGGGAATTAAGGTGGACTTCGTTAAGCAAGGAATGGGCTCGTCGAATGATGGAAACACGTCAAGGAGGTTTTTTGATAATGTGGATATAGTGGCGGAAATTACAGGAGTCGATGAAAGGTTGATTCATCGATTTTCTATAATATTGCAGACAATCAACTCCGGGGCTTCAGTTGACTCAGAAAAGTTCGGGAAGTATTGTGAAGAGACTACAAGACTGTATGTTGGGTTATATGACTGGTACTATATGCCAAATACAGTGCATAAGGTTCTAATGCACGGCAGTCATATAATTTCAGCTGCTGCATTGCCAGTGGGAATGTTATCTGAGGAAGCCCAAGAGGCGCGCAACAAGGACTACCGTCGATACAGATTAAACCATTCTCGAAAATGCTCACGTGAATTGACGAACGAAGATGTTTTTCACATGCTTTTGGCTTCTTCAGATCCGTACACAAATAGTTTAAGGGCTATGCGTAGCCCAAAGCATTTGCCCTTGCATGAAGATGTAAAAGCTTTGCTGCATGGAGGAAATGAAGAATGATCCTCAAACTTAATTTAATGATTTTTATTCCTGTTCATTACTGTGTATGTATTTGTATGCTTTCTTTGTATATATATATTCATTATTGTATATGTCTTAAAAAATGCACAAAAATTAATGATTTAATTTATTTTGTTATTTATTTTTTAGTTTTCTTTCATTTACTGCTTTTCTGATTTTTACGATACTATAATATAACTAAAACATTATGAAAAATATGCTTTCTTATTATTTTATGAACTAATATCCAACATTTATAACATTCCCTTTCTATAAAACAATTATTTCCGCCGCGCCATACAACGTCCACCACTGTGCGCCGGCGCCGCCCGCGCTCGCCTAGGTACCGAGTAATGATCGAGATTTGTATTTTATAACCTATTAGGATAACGCGGGTCTCAATTCATACGTACTATATTAATTCTGCGTCCATACTTCAAAAGAAAAAAAAGGAACCCTCAATTGTGTGGCTGTACGTCTGTTACAGCCGATTTGCTCCGAAACTACGGATCTGATTGAATGCAATCAATTCAAATATACTTTGTTGCACAAAAACAAACATTCGTACAAATAAATTAAGGAAAGGCAACAGGCGGCCTTATCGATCTAAGTGATTAAAAAAAAATAATTAAAAATGCTTTATTTACAAAAATCCTTATAAGTACAGTGTCGAGGCTTTCCATTAAGTAGTCATAGACACTTGTGATGGGAATGCCACACTCTTCCAACGTTATATATTACTAAAATCAGGATTTAGTCTAAATGAATATACATTATGGTTATGCGTAATACTACACAGTTAATGAGGAGACCAGACGGGTTAGTGAAGGTGTGAGGTCAACGCGGTTTGGTGTGCGAGAGTACGTGTGTTTGTATGTGATAAGGTAGATTTAAGTATTGTTAGTATAAGATAGAATATTCACAGTTGGAATACCATACGATTACTCACTGTATACACTACGGATATGGAGATCCTTGGAATCGGTAGACTAGGACCAGAAGGAGATATTACATACTAACTGTATACCCTACGGATATGGAGATCCTTGGGATCGGTAGACTAGGACCATATACAGGAAGGACATATTACATACTCACTGTATACCCTACGGATATGGAGATCCTTGGGATCGGTAGACTAGGACCATATACAGGAAGGACATATTACATACTAACTGTATACCCTACGGATATGGAGATCCTTGGGATCGGTAGACTAGGACCATATACAGGAAGGACATATTACATACTAACTGTATACCCTACGGATATGGAGATCCTTGGGATCGGTAGACTAGGACCATATACAGGAAGGACATATTACATACTCACTGTATACCCTACGGATATGGAGATCCTTGGGATCGGTAGACTAGGACCATATACAGGAAGGACATATTACATACTAACTGTATACCCTACGGGTATGGAGATCCTTGGGATCGGTAGACTAGGACCATATACAGGAAGGACATATTACATACTAACTGTATACCCTACGGATATGGAGATCCTTGGGATCGGTAGACTAGGACCATATACAGGAAGGACATATTACATACTAACTGTATACCCTACGGATATGGAGATCCTTGGGATCGGTAGACTAGGACCATATACAGGAAGGACATATTACATACTCACTGTATACCCTACGGATATGAAGATCCTTGGGATCGGTAGACTAGGACCAGAAGGAGATATTATATACTAACTGTATACCCTACGGATATGAAGATCCTTGGGATCGGTAGACTAGGACCAGAAGGAGATATTACATACTAACTGTATACCCTACGGATATGGAGATCCTTGGGATCGGTAGACTAGGACCATATACAGGAAGGACATATTATATACTAACTGTATACCCTACGGATATGAAGATCCTTGGGATCGGTAGACTAGGACCAGAAGGAGATATTATATACTAACTGTATACCCTACGGATATGAAGATCCTTGGGATCGGTAGACTAGGACCAGAAGGAGATATTACATACTAACTGTATACCCTACGGATATGGAGATCCTTGGGATCGGTAGACTAGGACCATATACAGGAAGGACATATTACATACTAACTGTATACCCTACGGATATGGAGATCCTTGGGATCGGTAGACTAGGACCATATACAGGAAGGACATATTACATACTCACTGTATACCCTACGGATATGGAGACCCTTGGGATCGGTAGACTAGGACCAGAAGGAGATATTACATACTCACTGTATACCCTACGGATATGGAGACCCTTGGGATCGGTAGACTAGGACCATATACGGAAGGACCTCAAGAATCAGAGATAAAGCATTAAAGTATTTCTGTATACCCTACGGATTAGGTACAAGTCCTTGGGATCGGGAAGCAGTGACCGTATACAAAAATTAGCATTTCAGGAGAAAAGATTAGGTGACCATGCCTTCTGAACAAAACAAAAATTCAATTCAAGGCAAAAATCCGAGATGAAACATTTCAGTATACCCTACAGATTTGATAGTTACAAATCCTTGGGATCGGGAAAGTAGAGACCGTATACCAAAACTTAACGTGTCAATAAAGATAGATTAGGTGACCATGCCATTTAAACAAGTCTTAATAGAAGTTCCTCTACATCGTCATATGAAAGCGTGTACAACCACTCTGTCAGGGATAACTTACAGGAATGTGATAGCAAGGGATAGATCTTAAGCAAACGATTTATTTTGTTATATAAGTATGGGGCTTGGGTAACATATTGTCGCTTAGCGAAGGCCGTGCGAGAAGGGTACACAGAGGCTACCAAATCCATTCTTCTCCTGTTTAGGACAGCATGGTCATAACATAAGGTAAGCCTTTATGATAATTTAGAACTATGCAAAGTATATAAAGTTTCCGTACTGATAGTAATTTGCTAATAGTGTACAAATCATTGGTTGGATACCTATAGGGCTTGAAATGCATTACCTTAATCAAGGATCTCTGCGCCCTTTCTAGGTCAAGGAAGTTTGTTTTATTAGCTGGAAGTGATTTCTACCAGGCAACCATTGGGCAAAAGAAAATCATTAAATTAAGAATAAAAGGCGGGTGTGAAAAAAGAATTTTAATTATAGAGTAAAATATAATATATGTATGTATAGTATATTTAAGTATACACCGTGAAACTTTAATGGCAATTTGGCCCATTCTTTCAAAATTTTTCATGTCTACTATATTTGATTTAAAAAACGATGCCATTTTCGTAATTAACGTCCTCAAAAACAATAAAAACGACACCCATATTGATATTTAGACATTTCAACTCCACCGAACCCCCAATAGGGGATGATGGTATTTCACGTCCGCCATGAAGGATTTTAAAATCATTATTGTTTTTGTAATCAGCGACCCGATAAACCATACAAATGATACTCATGTTGATTTTCAGACTTTGTCACCACATTTCCCCCTTTTAAGGATTGAATTCTGAAAAAACTTGAAACACGTATTTACTCATTTATTGAAAGGAGTACTCCTGTGAAGTTTCGAATAAAATAGTGTAACTAATGTTGTTTCGCCATACAAACTTTGCACCACCGCTTCACCCCTTTAGGAGGTGAATTTTGAAAAATCCTTTCTTAGTGCACTCCTAGACCTCTCAAGGAACCTACGTGCCAAATTTGGAATCTCTGGACCCAGCGGTTTGGGCTGTGCGTTGATATGTCAGTCAGTCAGTTTCTTCTTTTATACATATATAGATTATAATTTTGTAATCTATATATATATATATAACTATATGAAAGTAGTTCTGGTATTTTTGTTAAATCATAGTTACCAAAGTATTGAGCCAACTTTGATCTCAAAAAGTTTTTCTAGTGATTTCTAAAAAGTTTCTTATAAGGAATGATATTTAAACTTAAAAGAGGGAATATGCATAAAAATTTTTTTTTTCATAGTTTGTCTAAGAGTACACAAAAATAGAATACTGACAGTCAAAACAATCTAAAAATAAAAACAAACTAGACACAACATTACAACATTAACAAAAACAAAATTATCTATGGCGGATGTATGATGGCCCGCGTGACCTATGACGTCACATGTCACGTCTAACCATCAACTTTGAAGCCTTATAACTTTGTTCTTAAGCGCGAAGTCTTCTATTTATTCTGGCATAGAAACTCACAAGGAAGTTTATTCACAGGATTTATGCAGCTCTGCTCGGGTTCGCTTGAAAAATTTATGGAATGATTTATGGTCTCAATCAAAGTTGATAAAAGGAAAATTTTATGGTGATATCCAACATGATCTCCCAGTAAAACCATGGTTTTTTAAATATCGTGATATTCCTAGATCTGTTATTTCAACCATTTGTCGTATCCGCTTAGGTCATTCTAGTACTCGTACTCCTGTCCATCTTGCCAAAATACGGGTTCGGGATAGTTCCTTATGTGAATGTGGTATTGACTTGGGTGAGTATTTTTTAGCTGTTCTAAACTTGTTTTTTCCTTGTATGATATCCTTCCATCTGATATTCCTCGCCCTATTAATATGAAATCCTTGCTGTCCTTGGTTGATTCTCCCTTTATATATTTACTGTCCAAATTTATTTATCAAAACAATATTAAACTATAAATATATATATACTTTATTTTATTAATTGTGTATTTATAATAAGTATTATATTTTATATATCTCCTCCTCAGCCTCAATTATTATTCCAAATTTAACTCTTCTTTTCCTTTCCTATCCCCATCCTGTATCCTCTCAGACACGTGACATTGGCGGAATTGTGAATACACAAAAGCCACAAAAAAAAAAAGAGATATTAGACAAAAAAGTATGCGTTTATCTGGAACTTGATAAATTTCGATTAATGAATAAAATAAAATTGTGCGTATTCCCCATTAGCTCAATACGTCGCTTATTATGCCTAGAACCGATTGCAATTCATAACTTTTTTCGATTTGTCGTTTAAGGTTAAACATCAGCTGCAGTGGCGCCACCAATTGAAATAAATTATTTACTTATTGTCAGTGACTTCGATCGAAATTATTATGTATTTAACGACAATAGAAGGGTTACAAATATATTTTAGTTATTGCCCTCGATTCGGGATGTCATACTCTAATTCTAATTTTAAAATCCAGCTATCCTTTTCGTTTTTATGACCAATGAAAGAGAAATGATGAACGAATGACATTCATTTGAACGAATGATAACCTAAAATAAGGGCATAGCTGTCAGTTTAAGAGATTTTTAAGTCGCATGTTTTAAGTGCTCTCTAAAATTGTGCAATCGACACGGCTATAAGGTTCAATTTCGATGTTTGACAGCTCTAATATTAGGATGGCCATCTCCTGTCCTTTTTCAATTTCTATAAGGACTAACTTAAATTAAGGATTAGAGCGTGACATCACGAATCGAGGCCATTGTTGACCGAGCTAGCGAAGCGACTTTGTTTCAGCTTGGTAAATTTGCTTTTGTTTGTCCATCTGTACATCTGTTTGTTTGTTTGTTTCACTCTATAGGTCGCGTTTCTCAACCGATTCTCGTGAAATTTTGTGAGCAGGTTCGATAAATTAAACGAATTTTTTTGTCGAGTCAGTTTTTGGAAATTTAAAAAAAACGACGGAGTTATGGGGGTTGCCAGGTTACAAGGTCTACCGCTGAGGCTGTTTTCCTTTACACGTTACATTTCTTAACCAATATAAAAAAAAAAAAATATCAAGGGGCCGGGGATGTTTGTGGAGAAAAAAATAAAAATAAATATGAAAAGATATACAGACTCGCGAGGTCTACAGCTCACAGAGCCACTAGTTTTATAGTCCTAAATATAATCAATAAGTTATGTAAGTCGTAACTGTTGAAACTGGCCACTTTGTTGTGTTGTGATCGATTAAATCGTATGTATGTCTAACTTCACCACTTCTTCATCTTCTTCTCCTTTCCTTTGCAGGCGGCCGTTCTGTATCTTCTGGTTTTGGTGCTGGCAATCACTATGTTTGTAAACGGACATTCTATTTATGATGGACGATGATTGTCCGTTTTGTGAACCCGATGAATTATCGGCGATCATCGGCGATGATGCTTATGCTTATTAATAACAACATAAACAACAAAAATTATCTTATCAACACCAACTGTCTTTTGTTTAAAAAAAAAGAATAATATAATATGTTACATGAAAATGTAAGTTTATAAAATGTGTTTGTATATAAATAAATGACAAATATTATTTATCAATTTATTGTTTTGAAACCCATGAGGTTGAAACCCACATCATCAACTGCTCATATACGTCCCCACCGAGGGGCTCGAGCCTACCGGCCTTAGTCGACCACGCTGGCCCAGTGCGGGTTGGTCGACTTCACACACAACCTTTGAGTTCCGTCGCAGGAGTGTGCAGGTTTCATCACGATGTTTTCTTTCACCGTAACAGCGTCGAATAAACGTACATATGAATTCTAAATTCGAAAACATATTGGTATGTGGTGGGGATCGAACCCGCGTCTCCCGGACGGGAGGCAGCGGCCCTAGCCACTAGACCACCGACGATTTTAACACAGTTATCCTAATGTATTTGTAAATATTACTCACTCAAAGGCCACTCCGCATATATCACAGACGTATAAAACGCCCTGATGCCATTTGTAATGTTCCTTCGCTCGGCTCCTGGAACCAATGTGATTGATGTAAACAAAATAATCAAATTGAAATATATATTTGACGACCCCGTAGCCTAAGTGGTAGTGTATCTGCTTCCGACGCATAGGGTCGCGGGTTCCAATCCCGTGTTTGCCTTGTGTCTAGTTGTTATCTATATATATGTATTTATTTATATATTTTATTTGTAGGTATATCAGCTGTCTGAAACCGTCGGATGGCCGTGTGTGAGATGTCCCCACATATTTATAAAAACTCAACAAAAAATAAAATATGAAATTATATTAATAACACAAAAGTGTAAAAAACATACGTGTGTGTGTGTGTGTGTGTGTGTGTGAATATGAATTATTAAAATCATGTAAGATATCATAATAATGGGAAGTTTTCTAATAGCTATACTTCGCAGCACACTCCTGCGAAGAAATACATAGGCCGTGTGTGTGTGTGAAATCAACCAACTCGCACTGGGCCAGCGTGGTCGACTAAGGCTTAATCGCCCTAATTCAGGGTAGGCTCGAGCCCCTCGGTGGGGACGTATATGAGCTGTTGATGAGAACTCACTTTGCTTTGCAGATATGGCCACACCGTTTGCAAATGTAGTTTCTAGAATGTGTGGCCAGTTTGTGTTGTTGTTGAGTTCGACCGCTGGGGAACCGAAGATGGCAGATGTCACACGAGAAGCTTCCGAACGACTGCGAACAATAAGTTACAATATTGATAGGGCGAGGAATATCAGATGGAAGGATATCATACAAGGAAAAAACAAGTTTAGAACAGCTAAAAAATATGATGTACTGTACAAATTTAATTTATTTCTTTTAATTTTTTTTTAGTATTTTTAATTGTATATACCACCTGTTTTACAAAATAAAAAAATAAAAATAAAAAAATTATCAAAACAATATTAAACTATAAATGTATATATACTTTATTTTATTTATTGTGTATTTATAATAAGTATTATATTTTATATATCTCCTCCTCAGCCTCAATTATTATTCCAAATTTAACTCTTCTTTTCCTTTCCTATCCCCATTCTGTATCCTCTCAGACACGTGAAGCCACAAAAAAAAAAAAAGTTACAATAGCGTATTATATTATTTATATATTAGTATTATAGGCAGAGTAACAGCGCCTGCCTCTGCTCAGGTTGGCATTATACTGAGTCGTGCCTTTTCGCTGCTGTGACTTACATATTAGTATTAAATATATTATTTTTTACTAAGGCCCGGTTTTTCAATCGCTAGATAAACTAACAAATAGTGTTTATTCGACAGATAGCAAGATATTGAATTTTTCAACAGTCGGATAAGACTTATTTAACGAATAACTCCAATATCTGAAGAATAAACCTATCTGCCGCTTCATCTGCCAGATAACTGTACTATTCGACTGATAGTTTGAGGCATGACGTTTATGACAAACAATTTTCGAAAAAATCTTGAAACTGGCACAAAGTTCAACTAGTGCCATAACAAAAAAGAAGAAGTAAATAATAGAATTGACATGACACTGTTGACAGAAAATGAGCAGAAAAGTCTGTCTTGCTCTAACGTTAGTCTAAGCAATATATTTGTTTCACCTCTCTGAAGATTGCGTCAGATAGTTATCAATGGAATAAATAACGATTGAAAAATGAGAGAACAATTATTCGTCCGATAAACAGTTTTATAACTTTGTTCGTTAGATAGTTATTAGATCATTTATCTGAGGATTGAAAAACCGGCCCTTATTGTCACAGAAATACGAATAGATGTATTTTCTTTCTTTCTGTATTTGATTGTTCTCATGCCACATTTATATAAAAATATAGATCAGTAGCAGAATTCGCGAAGAAAAAAAAACAGAAAAAAAAAACACAAAACACTGATTTACACATTTTCGTTTCTTTTTTGTCTCGCGCTGTCTGTCGCTTTCTAAAACGTTTCTTTTTACTGAGATTGTATGACGACGTCACTAGACAGTATTTGCCTCCCTGTTTAATCTTGAATTTAAAACCTTTATAACTCGGTCAATTTTAAAGGTTTTATTGTTCGATAGTAGGGAGTAATAAATATGTACACAACATACTAGTGTTGCCGAAAAATCGATAGTTTTACAATCGATAGTAGAACGCCAAAAACATGTACCCAAATAGTATTGCTCCTCAATATTGCATAAAATATCGATATTGGACTATCGAGCGGCAACACTACAACATGCTAAAAGTATTTACTCATCTAGCCTAGATGGCGGTAGTTAACCATTACAATAATCCGTGCCACAACAAAGTCGTACATAAAAAAGACAAAAACAGGCAACTATTGCAATTCCTTTAGATTTGTTGAATACACTTTGCATAACGACCATGACTCATGCACATTAAGTCAATGTCCTTAAAATATTTATTAAAAGTATCTACAATAGGGGATCGGACTACTTTTTTAAATTCTATAAATCCAAACTTCTTAGTTTCAGCTATCGAACACTAAAAGAATTTTTGCTCTATCTTCAAAATTGACCGAGTTATAAAGGTTTGAAATTCAAGATTAGACAGAGAGGCACATACCCACTTGCGACGTCATTTGTTAGTAACGCCATATAATCTCCATACAAAAAATTGTTCATGAAAGAGACAGACATATTGAAACTTTAAATAATCACTGTAAATTCGTTTTTCAACCGATTCTATTTATTTCTTCGCGAATCGTCTGCTACTAATCAGTGTTGGGCAAAATTTATTTGAAACTAGCTGACCCCGCAGACGTTGTCCTGCCATTTTTCCCTACACCTACCCTACACCTACCCTACACCTACCTTACACCTACCCTACACCTAACCTACACCTAACCTACACCTACCCTACACCTACCCTACACCTACCCTACACCTACCCTACACCTACCCTACACCTACCCTACACCTACCCTACACCTACCCTACACCTACCCTACACCCCCGTAAAAACCATCCTTGAACTTCAACGAACATTTTAAAAAAAGATTTGGCCAAATTGGTCCAGGCGTTGTTGAGTTATGCGCTTACCAACACATTTTGCGATTCATTTTTATATTTGAAATACAAATAACAAAATAATTATTTGAAATAATTTATTTCAAATACATTCAGTTCTTCTTCTCTGTCGTTTCACTCTTGACAGAGCGGTCGTGGTCGCGTTGAGGCGTCCACGTTAGCGTTTGAGGCGGACACAGCTCTCCTCACGATCTCCCGCCATCTCTCTCTGTTTTCAGAATGTCTGGTGCAGTCTGACACGCGGTTTCCCACTGCGGATTTCACCTGATCAGTCCAGCGCATGGGTGATCTGCCACGTGATCTGGTTGATCTGCCACGTGATCTGCACGACCAGCCGTTCTATGGAGTTGTTATCACGTCTAGAGACATGACCAAAGTACTGTAGTATGCGTGTCTGTACTATGGCCGATAGGCGCTTTGTGATGCCGAGTTCTTGGAGTATGGACACGTTGGTGCGGAACTCTGTCCACGATATGCCGAGTATCTTCCTCCAGCACCACATCTCTAGAGCATCAATCTTCCCTTTTTCCAACTCACGCACTGTCCACGTCTCTGCCGCGTAAAGGAAATTCAGTTGTAAATACTTTATTTCAAATAATTATTTTGTATTTTGTAATTGAAATAAATTTGTGAAGTATTAAGTTATTTTTATTTGTTGGAGATTAAATACTTCAACGAATATTATAATTTGTATTATGTACATATTTTATGTAATCCACTAACTATGATTCGATGAATCATTGAGTTGGGCGCATAATCACGTGACACACACGAACACGACGACGCGACAAGTAATATTGCATGTAAAGTTATATATTATTATTATTACACACTCTTTGATCGTGTGATATTTTTAAAGTGCTGGCTTCTGTACTTGCATCGAAATGTTGATATTAATATGGGTCTTCCTAGGATTTTTAATTTCGCTAAGCGGGGAGTGCCCCGCATTTCCGCTATTGTTAAATTTTTTCTTGCAAGATATTTTGTGCGAACTACAGATGTGGCAAAGTCGCGCATGTGCGCTTTGCAAATTACGCGATTTCTCTTGTTATTTATAATAAAACTCTTTATTTGAAGCATATCCACTTTATTCTTTTGCCTTTAGGTACCTAATTCCGACCTCTGATGATCATGCGTAATTGTTTATGTAATTAAAATAAACTTTTTAAATACTTTACTTGTAAAGTATTTGATCAATTACAAATAACAAATAATGTATTTGAAATAAAAAAATAATTGATTATTTGAAATAAAGTAATTCTCAAATAAATCAATTACAAATAATGTTATTTGAAATAAAAAAATATTTAATTACGCCCAACACTGCTACTAATCTAGATATATTAATATAGATAATAAATATAGATATATTTTAAAAATAATTAATAAAATATGGTAAATTCATAAAATATGGTGAACAGTCCGATCCCCTATTCCGGCAGAAAGAAGAAAGGAGTCGAAAAAAAGTCTTGCTTACGGCGGGACATACTTCGAGTAGTTGTAAACTTGTAACGTAATTTATTATTAAGAATAGAATAGAATATACTCTATTGCACACAAGGATATAGCTTGAAAGTACAAAAGATAGATGAGGGGGTGTACAGATAGGCAGCTATATTGCTAAGGTAGCAATTTCTTCCATTAAGGCGAAACATTCAAAGTTATTGCTCATCTTAGGGGGCGTGGCTAAAAGGCTCCCGGCCAATTGAGTGAAAGGGGTGAGTCATAGCGATATACACCTTAAGTAAACAACAGAATGGGATAGATGATGAACACGCGCTTGAAATAAAATGACGTAAACGACATCACACGTTTTGCCTATTTATTGGGAAACTACTTACTATTTTTTTATATATTTCTTACAAGTGATTACTGTCGTAATTGCCTATATTGTGCACTTAATTTTCATCAACATCAACGGCCCGTTACAGTCCACTGCTAGACTATGAGATAAGATAAGATATTTATTGCAAGCCACATGGTTAAAAAAGATGTTACATTAGCAATTGAGACACACATGGACCCGGACGGGCACAGCAATTTAAAGTAAAATTTATATAAATTTTTCATTGAACAAATAAATTAATTTAACGTTTTGTCATGGTATTGTCTATATCTGAAAAGCCTCTTACGACACCCACGGGAAGAGTAGGGGTTGGTGACTAATGAGTAATTTTTGACAGTCCGGAGATAAAATGAAAAAAGTAAATGTTTAGAGCAATATTTGCGAGCTTTTTTTATCGAACAATATATCTACAATCGTGTTTCTGAAATTGTACGACTAAAGAAAATACAATTAAAAATGTCATACCCAAAAATCGATTTAAGTTAGTCCGTCCTTTTTACCTTTTAAAGATTGAAAAGGGACAGGAGATGGCCATCCTAATATTAGAGCTGTCAAACATCGAATTTGAACCTTATGGCCGTGTCGATTGCACAATTTTAGAGAGCACTTAAAACATGCGACTTAAAAATCTTTTAAATTGACAGCTATTATCATTCGTTCAAATGAATATCATTCGTTCATCACCTCTCTTTCATTGGTCATAAAAACGAAAAGGATTTTAAAATTAGAATTAGAGCATGACATCCCGAATCAAGGCCATTACAACCCATACGTAGAACGAGGTTATATGGAAATCCTTTAGCGAGTTTTTACCGTATGGGGCATCTTAAGGTCAATACCACAGAGAAATTTCTCTGTGGCCAATACAATGATGATGTTACAAGAACACTCACCGGGTCATGTCTTGCCATATGGTTCTTATAAGTTTCTTCTACCATAAATCCTTTAAAGCACATCTCGCATTTGTAGAATGAGTTAATGTAATTCAATGTAGATTTTCTTGATTGCAACTGCAAAATAAAAAAAAAATACTGTCAAATTCCACCAAGTTGGAAGCTCCGGTGAATGAATCCGGGTCATATGAAGACAGGCAACAAGACTTCTTGGTTATTGTTAACTTATGCCATCAAATATGGCAAAATAAAAATGGAACTTTTCTAAACGGACCTGCCGCATGACCAGGACAAGCTGCATAACCGACAGCCAGCACGTAACACAATAAATAAACAATTAACAAAAAAAAACTGTAGAGAATAATTGCGATTTTCTAATTTTTAAAAGATGTGGATGGCATATTTTTTTCTTTATGTAAATATTGAAGAATAAATTGCAAAGTGACCAATACATTTTATTACTTTTTTCAAGGAGTATTTATTTGTTTATTGAACACAATTGATTTCACTAAGTTAGCATTCTTAGTTTCCGAGATTTTCAGATGTGTTCTTTACCCGACCCGGATTCTTTGCTGTCGAGTGTAGAATTGTAGATGATACGGTCTAGTGGTTAGGGCCGCTGCCTCCGGTCCGGGAGACGCAGGTTCGATCCCCACCACGTACCAGAATTTCGAATTGTACGTTTATTCAACGCTCTTACGGTGAAGGAAAACATTGTGATAAAACCTGCACACTCCTGTGAAGAAATTCAAAGGTTGTGTGTGAAGTCAACCAACCCGCACTGGGCCAGCGTGGTCGACTAAGGCTTGTATGTATGTATGTATAAGGGGGACGTCTGCGAGGAGCGCAGACGGGTGACCTGCTCTATATATGAGAACTATTTCACCCTTAATCCCAGTTTTGATGGATGCTCCTTTCATGATAGCGCCGCATCAGCTCAGCCGTATCGTGTGATACTCACGGTAGGTTAGTTGTGTTAGGTCTATCCCTTGTTCTCTCCGCTTCTGGCATGGGGTGACCCAATGGCCCCCGCGACCACCCAAGAAGAGCCAGCTTGGCAACGGCTATTGCTACTACCAGCCAGCCCCTCCGAGCGCCGCGTGAGTCCAAGCCTTAATCGCCCTAATTCTCAAGCCCCTCTGTGGGACGTGTATGAGCGGTTTATGTAGATGATATCCTTTAGAATTTGTATTGTTTAACATTACCTCTCGTAACTGTTCTTCGTGGCTCAAAACCACAACCTCGATCTCATCATCGCAGACAATCTCCGGTTTGGTTTCATCATCAAACTGATCATCATCGTTCTCGTTGAAGCACTCATCGAAGGGTAGCGGTAACAGGTCATCCAGCTCAGCCTTTATAATTGAAACTTTACTGTCTTCTTGAGGTAATTCCCGCAGAGTTTGTTCTTGGGCTGTAATGTCACAATTTGACCAAATCAAATCAAATATATTTTATTCAAATTAAGATTTTAAAAAATAAATTTTCTACGTCAAAGCTATCATGGATGGCACATTCACTACCAGTGTATGCTCGCTGTGGAGAAGAACGGCCAGAAGAAACTCCACAGGAATCATCTTTTGTACTTTTCTTTTAAACATATAAAGAATTATACATAAGTCATAAATTACAATCTACTCCGCTGATTTGGAACAACAATTGACCAGACATTTTTATCATCTAAGCTAAGTAATCATTTAGCGTTATATTGCATATTTATATTTATTATTATATTTATGATTTATAGTCAGTTCATTTTTTCCACCGAAAAGCCTCCGTGGCAGTATGGTCGAGCATTTGAATCTTTCAGTGTTATGTACTACGTGAAATAAATGTTTTTCTTTTCTATTCTATTCATTATGGACTCTCATTATTGAGCCAAGTGGCAGTGCAGCAAGAAGCTGCATAACGGTGGGCGAAGAAGTGAAGAAGATGGAGGTTGTATGTTTGAATCCCAGCATTGTCAAACAAGGAGTCTTACCTTTAACAATAACTTTCTTTTTCCGCTTTTTACTTTTCTTCACAAACTTTACTAACGGCTCTTCGTCACTGCTCTCCTCAACTTTAACACCGCTCTGTTTAATTATGTCATGATTATGAAGTAATGACGTAAGATCATCTTCTATGGTCAGCTCTTCCTGCTTTATTGAGACAAAGTTGGTAGTGACGGTGTATGGGATGGCCAGGTTATGGGATTGACGGTCTATGGAGTGTAGGTAGTCTGTGGATATCTGGAATAAGTATAATTTTATAGCAATGAGTGTACCTTTAAAATCTTTTTTAGGTTATGAATAAAATAATGGTTTAAATGAGTGACTATTTTAAAAATAAATCCTTTTTTAAATGATATAGGAGTAAGTTATGGACTTTTGAAATATCATTAGTTTTTTTTAAATAGATTAGCTGAATACTAATTCCCATATGAAATAAATCAAAATAGTATAAGTTAAAAAATCCTTTAGTTAAGATTGTGCAAAATATTTTTTATAAAATAATACTATGATTTATGATTTAGGTAAAAGGGATCGGGCAAGTTATGTCCCAATGGCCACTGCAAAAATAATACTAAGGGTTAAAGTATTTTTTTTGGTACCTGATGTTCTTCCACAATAACATAATTCAGCAGCTGCTGAGCGTCTCTACATTTCTGCCGGAACGCAGCACATTTTAACAACAATGCAGCGCAGTAACTGCAAATCTGCTGTGGACGACCGTCTACGTTAGACATCTGCAATTTTAAACATAAACTTGATATGTTGTTCATTGTATACAACGTGTTACAAATAATACCAAAAAAAAGAATATTCTTCATCACAGGTATTTAATCAAAATTTTCCCATCTCTAGTGTCATTTGACATCTAAAATATAGACTATCGATTCTCAGAACGGACAAGTATTTGTACACCATTCGTGCCTATAACTTTAAAAGAGATGTACTTAAATCAATTTATGTTAGAAAACATTTTCTTTTTTGCCTTAATTATCTTGTTTACGTATTTACAAACGTAAATATTATTTTGAAATATTTAGTTCATCATTTCATTAATTTATTATTTCATAATAATTATTTAACAAAGCTTTTTTTATTTATTTGTGGTTTTTTCATTTTGAAATTAATTGTTCTAATGTGAATGTTATGGTACAAGTAGTATGTAAACATTTTTAACCATAGCGGTAAAAATAGGCACATTGACCTAAGATATCTGTTCCGAATATACATATCTGTTCCGAATATTCTTTGACACAGCTGATCACTAGAGATGGGAAAACTTTAATTAAATGCCTTTGATAAAAATATTATTTTTTTTGGTATTTTTTGTAACACGTTGTAGAGAGACAACTGTGGCCAGCGTTATATGTATATTGGTTGTTTAAATAATATACGTCCGACCGTACAACCCACACAATGAAGAAGGAGAATAAATTGTTTAATTATTTTGTTAGTAGGTTGTCTATTCAAACTTTTTACAGAGTTTTGTGTCTTGATTAGGAATAATTATTGTATATTGTTGATAATAATCGAAATAGGTAGAGAGATAGCTAGATTAAAACTTTATTGTTACACTTAACACAGACAGCACAAATATTACTAAATTAAAATAACATCACAAAATACAACAATTTACAAAATAAGAATTTACACGAAAAACAAACAAAATGATAAAACAATAATAAGATAAAGCCCTACTCAAGCCGACACGTAACCCAAGCAAGAAACGCTAGCTAGGTACTACACAGTTCTGTCTTAAAGGGGGTTGACCGACTCAAGTACCTACTCAAGTATGTGTGCTCACAGACTCACAGCCTTTTCCTTCAGTCGGTTTATACGGCTTGATCAGGAAGAAAGACTGGTGTTCTAGTTGGTACATTCAGTTCGTTTATTTTACTCCCAAATATGCATAGAACAACATATACTCACTTTTTAACATCTTTAGTTCAAGGCTAGTTTAGTTATAGATAGAGAGACTTTTCAACAGATTTAATTATGGAAATAACTATTTTTATACCAAAATCACAAACCTGCAATCCTGTAATATTTTCGTACGCCGGTATAAGGTTGTATTTGTACATATTGTAGAGTTTCGCGTCGGTGGCGAGGCAAGTTCGACATGCCACTACTTCTTCCATTTGGTCAGCATTTATTTAATACATAAATAAGGAGAAAATTATGAAAATTTCGCGTAATATTAGAAAACACCCCAAATCCCAAACACAAATAAGAAAAATGAGATTTTCTGAAAGTGTATTTTGCTTTATTGCACTATTAGAAAAATAAATTATTGATATCTATAGAGCGTTGTCTCTTTTATACTTTGCATTTATCGTTGTTTCTTTATTCTCACATGTGTACCAACATGCAGAAAATTTGACAGTTTTAGTGCTGCCCACTGCTTTCAGAATAAGTTCATCATTAGATTTTGGTTTAGTAATTTACTATATTAATTTGATGAAAATATGGTAAACTCTGTAAAACCTGGTAAAATATGGTAAAACCTATTTGGTCCGTGTAAAATCTGCAGAATTTTCAATAACAAGTTTGACGAAACTTTATAATAAATTGCAAATACAAAAGTATCAGTAACAGAATTCTTTAAAAATTGAAAAGATTTATTCCCTGCGTTCCGAGATGCGCTGTAATGCGGGCGAAACCCATAACATTTTTTGCTTTTCTGATCGATGACAGCGCTGAAAGTCTGATTCGGAATGCGCCCCTTAATTGATCTTGTAAAATATTATAGACAACCCTAGCGTTACACAACTCCGCCATTTTGCCACAGAATATGGCGTGAATTTCTCAGATAAAATAAAATATTTCGTTCTTTTATTATATCTGTGGCTGTGAAAATGGACAATCCTGAATATTGCTCTTTTGTGAGTGTCGATTACATTATTTGCGAGTGCGGAAAGACTTTTCCTAATGAAGATGACTTGATGGATCACTTGGACACCGACCATGCCAGCTCAAAACAAGAGAACAAGGTATAAAAGCAGAGGAATCTCGAAATATTTGCAATGTTTTGATACTTTCTCATAAGTTTTACACTTGTTTGTCAAGTTCATGGCGCCAGTTTTAATTTTTCTTTCCAAGTAATAAGGGTTTAAAACTCACCTACTTTATTCAGTTTTATATACACTGGTCGAAATCCCAAAATACCTTTTACTTTGTTTGTCTGTCACTTACAAAATATCATCTTATCTTTGTCATTCTGGTCCCCAGTATTCCTAAAAAGGTACAATAGCCAGCACATGCAGCTAGACGCATGAGGAATATAATCCCAACTGTTAATGGTGCCCGTCGTCGCAAAAGATAAAGCTCTCTTAAAATTGTCCAGTCGCATGTGCTGACCACTGTACATAGTGGGTAACCCCCGTTTTCCAATCTTGCATACAATGCTTTAAACATATGAAACTAAACAGCTTTTGATCAGCAACTTTTTAAATTCCTATTCTTTATTTGCGGCTATGCAAGTGTTGTTTTTTTCTGTTTTTTAAGCTAGCAGCGCCTTCTATTAATGCAGATATACAACTTACAGTTCCGACTGTTTGCTTTAGTAACTTAGGAGAGGTGCTAACCGTGGGAATAACATGTTCTTCTGGTCTGTGTTTTATAAAATAACTAGCTGACCCGGCAGATGTTTTTTTTTTATGGCTTCAGTTGTTCTGCCATTTTTCCCAACATCTACCCTACACCTACGCTACATCAGCTACCCTGCGCATTTTTCTCTATTTTTCCTATTTTTATTATGTAAGAATCTTCTATAAAGTATTTGAAAACATTTTAAAACAGATAAATTAAATCGGTAAAGCCGTTCTCAAGTTATAGCATGAACAGGAAAAATAGGAGTTAATTTTTATATATATAGATAGATATGATGGATATTATATTGTGTCTTCACTCAACCTTATTATTATTTACAGCCAACAAGCCTGTACGACAATTTTATTGATAAGGGAAATATTAAAAAAGAGCTTAAACTGGTAAGAATTTATTAATTTTGCAATCGATTTATATAAGAGAAAAATTATTTTTATGGTTGAGTGAAATCAGATTTCTTTAATCAAAATTAGTTTTTTTTGCAAAATAATCTTTCAAAGCTGGTAAATACAACTGTAAACAACAACAACTATACAACGTGTTACAAAAAATACCAAAAAAAAGAATATTTTTATCAAAGGCATTTAAAGTTTTCCCATCTCTAGTGATCGGCTGTGTCAAAGAATATTCGGACCAGATATGTAATTTTAGGTCAATGTGCCTATTTTTACCGCTATGGTTAAAAATGATTACGTACTACTTGTACCATAACATTCACATTAAAACAATTAATTTCAAAATGAAAAAACTACAAATAAATAAAAAAAAGCTTTGTTAAATAATTGTTATGAAATAATAAATTAATGAAATAATGAACTAAATTTTTCAAAATATTATTTTATGTAGTAAATACGTAAACAAGATAATTGAGCAAAAAAGAAAATGTTTTCTAACATAAATTGATTTAAGTACATCTCTTAAAAATGTAGGCACAAATAGTGTACAAATACTTTTCCGTTCTGAGAATCGATAGTCTATATTTTAGGTGTCAAATGACACTAAAGATGGGAAAATTTTGATTAAATGCCTGTGATGAAGAATATTCTTTTTTTTGGTATTTTTTGTAACAAATACAACAACTTACAGTCCCAAATTACAGTCCCCAGTTCAACTCAAATACAGTAATGAATTTAAAATCATATGCTAGATTTACCCATGTTATCCCTATTTGACTTTATTTTCATCCTACTTACCGGTATTGCAAAATATATTGTAGGATTTGTGTGCAGTGTGTTTTTCTGTCTTCTTTTGACCTAGGTGTATGGCTGCAATTGTATTTTAAATATTATAATAAATTGTTTTAATATATTTCTTGTAAATTAAACATTTAAGACACTTTAAACAGAACTTTTAACTATTAAAATGTTTGTATATCTTTAAGGAAACTGTAGGTTTACAACCGAATTTATATTTTTCAATATATACTTGTTTGTAAGTAACCGTTTGTTTCTTACCAATAAAAATAAATAAATAAATAAATAAATAAGGCCTTACAGTTTAGGCGAATTAACTACGCAATGAATATCAAATTGTAACTTGTTGCTTCGTGAAATGGCCCATGATATAACTTCACATACAACTTTTGAATGTCTTCGCAAGTTCGCAGGCATGTGCAGCCAGGTTTCTACACTTTTCCTTAACCGTAAGAGTGTCGAACAAACTTGCATACAATGGGGGATTTTCTAACAGCTCTTTAAAAAATAAAAATAATAGTTCTAATAAGACGATAGATGGCGCCAGGTGCACTTCGTGGATTCTTATTTTAAAATCCTTTTATGGCCCTGGGTGACTTGCCGGGTTTCTTCGGATCCACGAATCGTCAACGCCATCTATCGAAGATTTTTGAACATTTTTTCTGTCGGAAAATCCCCCATTCGAAAACACATTAGTACAGTCAGCTGACAAATTACCTGCCCCCCCCCGCTCGAAACCGATAAGTTTTCTTGGGTAATTGTTTTTGCTTTATCATGAAATTTCGTATAATTGTGCAGGTCAATAAACAGTACGAATATATAAAATGTTATGTAAAAATATAAATAATCACCTGAGAAAAGCTAATTCGTCAGCTGACTGTACGTAGTGGGGTTTGAATCTCTTGTGAGGAGGCAGGGACACTAGCCACCGTGCTATTGACGCTTTTCTTTTTTGATACATTGTTTCTCATTTTTTATTTTTTATCTATGATGTTTTCAGCCACTAGTAATAACTGAAAAGTTACCCGAAGCTGATTTTCACAATACCGTGTATTTGGTTAGTCTTTTCTTTTATTTTTTTCTATTTAGTTTCATATCAACTTTGCTGTTACTATTGTCACGTTATTCGTGGATTTTCTTCGTTTCTAAAACTCGTAGCGCCATCCATGAACGCGGAGTTACAACCTATGTAGTTCCGAGCGCGTTGTATAGATGGCGTTGTCAGTTTTAGTAATCTTACGTAGAGCAGGTTGACGAAGTACAGTATTTCGTCGTACAATAGGGGATCGGACTCTTCACCATATTTTATTAATTAATTTTAAAATATAGATTAGTAGCAGACGATTCGCGAAGAAAAAACAGAATCGGTTGAAAAACCAATTTACAGTGATTTTTTAAAGTTTCAATATGTCTGTCTCTTTCAAAAACTATTTTTTGTATGGAGATTATTTATGGCGTTACTAACAAATGACGTCACAAGTGGGTATGTGCCTCTCTGTCTAATCTTGAATTTCAAACCTTTATAACTCGGTCAATTTTAAAGATAGAGCAAAAATTCTTTTAGTGTTCGATAGCAGAAACTAAGAAGTTTGGATTTATAAAATAAAATAAAATTAGTCCGATCCCCTATCCCGATACACGAAGTTTACTAAGATACGCGGTAACAAACATCTAAAATGGGGATTATACAACTAAATACTATTCTATATCAACTTGCTCAAAAATTAATTTCTTTAAATATAGTACACCGTGGAAATTAGACATTTTCCCGTGGTAAAAAATAGCTTGTGTCCGTCCTTGTGTACATATACTAAATTATCTTCGTACCAAAGTTCATCAAAATTAGTTTAGTAGCTTGGCCATGATAGCATAATGAACAGACAGACAGATTTACTTTCGCGTTTATGATGTTAGTAAGGGGATAAGTTATGTTGGTAGCATTAGTAAATAAAATAAAATAAAATAAATATGTGGGGACATCTTCACACACGGCCATCTGATCCCAAACTAAGCAGAGCTTGTACTATGGGTACCAGACAGCTGATATACATTACATGAATAGATCATAAATACTTATATAGATAAACAACAACCAGACACAAGGCAAACACAAGTGCTCATCACACGAATGTTTGCCCTGGGCGGGATTCGAACCCGCGACCCTGTGCGTCAGAGGCAGATACACTGCCACCTGGGCTACAGAGCCGTCAAACTAATAAAATTACTCAATTAAAGTAGGATTTAGGATTGTAATGTATACATGATATTTCAGGATTCAAATGACATCACTGAATATTACCTAGATAATACAACAGAATGTGAGACCGTTGAGGTCTACGAACCTCATGTTGACATCAAGCAAGAGATCACAGTGGAATACGTCGATGAAGGTGATGCTGATGACGATGATGAACAAACTTACAGTAATATGGAGAAGGTAAAAGCAGAAGAGGAGGCTGAAGGTAAGATATACTCAAATAAGAGGAATGAAAGTCCAGCGGAATATGCGCTTGAGAATTATCGGCTATATGATTTATGATTTAGGTAGAAGGGATCGGGTAAGCTACGTCCCAATGACCACTGCGACCCGAGATGGATCTATTGTAGTCAGCCCTTCGATGTTAAATAGCCTCCTCTAGACCAACAGTTCTGAAGAAGCTGACGGTCGATAAGGGGCTTAAAGCCTGGGCTTCCTGGGTGGCAATTTTGGGTCCTCCCAGTACCCGGCTTCTCTTATTGACAAGGGCATCGCATTCGCATTATCGGCTATGGCTGAATGTTTAATTTTGTGGAGATATGTCACTTATGTTTGAGAGTAATTTAAGATTATTATTGTCACAGATTACGTCTGTAGACGATATATCTAATAATTATAAAGCAGAAAATGTTTTTTTTTTTTTTTTTATCTTGGACAGTATTCCAACCTGCATCTCCTTGGCTATCCGGGCCAGAAACAGGCGCATTACCAATTATGCCACCAATGGGGGACTCTTCCCAGTTTGGTTAAGACATTGCAGGCCGAATCGCCTGATTGTCTGAAAAAAAATATATGATTTCGTGCTTCCGAAGGCATGTTAAGGTTACAAAATACAAAAATATTTATTTCATAAAAAGTTTTTTACAATAGTTGGTTCGTAGCTTCCTTTTAAGCATCTCTTGTTGGTCTCGGCTAGTATCTAGTCGTTACACGTGTGGTGGCTCTATAACACTGACACCAGGGTCAATTTGTCAATTGTCAATAGGTGATCGGACAATTTTTTTTTATTTTATAGATCCAAACTTGTTAGTTTCTGCTATCGAACACTAAAATAACTTGCTCTATCCTTGAAATTGACCGAGATTCAAGATTAGACAGAGAGGCACATACCTACTTGTGACGTCATTTGTTAGTAACGCCATATAATCTCCATACAAAAAAATCGTTTTTGAAAGAGACAGACATATTGAAACTTTAAAAAATCACTGTAAATTCGTTTTTCAACCGATTCTGTTTTTTTCTTCGCGAATCCTTTGCTACTAAAAATAATTCATAAAATATGGTGAACAGTCTGATCCCCTATTTGTCAATTGTCAATTGTTAAACGGGCTGCTTTCCGCAACTCAACGTCTAATGCGCCTATTTTGCGTATGGGTGGGAATGCAGTGTCATTCGAGCCAACCCAACTCCTCCAGGAAGCCCAGTAGGCCCTTAACGTTACCGGTTACCCCTGGAAGGTCCCTCGCTTGACCGAGGTGTTTAGCCCTGTAGTCCGCCACTCCCGTGCACTCCATGAGGACGTGAGCAGCCGTTTCTTCACCCTGACACCAGGGTTTGTGAGGTCGGTTGTCGACCTTACCACCCACACAATGAAGAAGATGGTCTCAACTACCATCTGAGAGGTTCTGCGTGATTTAGTCAACACGAGTTGCCGCGAATAGAGGCGATTAATCGAATAGCGAATATATACACGACGAATACAGTCAGTCTAAACAGAGTAGAAATTAAGGGGCTAGTCCGGGAATTTTCAAGATTTTTGTTGAATCAGATCTCATTATCTACGTCAGTAAATGTATTGATTTTCTAAAATATGTTATTGGACTCTATTATCTACGCTTACACTAAGGCCAAAACATGTTTGGTAAAAATCTTCTCGATACAAATGTTATCCAAAGCAGCGTCTTCGATTCTCGTTATTTGAATCTGAGAGGTAAATGGTAATTTATTGGTTGCCGAAATTTAGTTACAAGATAGGTCTCCGACTGCTTTATGTTTTTCCTAAGCAAATTTACAAATCAAATTAGTACTTTTTATATAAACTGAGAAAGTAAATTTGGCACTTACGCCATTTACTTGGAGCGCGCGAACATTATTTCTTTCTCTGTTAAACACGTGCGGAGAAGCTTAGCGTCATCACTTTCCTTTCTTGAGCTCAGTCGCCCATGATCTTTGCCGACGACGGATGTGCGCTCGGTGGCGCTCCAAGCCGCCCGGCTCACGAAATAATTTTATTTGGAGAAGACGTACTATGAGTAGGTCCGTCACATCCGTCCGTCCGATCCGTTACATTGACAATATTTCTAAATCGATTTTTAATTAAATAAATATAGGTTGGGTCCATACCTGCTGCTTGTATACTTAGTAAGGTTTAGTCAAGTTTGTGATACCTATCACTTTCAAGGTCGACACTAATAATACGAGTACACTACGCAAAGGGTATATGTGTATGTACAGTGGACGGCACATCAAGGTATACATTTTTTTTTTTCAAATTAGATGTTATTATTATACTACCTAGTTACAGATGTCGATCATTTTATTTTTATAGTACAACACAGGCAGGCGCGAGAGGAATAGTTAGGTATTTCTATTATTCAACCAAATGCGGTTTTTTAGAATTATTTTTATTGTGTTAGGTAGGTAAGATATAATTTATTTATTGATTCAAAAGTAAAGTTTGCATACTCGTTACGTAATTTTATAGCCTATACCTAGCTTACAAAAAACCAGCCAAGTGTGTGCGGGGCCAAGTCTTATTTCCAGTCAAAGGATTATATCCCTCACGGGGGAACAACTAAGGATTTTTCCCGCTGTCCCCCAGTATGTTCACTCAAAAAAAAAACAGGGGACAGTGGGAATAAATATTACCGTTCTCCCACGTTACAAATTATAATTATAAAATGAATTACTGATTTACGAGTATTTTTATTCAAATGAAATTTGGGATAAGTAATAATTATTTATAAAAAAATAATTATAATATAATAATAATAATAATCTTTATTTCAGGCATACACCCAGTAAAATACAATATAAGAAAATAAACACAATACAGAATAAAATAAAATAAAATACAATACAATAACTAATAGCAAATTAAATTTAAAACTACAAGTAAATAGGTATGTAAAGGTACCTACCTACTACTTGCGGTTCCCGTCACGGTGCATAGACTGCCAGTGTCGGTAGATAGGGCAGTCCAGGCACTCGGCAAGCGTTCTGAGAATCTGATTCTCAGATGATCTAATTCGCGCCCAAAATCCGGCTGTACGGGTTCTGATAATAGCGAAGAAGTCAGAAACACCAGCCGCGGCGAACATGCCTGACGCGCTACTGTATCTTGGATATTTCATTAGTATGCGATATGCATCATTATATTGCACTCTAATCCTGCTCCATGCACGTTTAGTGAAGTTTACCCACAGCTGACATGTGTAGAAACATTGACAAAATGCTCTAAACAATGTCCTCTTAACGGCATCGCTACACTTGGTAAATCGGCGTGCAAGCATGTTACACCGTACAGCTAGCGCTCTTCGTTCTCGCTCTATATCAACATCATCATTTAGGTCCTCAGTAACAATATGCCCTAGGTACCTGAACTGCCTCACCCTTACGACTGACGCCCCATCCAGAAAAACTGGCGGAACATTCTCCGGTCCCTTTCCAGCCCTAAACACCATCATTTCGGTCTTTTTGACATTGTATTTAAGGCCGTGATTTCGAGCGTATCTCTCACAGACCTCTAACAGTTTTCTAAGACCGCTGATCGAGGGGCTGAGAAGGACCATATCATCGGCATAACTAAAGTTATTCACACACGTCGTGCCGATGTGACACCCTACTTTGGTGCTTCTCAGCCCCACGAGCAGATCGTTGATGTAAAGGCTGAAAAGGTCCGGAGAAGTCAGCCCTCCCTGGCGTACCCCGCATTCTAACATATATTCGTTAGAGGTCGTGTCGCCCCATTTAACAGCATTTGTTTGGTTCCCGTACCAGTATCTCAACAGATTCACAGTTTTATTAGGTACGCTTGACCTATATAGCTTTTGCCATAGTAAATCGTAATTTACCAGGTCAAAGGCCTTACTGAGATCAAGGAAGCATGCGTACACAGATGTGTCTCTTTTCTTGAAGTACTCAACTGTAGCTTTTAAACTAAATATAGCAGAATCTGTCGAGAGCCCGGTACGAAAATCAAACTGTGCATCATCCAAATCTAAGTTTCCTTTTAGGTCAGGATGCAGTAAGCGTTCGAGGATCTTTCCTATAATAGTGCCCAATGAGATTGGTCTATAATTATTATGATTCGAAAGATCCCCCGTTCTATTTTTCGGCACTGGAACTACCACCGTTTTCATCATCTCATGCGGGAGATAACTATAATTAATACAGAGATTGTATAAAGTTGCTAAAACTCTACAAATATCCGGCCCCGTGTGTATTATGTGCTCTATACTAAGTCCATCCCACCCCGGAGACTTACCACGGTTCATGTGACGAATAATTTTAGCAACATCATCGGCCGTAAAATTACCATAACAGCCCTTGCCATCATCATTCCCTTCCAAATTTACCCTACCATCAGATTCTAGCAGGGGTTCAACCTTGAAATGGTGTGAGAATAATTCAGCTATGTCCTTCTGGTTCTGCAGACCATTCACAGTAGCAGGAATGCTCGCCTTGTAATCACATTTTTTAGTCGCGTTCCAGAATTTAGCAAAGTTCTTATCAGTTTGGTGCGTAGCCAGAATATCCATGCGAATTTTCTCTTCATTATTCTGACACCACCTCAGCTTATTCTTAAATACTTTACGTGAATTGCACATATCGGTAAAACATTTACCCGATAAGGGTTTTCCATGCACAATCCATTGTTCATAATACATCCTAGCAATTTTATGACTATTGCTAACGTGGTAGTTCCAGCCTAATATTTGCTTCGACCGACCGTGTGCACCGCGACGGGAACTCGCACTTTTCTTTGCCGCACTCTGCAGAGCATCAACAATATTTCTATACAATTCATCTATTGATGCTAAATGTTCTTTACAATTAAAATCAATGCATTTAGAACACTGACTAGAATAATTTATGAGACTCAGTCTATCACAGCTTTCTTTATAATACAATTCAATTTGCTCAGCAGTTCTGTGCCCCCAACGCACACCTTTATGGGACGAAGAGTCACATTTATTAGTGGTTTTATTTATTACTACCCCAACATCACATGATAACTCCAACGGCAAGTGGTCCGACCAAAATGCACCATAGTCGACACTCATGGCCAGAATAGTATCTCTTGCGGCACTAGTTCCAACACAATGATCCAACCAACGCTTTGACCCGTTAGCGTCACTCACAAACGTGTGGGTATCCTCCGGTAATAACTCCATGTCAATACAGAACAAATCGTGATCACTACAAAACGATTGGAGCTCCGTCCCAAAGCGAGTGCCCGGGTGTGCGTTGTAATCGCCCAAAGCGAACACAGCCTCCGTCTCACAGTCCGCGATAAGTGCCGACACTGCTGCTAGACAGGCCGTGAACTCCACCAGATTGACTTCCTCATCCACCGGCATGTACACATTCAATATGAGAAGCAGGCGACCACCCAAATCAATTTGAATAGCAGCCAGCCTCTCGCTAGCGCACTCCACCACTGATACGTTCGAGAACCGTGATTTTCTCCACATGATCGCAAGTCCACCATATGGTCTTCCTTTCAGAATTCCTAGTGAGGTATCTACAGACGATTTGGCGAAACATGCAAATTCGTTATTAATTTCGTTCATGAAACCCAGATCATGCGGTAACAACCATGTCTCCTGAAGCACAATGATGTCAGCTCGCTTACATAGCTGTCGTACATGAGCCACAGACCGCTTCACAGACTTACAATTAAATGAAATCATATTGAACAAAATGAACTCATATATTTTTTAACTGACAGTTTATTATTTTGTTAGTGCTCTGATTACGATAAAACTTGGGTTAGTGGACTATTCCATTAAGAAAACAACAATTTTTTTTTGTATGAGTTAATGGGTTTGATGAAACTCGGTTAAGAGCACTATTTTGCCAAGGAAACAAGAGGCAATGTTAAAAATAAAAAAAATCCAAGAATCTTAGTTTTTATGACAAAATAGAACCTCTAATAAATATAAGGAAATATTGTCACACTTTAGAAATTCTAAAATACTTAATGAATTTCTAAAGAGTTATCGTTAGCTTTGCCGTGACAAATCAAAACTAAAAAGTGTCAACGTCTTAGCAAAATAACGTAAAACCTCTCGTGTGGTAATAATCGGCCCATGAAACTGAACAACTTTCGTTCCAAAACTTTTTTAAACTCGTATTTTTTTCAAACAAGGTGATCAGCTGATCGAGTTAATTTGTATGAAAGTTTAAAAACATTTTTGACGGTACTTAGGTGTCACGTGGGATCGATCTCTGACATAAAGAGAGAACTGCCGCAAGCTTAAGAGTAAAGTTGGTGCCCGGAACAACATCCTGAGACGCCTTACCACTACCCGCTGGGGAGCCAGCGCACGCGTTCTTCGAACGAGTTGTTTTGCTCTCGCTTACTCAGCAGGCGAATATTCGAGTCCAGTTTGGGCTTGTTTAGCCCATGCGAGAAATGTGGACACAGCTCTCCACGAATCATGACGTATAGTCACGGGCACCCTGAAACCGACACCACTGAGAAAGTTTTACTCCATGGCAGGAATTGTTCCACCCAGCGTGAGACGTGAGGTCGCTTGCGATATTGAAAGAGCGAAACAGTCTCAAGACAGCAGGCACCTCCTTTACGACACAACCCTCCTCTTTCCCGTCTCAAGAGTCGCCGCAGCTTCCTCAAGAACTCCACACCCATCTAAAAAGACCCACTTTTAGCACGTAAACATCCTATCAGATCCTCGTTTTAACACATTATTAAAAAGAACTCCACACCCATCTAAAAAGACCCACTTTTAGCACGTAAACATCCTATCAGATCCTCGTTTTAACACATTATTACAATTTTTACGAACGAACACGTTATATTTTTATCACTAGCGAATCGCGATGCACAGGACTGTCCATACTAGGCAGTGTTGGCAGGGTCACCATGCATGAGGTATAGAGACACAGGAGCGTGTCAGAATGAAAGACGTGTTGTGCGTCAGACAAACATATTGACTACAAGCTACTTAGATGCTAAATTATATCTATCTAGATGTGGTTGAAGTGAGTCATACATATACTACAGTTGGCTGAATAAAATACATTTTTTGCCTAGTGACAAGCAAAAAATTTAGGTATGAAGTTAGCTGTCATCGTATGTCATCAAATGTGTTTTAGTGATGCCAGACCAAGCGCCCTAATAATTTCAATGGTAAACACAAATAGTCGATGCTTTATCAATAAAATTTCGCGGCGTGGGCAGTCTGATATAATACTAAAGTAAAAGTTTTACAATTAAATATATTTAAATAGCAGATCAAGCTTTACACGTGGCGCAAGATTCTGTGCCATATTCAAAGATGAAGTTTGACATTTGTGTATTTTTTTATATATCTCGTTTGTCAAGGCAGAGAGTCAGCCGTATATCAAATCAAATAAAAATATTTTATTCAAATTAAGATTTTTATGAATCAATTTTCGACGTCAAAGCTACCATGGCACGGCTACAGGTTACTTTTTCGAGGGCACTTGGAAATTAAATGATTTTATAAAAAAATAAACAACCGTGTAGTATTTTGAGCAAAAAAAAATGCAAAATATATTTAGGAACCAACCTTATATCTCGAAATGGTTTTGCATTTAGCATACTTTTTTAAAAAAATTGCATACCCAATTTATATTGACAAAACAGAAACTTTTGATCTTGATTTGAACCAAATATTTGATATAAGATTTCTTTGGTACCAATTACTCATCATAATGAGAGTGAAAGAAAAAAATAATTGATGTGTTGAAGTGACGTGTGTGTGATAAAAATATTATAAAGACATTTATAGTGATCATCCTGTTTAATCTAACACAAAGAAAAAAATAGACACGATGAAAACATTATGTATTTCCGGAAACATTCACAATATTGATCGTATCAGAAATAAGTAGATACGTATCGATCGTATTGTAAATCGTAAATAAACATCACATTTTTATTTTTTTGCATCCAATTAATAAATTGACTTCAGTTTGGAAACAATGGAATAAAAATACTCGAAAATCTGTAGGTATTTTATAAATAAATTAAAGTGGTGACAACGGGAATTATTTTCCCCTTGTCCCCTATATAATTTTGAAGTGAAGATACTGGAAGACAACAACTACTGAACGGATTGGTATGAAAGAAATTTGGAATAAAGTTAGTTTATACCCTGGAACACATAGGACACTTACATAGGATACTTTTTACGGGAAAAGGCTTATTCCCACGGGAAAATCTTACACAACGCGAGCGTAGCCGCGGGCGGACCGTATTATAGTAATTCAAATTATACTTACTATTACAATGTCAAAATGTCTGGAATCTTGAAATACTAAATCTTTTATTTTTAGGTGAAATTATAATCATTACTACCCTACACTCCACTACACTAAAGACCAATTAAAATAAAATAAAAAATATATACTCAAAGAGCAAATCATACATAGTAATATACTTTGCGCGATTACATCAAATTAAACAAATATAATATTTTATCATTGTCGCAGAGGTCATAGACCCGCCTCGATGTTTTAGAGCGGGGTCTGTGCGGGGCGGCGCGGGGAGCGGCTGACCGACGCGGGGCGCTGCCCGCGCCGTCTTCCTTAGACACACCTCTTGCGCAACAATTTTTTTTCGGCGTAGCGCCTTAATAGGGGCGCCACCACCTTTGCAGTGTTGCCATTTTATATGATGCTATCCTGCTCTGACTCATGGATATTTCTGAATGGTAAGATTAGTTCCGTTTCTACTCTTTTTAGACAGACTGTAAGGAGAAGAAAATTAACAGTGTTGCCACCTTTCAGCTCCGAACTCACTGGGTACCCAGGTGATGTTTAAGAGGTCGCAGCTAGCCGACGAGATGGTGATATTGGCTCAAGAGAACGAAGAACACGACTATGACAGAGAGTACAAACCGCCGTGCGACGAATATTACTTCTGTGATGTGGTGAGTTAGCAAATCAGTTTTCATCACCTTGTAAATAAATTAGATTTATTTATTTATTGCACATCCATAAAATTATAAACAGGTGTTATAGTAATTAAATAGAGTCACTACGTGGTGGGTAGTGGAGCATGCATACACACACCTACACACACACACACAAATGCACCAAACGCACACACACCCTCACACACACTTTAAGTGGGATAAACTATGTTTTGTTTTTATTACCTAAAATTATGTTGTTAAGTTTTAAGTTTTGGATTAGTTTATTTTAATTTCTTATTTAACTACCATTTTCTAAACTGTTCTTTCTTTTAAACAGTGCCTATAGCACCATTGTTTCTAATGAAGAGCGGTGCCTCCTAACACAGGCTCTGTAAGCCTAAATGGAGACATCAGCCCTTGTAACTTTTAACACCCTGTTTTAAAGAAATAAACCAATTTGTTATTTATTTATTATTTATTAATACAGTCTTTTATGGACCCTGGGCACAGCAAAAAATTCGTAGATTACATTTATTATTTAACCATTTATTGCACACAAGACAATTACAAAAACAAGACATTAAAAAGACGACACAACAGGTATAACCCAATTTTTATAACTGTGCATAATATTTGCATGTTGGTAGGTTTGGTATCCGTTTTGATAGGCGTCGGAGGAGGTGAGGAAGTAAGCGGGCGGGTGAATTCAATGCCACCAACATGACGACTTTGACAGCTCGAAGCGCACAGTTAAAATAATTGAGTTATACGGCTTATTTCTAATGAAATATCTTCCAAGAAGAAGGTTTTAAGAAGTCCTGGCTGAACCGTCCGACTGTGGTAATCATCATCATCACAGCCGGAAGACTTCCACTGGCTGAACATAGGCTTCCTCCATAGGTTTCTAACTTGCATCCACCACTTACCTTCAACAAGTCATCTGTCCACCTTGTGGGAGGCCGCCCAACACTACGCTTTCTGGCTCTGGAGGGCCACGGAGGGGCGCGAGCCTACCTTGAATTAGGACGATTAGGCCTTGGTCGACCACGCTGGCCCAGTGCGGGTTGGTCGACTTCACACACAACCTTTGAATTTCTTCGCAGGAGTGTGCAGGTTTCATCACATAATCACTGTAAATTCGTTTTTCAACCGATGATTTGTTTTTTCTTCGCGAATCGTCTGCTACTAATCTATATTTTAAAAATAATTCATATAGGTAATATGGTAAATTTAGGAACAGTCCGATGTCCTATTATACCTATCGCATCGTAAGAATGCCGTCCTGACAGCTGTCATACACGTACAATTTTCTTTCTGTCTCTTTTGCACCCATTTGGTTTTCATAGTTCCTGCCTGCTGTCAGTCAGGACGGTATTCTTACGATGCGAGTACTATAGTGACACAATTTTTAAATTCCTTACGCAGTGCGGCAAATGCTTTACGCTGGAGAAGGCGGTCCACATGCATATGAGAACGGTACACGGAGCCGGCGGCGAGCCCAAACGGAAGACGACGGTCTGCGACATCTGTGGGAAGAAATACGCGGTGAGTTAAAAAAAAAAAAAAAACAAAAATCTTTATTTCCGTAACTTAAAGTTATCTATGAAACAAATTTGCTGGGGCCTCCTTTTAAGCATATACAAATGCCTGTGCCAGGATGCCCCGCTCTTCCATATCATAGAAATATAATATTATTAAAAACAGAGAATTTCTATAGATATACTTATACTAGATTTAATTATGTTAGTTAATATAGTTAGTAATTAATGAGCCGTGTGGTGACGGCAGAGTATTCTACATTTGTCACCAACCCTCTTCCCGTGGGTGTCGTAAGAGGCGACTTAGGGACTACACATTGAACAGGGAACGGGCAGCAGCGCTCTCTGATCTCCAACCCGCCTGCCAAGCGTGGAGATTATGGCAAAACCAAACACTTAAGTGGAGGAGGCTCATAGTCCAGCAGTGGACTGTAACGGGCCGTTGATGTTGATGATGACTGTACATGTTTAAATGAATTCACCGAAATACACGTTTTTATACATGGTTCCTAATCAAACTCAGACTATGTAGGAAAAACATGCCTCGAATGTCCAGGGCAGGGACCGGACTACCCGTTGAAAAACCCCTTCAGTCGTTAGATAAATATAATTATGTTTAACAGATTCCTTGATAGTTGTTACCCTGTTGGATTTGCAAACGTAATAGTTATAGCATAATAATAGTACGAGATATTGTTGATCAAAATCGTAAGGGTTCCGGTCCCTGGCCCTAGATCACGTGGTAGGCCTAAAATGCGCTGGCTGGACGTCGTGAAAGCGGATATGGAAGAGAACAATCTCACACCTAAGGATGCCGAAGACCCGGTCACTCCATGCCAGAAGCGGAGAGAACAAGGGATAGACCTAACACAACTCACCTACCGAGAGTATCACGCGGTACGGCTGAGCTGATGCGACGCTATCATGAAAGAAGCATCCATCAATACTGGGATTAAGGGTGAAATAGTTCTTAAATATAGAGCAGGTCACCCGTCTGCGCTCCTCGCAGACGTCCCCCCTTATACATACGTACATACATACATGCCGAAGACCGGGCAAAGTGGAGAAGATTGAGCTGGGGCCCCCCAGCACTAGGCCGGAAAAACGCTAAGACGATGCTGGTTTGAAGAAGACATACGTGTGTTCTCTAATCACTGATAAAATCAGATTGAAACGTATCCCATGTAAAAACCGAACAGGTTTAAGCAGGATAGTCTCAAAAACTGAAATATATTCTAATAAATAATTGCCAATCCTCAATTTTATTACTTTATTTTATAAAGTTACGTTATCTCTTGTTTGCATATGGGTCGGGCCACACTTATCGACGGCAATCGACGGATTGCCTATACAAAACGCGCGCGAAGTATGGAAATCCTTTCGCAATCATTCGCCGCGTTCGATGCGAAAGGATTTCCATACTTAGCGCGCGTTTTGTATAGGCAATCCGTCGATCGCCGTCGATAAGTGTGGCCCGACCCTATAATATAACAGCTATAATGAAAAAAAAAACAGCAAAATATCTATAAATTACGTCACTGGTCAGGGTCACTGTGCTGTAACTTTTCATTAATTTATTATTTCGTAACAATTATTTAAAATTTTTTTTCAATTTGTATTTTTTTTTCATTTCGAAATTAATTATTGTTCTAATGTGAATTTTATGATACAAGTAGTACGTAAACATTTTTAACCGCAGGGTGTGAGTGGTTAAGGCCGCCGCCTCCCGTTCGGGAGACGCGGGTTCGATCCCCACCACGTACCAATGTGTTTTTGAATTTCGAATTCATAAAACGTTTATTCGACGCTCTTACGGTGAAGGAAAACATCGTGATGAAACCTGCACACTCCTGCGAAGAAACTCAAAGGTTGTGTGTGAAGTCGACCAACCCGCACTGGGCCAGCGTGGTCTACTTAAGGCCTGATCGCTCTAATTCAGGGTAGGCTCGAGCCCCTCGGTGGGGACGTATATGAGCTGTTGATGATGATAGCGCAATACCTCTCGTTAGTTCTGCCCGTGAATCTGAATACACGGAAGTCACAACTTTTAAAAAAATCTGTTTTTTTTTACTTCGTATTAAAAGTTTTTTTAAAATAGTTCTAATAGGGGATCGGACTACTTTTTTTTATTTTATAAATCCAAACTTCTTAGTTTCTGCTACCGAACACTAAAATAAATTTTGATCTATCTTTAAAATTGACCGAGTTATAAAGGTTTGAAATTCAAGATTAGACAGAGAGGTAATACCCACTTGTGACGTCACTTGCTAGTAACGTCATAATCTCCGTACAAAAAATCGTTTTTGAAAGAGAGACATATTGAAACTTTAAAAAATCACTGTAAATTCGTTTTTCAACCGATTCTGTTTTTTTCTTCGCGAATCGTCTGCTACTAATCTATATTTTAAAAATAATTCATAAAATATGGTAAATTTAGGAACAGTCCGATCCCCTATTGAACAGTTGTTCAGTTCCACGAACCGCGGTTTTACGTAATTTAGTCAGCGCGTTATATTTTTGACATCCGCGACGCCCTTGAATAAGTTAAACAGCCGATTCTCCGTGCAGATGTGGCAGCGGATCTGCAGCGGATGCGGAACTAAGCGGCCGGCCTCCAAGCCCAACCTGCGCGCGCGGGAAATGCAGAAACAGAACCTGGGTCGGTTCACGTGCGACATCTGCGGAGTGGGCAGGAGCGTGAGTCCCATCTAATACACTGAAAAAAATTAACAATCATTTTCAAAAGCCCTTGGTAGCAGAAAGTAGATTTTCTCATAATGACCCTTTCTCAAAATGACCCTTGTTAGCATAAGGTTATAGGACGGTTCAGAATGTCACTTTCTCAGAATGTCCCTTTTTCATAATGACCCTTGTGAAGGTTCCTTTGTCAGGATAATAGTGACAAAATGAATTTGAGTTTTGAATTTTGACTTGCTACTTATCCAAAGTGGATCTTGGCCTCCGAGACGAGAACACACCATCCATCTCGATCTCGAGGATGACCCTATCGCAAAATGTGGTTTTCTCAGAATGTCACTTCTACAATTTGTGCCATTTGGTCCATTCTCAAAATGCCCCTTGGTAGCAAAAGGTCCCTTTGTCTAAACACCCTCATTTAGCGCTACATTAAGTTTAAGCCTATCATCATCAACAGCTCATATACGTCCCCACCGAGGGGCTCGAGCCTACCCTGAATTAAAACGATTAGGCCTTAGTCGACCACGCTGACCCAGTGCGGGTTCGTCAACTTTACACACAACCTTTGAATTTCTTCGCAGGAGTGTGCAGGTTTCATCACGATGTTTTCCTTCACCGTAAGAGCGTCGAATAAACGTACATATGAATTCGAAATTCGAGAACACATTGGTAGGTGGCGCGAATCGAACCCGCGTCTCCCGGACGGGAGGCAGCGGCCCTAGTAACTAGACCACCGACGCTCTCCTAAGCCTTTTATTTTTTCATAGTTCATCTGACAATAAATAAAATAGAATACTGGCAGTCAAAACAGAATCGAAATTGATCGAAAAACAAACTAGATACAACATTATTAAACAAAATTTTTGTATGGCGGATGTATGGCCCGCGTGACATATGAGGTCACATATCACGTCGGACCTCTCTGTCTAACCATCAACTTTGAAGTCTTATAACTTTGTTTCTGAACAAGATATTTGAAAAAATATTTTTTATGTGTTTATCTGGAACTTGAAATATTTCGATTAATGAATTTAAAAAAAATGTGCATATGTGTTGTGCATGTGCATATGTGCAAGAGCATTATCCGACTAGTTCTACGAGACCTGGCCTGTCCTCGGAAGACATGTCCAGCAGCTACACGTCACGGAAATGAAGATGTTGCAATGGATGTGTGGCGTTACGCGATTAGATCGAATTCGTAACGAACACATCCGTGGCAGTCTCGGAGTCCGTGACGTAGCGGATAAGCTTCAGGAAAGTCGCCTCCGATGGTATGGCCATATAAGCCGCAAACCGTCAGGCTACGTAGGAAAAAGATGCCTCGATCTCACTGTCCAGGGCCCTAGATCACGTGGTAGGCCTAAAAGGCGCTGGCTGGACGTCGTGAAAGCGGATATGGAAGAGAACAATCTCACACCTAAGGATGCCGAAGACCGGGCAAAGTGGAGAAGATTGAGTAGGAACGTTTCACTGTCTTGTTTGTTTTTTTCTTTTAATTAGTCTAAAGTTATTCATATGACTTACTTAGCTCTGATTAAATGTAATTTGTGCAAGTGTATTTAACATAGTTAAGTAGTAATCAAGCTGTACGACACCTGTTTGGTTTGGCAATCTCGCCCAAAACATGTATTGTATGATCCTTTGTTTATTTAAAGATTGTAAACTGTTGTGTTCGTCATGTTAAATTAAATAAATAAAAGGGGGCCGCTGCCGAGTTTGCCGCATCTCAAAAGCGCTGGAAGTACGCAAACCTGACTGGCCAATACATTTTTGTACCCGTGGCAGTAGAAGTGGCTGGAGCGTGGTGTAAGGATGCACAATCTTTTATCGGCGAACTAGGGCAGCGCCTGAGAAAGGCAACAAGGGACCCCCGCGCCGAATCGTACCTAAGGCAGCACATTTCGCTGGCCATTCAGCGAGGAAATGCTGCCAGTGTAATGGGAACATTCCCTCCGGGTGCGATTCGGGGCGGCCTTTTTGACTGTCTTTAATTAGATATTTATTTTGTTATTTTATTTTTGACATATAATTATGTTTTATTAATTGTTTTAGATGTTTCAAACGTAAAGTTGGAGTTTGCTTTATGCCTAGTGTAGCGTTAAAAAAGAAAGCTAGCTAACCTGTGGTCGACGACCACAGGCGAAACGTGAAATTTAGGAGAACAGAGAAAGAGTTAGTTAAATTTGTCCGAACGGTATAATATAAATTTAAAAAGGCCTAGAAATTGCCAAGCATGAGCCGAGAGTCGAGTCCTGAGGGGACTCCGGCGATATAGTGTCGCTGAACTAGTGTTGTGTTGTGGTGTATCGATGCAGGAAGGTGTACCAAAACCGCGGAGTACCCCGAGAGAGTAATTACCAAACGGGAACCAAAAAAAGGTGGGCCAGAGAAACCTAAAGGGCCTTTTAGAATTTGGAAAAGGAATTTAAATTTGGCAAATTCCGCATACAAAATTACAAAACAGATACAAAAAAAGGCTAAAAAATGATGGGCAGTATCCCAGGGGGGACGCCGGTGCGCGGGTCTGCGGCACTCAGCTGGCACGGGCGCGGGCGCACACAACGCAGGGGTCCAGGCACGTCCAACGCCCGGTGGCCTCAGGGGTCCGGAACCACGGCGAGAGAACGAGAAAGGCACGGAGGGACCCTCGTGTGTGTGCCGCAGAGGCCGGAAATACACTGTAAAGATTGACAAAGAAATAATCGCCATCCGACCAAGACAGGGAAAGAGAAAAGTGCGTCGATAAAAACCAGGAGGAAGACAGCACAAGACTTACCCGGCTAGTCCAAAGTAGGAGCCTGTCCCAAAAATTATCGCATTAGCAAGAGACGATAATAATACTGTGTCCCAAGGCTTTATATCATTTACAGATATTTATTAAGTAAAATTCAACCACGTTCAAGGGATAAAACGTTTCCATTTCCTGACAGACGACAACTGAGAAAACAATAAACAATTTAGAAAAAGGTCAAACCAAGAAAATTTTAAATTTGAAAATGTGACATAAAAACCGGCCAAAAGAAAAAAGAGCCATACCAAAAAGGTTATTAAAAAACCTGCAGTAATGCTGCAGACATCCCTTCACCAGAAAAAAAAATCCTCCAACTCGAAAAGGGAAAAAAAATCTTCGAGATGGCAACCCTCGAAGGAAGTTGACCACCCTAGAACAATAGCCGAATTGTTCAAAGTCAACTATCAAAGGACAAAAATTATCGATAAAAAATTTATCGACACTCTACCCCATCACTATAAACCAACGAACACGTCATGTTCCCAGCACGAACGGCTCATAAACGACTCACTGGCCCCAGGATAAGAAACCACCGGTGTCCCAAAAGAAACCAAGTCAATCCACCAGGGAAAAAAAAGGAGGACGGAAATGGCTTGGAGAAAGAAAAAGGAAAGTTGTCAACCACAACAGAAAAAGGTGGAGACAACCGAAGGAAACACCGATGAAGTGGTATCCCCGAGCCAGGAGGAAAATGTATGATACGTAAAGGATAGAAAAGGAAATTTGGAAATTAGGATATGTCGGAATATCGGAATGTTGGAATGTCACTAAGTTTTAAAACATAAACGCGCCTACAAACGATATTATTTACACACCTAAATGCTAAAACTAAAAACTATACAAAATATATACAAGTAGTTTTTGAACTACTGGTAAAAAGTTTACAAGTCGAAACTGTCAGTTACGCCCGTAATCAGCTGCAAAAGAAGAAAAACTTCAAATCGATCGTGCGCGAAAACTGACAGATGACTTGTAAACAAAGAGCTATCAAACGAGGGCCGACGCTCGCCCACGTCATCGTGTTCATCCCGAAACACGTCAGACGCCGACGAACATCGGAAACACTCGGATCGGCTCGGAAAAAGGGCTCGACGGCGCAGTTGGTAGGCAACCAACGCCGTCTAAGACGAGGTCGGGGTTCGAACTCGACCCTGACAAAAAAATTAAAAAAAGATCCGACGATGGCCATAATAGGCCGACTGCGCAAAGCAGCGGTCACCGTCCTGCCGCGACAAAAAAGCGCGCTTCGGGACAAAATTTTGCCCCGGCTCAATCCCAGCGGAATGACGCAACATGGGCCAGGTCTGAGGCCTATGGCAGCTCGATAACCTGACCACATGTTGGTTGCGTCAATTCCGAATAACCTAAATATCTACAAACTAACACTAAGATATAACATCAATCTGGCCAGACATACACACACACACACACAAAAACACAAAAAGGGCATATGAAGTAGTAAACTTAGTGACATTCAAAAGAAAAAAAGATGCCAAAAGGTGAATTTCAGCCAAATTATGAGAAGAAAAGTTGGTACGCGTTTGCCTGAAGGCTTTTAGAATTTAGAAAAATAATGTTCCACGGGAACAGGGAAAAGAGGGTCTATTTCAAAATATCCTTTACATGATATGAACCCTCGTGCGGGGAATCACAATCCGCCAATAAGTATACTTGCGGAGAAACACGGCGTATGACTCTACAGGGGATAAACCGTGGGGCAAACTTACCACCACGGTCAATGTCCTGAGTGCCTCTTTGAAAATTTCTGCGCTAAACACGTTGCCCAGGTTCAAATCTGATAGGATTCCGCGATTGATTATAATAACCTGCGTTACGTTGGAAAGCGAGTGTCAAAGCGTCTGCCACCTTAGCATAAATGTCTTGAAGGGACCTGAGACTCGTCGCACGATTACCTCGACTGTCAGCCAACTCCGGGCTCACAGTCTCGGCTACTCGTGGACGACGCCCGGCGTCCACTTCTCTTCCATACATAAGGAAATTTGGGGTGTAAGTGGTAGCCAGATTAACACACGAATTCAAGTATAAGGCAACTTTGGGTAAGTGTTTGGCCCAGCTTCGCTTGTCGTCCCCCACAAGAATACTAAGGGTAGTAATGACGGTCTGGTTATAACGTTCTACCACGTTAGCTTGGGGTGAATAATAGGGTGTGAAACATGGTGAAGGAATATCATACGACCTGAGAAAATCTGCGAACTGTGAACTGCGAAAAACCGTCGCGTTGTCACACAAAACGCCAAGAGGGGAACCATACCTCATAATCACTTCGGACTCTACCGCTGAGCAGATAGATCTGGCGTCAGCGGTTTTCAAGGGAACTAACCAAACAAATTTTGAAAAAACGTCGACCATCGAGAAAATATAACGATAGCCATAATAGGCAACAGGGAGTGGACCAACCAGATCTAGCGAGAGTAAATCCATAGGTGACGTGACAGACCTTGGGTAGAGCTGCTGACCACGTGGACGTGCGTTAGAAATCTTGAAGGCCTTACAAACAAGACATTGGGAAAGGCAAGAAGTAATATCCCGATACATATTGGGCCAATAATAAATCTCTCGAGCCTTAAGGTATGTTTTTAGCACCCCAGGATGGACATTGGGAAAAGAATGGTGGATCTCGTTAATAGCCTCCCGAGTTTTAGAGGCGGGTAAAACTAAGCGCCAGGGATTGTCGGACAAAGGGTTGTCAACAGAAACAGATCGGTACAACGTACCTTCGTGCAAAACGAAGGAGGGAAACAAGTGTGGAGTATTGGTAACTCCCTGGAAAACTTTCTCATACCACGGATCGCCGGTAGGAATCAGTCCGCGTTCGAAAGAAACCAACGCTACCTGAGGAGGTCGCGACAAAGCATCAGGCACGACATTCTGGGCCCCCTTACGATGTTCAATTTCAAAATCGTACTGGGAAAGAATAGTCGACCAGCGCGCTAAACGCCCGGTAGGATTATCGAGAGTTAGTAGCCACTTTAAAGCGATGTGGTCGGTTACGATTTTAAATTTGACGCCATCAAGGTAGCCGCGAAAATGCTTAACAGAATCGAGAACAGCAAGAAGTTCGCGTTCAGTGGTACTGTAGTTCCGTTCGGCACGGGAGAAAAGACGGGAAAAATACGCAACTGGATGTTCTTCACCGTCAAACTCTTGAACGAGAACGGAACCAAGACCAACCTGACTTGCGTCGCAATGTAGGCTAAATGGTTTGGAGAAATCGGGACAAGCCATGACAGGAGAATCTATGAGGACCTTCTTAAGTTGTTCAAAAGCGTGGTTTGCATCGTCATTCCAATCAATAGGATCTCTTCCTTTCCTCTTTCCGATGAGGGCAGTTAAGGGTGCGATGATTGAGGAAAAATTGTCAACAAATCTTCGGTAGTAGGAGCACATACCAAGAAAAGCTCTCAAAGATTTAGCGGTAGTAGGAGCTGGATAATTACTAATGGCATCTAATTTCTTAGGGTCGGTCTGTAGCCCTTTCTCATTTACGATATAACCGAGGTACTTTAACTCGGACTTGCAAAACTCGCACTTCTTCAGGTTGACAGATAAGCCTGCCTCCCTGAGGCGGTCACGAACCTTGGCGATGAGCTTGAGATGGCTATCGAAATCACGTGACACTAAAATAAGGTCATCAACGTACCCGATAACGAAGTCGTCAGACTCGGCCGTGAATTCAAAGTTGACAATCCTATCCGTAAGCCGCTGCATTTCGGAAGCCGCGTTAGTCAAACCAAAAGGCATACGGACGAATTCGAATAAACCACGTTGAGGAACGATGAATGCAGTCTTCTCACAGGAAGCCTTGTCGGCTAAAGGAATCTGCCAGAAAGCGCTACGGAAATCTAAAGAGGTCATAAACTTCGCGCCGCGTAGATTGTCTAAGATATCCTGAATACGAGGGAGGGGATAGGAATCACGTATAGTCACGCTATTGAGCTTTCGGCTGTCTACACAAAATCTAATACTGCCATCGGGCTTGGTGATCATTACTACTGGTGACGCCCAGCTCGAACGTGACGGACGAATGACACCCATCTCGAGCATCTTATCGATCTCCTCGTTTAAAACCTTGAGCTTTACCGGGGAGAGCGGGTAATATCGTTGTCTGATAGGGGGTCCAACAGTCTCAATCTTGTGGGAAAGCCAAGATGTACAGCCAAGACCAATCTTGTCTGAAGAGATCTCCTCAAATTCCGTAATAGCGAATTGGAGACGACGTTCCTGGTCATCTGTGAGAACAGCACGAGGGTGGATATACCTGACCTCGGCCAGATTCCTTGGGAACTCACATCTTCTAGAAGATGGTTTGTGGCCCACACCAGAACCTGGAAGGAAGAGCTTCCCGGACCGCTTACCTTTAAACCTCCGGCTAATAATTGAAGTTAACCCGAAAGCGTTCCAAAACTCGATACCAAGAATAAATTGAGTAGGGAGACCAGTACCAACAAGACATGGATGAGCAACAGATTTCCCATCAAATAAAATCGGGACATCAACTCCGCCTAGTATCCGAATGGGAGAATTGTCTGCAGAAACCACAGGAGGCCGGATCGATCTGCAATAATCAAGGCCCAAACTCTTCAATAACGCTGAGTCGAAGACGTCTGAGCACCGGAATCAAGTAACGCCTTGACAGTTGTTCCAGCAACAAAAATTTCAATAAACAGACGGTTGTCAGTGGATTTATCAAGAACAAGGGGCGACACAGCCGGGATTACTTTGCCGACCCTACAGTTTAGTTTTTTTGGGAGCGACTAGGGTTACAGCGAGGACAATCTCGCGTCACATGACCCTCAAGTTTACACTTGAAGCAAATTAGGCCGGGGACGTTAGGACAACCTCTATAGTCGTGGCCTGAAAGATTACACTTAAAACAAACCGGCGGGGTGGTAGCGTTAGGAGGAGCTACGTTCACAGGAGCAACACAGATCGGAGCCGCTACAGATTCCTGGTAGGTTTCGAAGTTTTTGGCAACCTCAAGAAGCGAGTCCACGTCCTTGATGATGTTGGTAGCAAGGCATGGGTGGTAACGAACGTGCAAACCGTACTTGACAATTGTAAGAAAATCCTCCTCGTTGATTGGGGAACGGAGTTTTGCGTTCAAATCACGTAACTGGATAACGTAATCAACGACCGATTGATCGCACCTCTGCTTAAGAGCCCTGAGCTGGCGTTCAACCTTGAAGTCGTAGTCGGCGACATCAAAGGTCCTCAAAAAGGCTCCTCTCAGATCACGGAAAGTGAGATTCGGTCCACGTATCGCACGAAAATACTTAAGCGCGCTTCCATCAAGTAATTCATGGAACCGAAGTACTACGTACGAAGGACTGACTCCACGAGCAAGACCCTCCTCTTGGACGCGGGAGAAAAATTCCCGAACACAGGTATCTCCTGAGAACGTGATGTTCCATTTAGAGAGAGACTCCGTCTTGCCTGGCGGGTAAGACCACGCGCGAGCAGGTGTGCTGGGGTTATGGACGGAAGGGAAAGAATCCGAGGCTTGGTGGGATGCGTGGGGAGAAGACGCGGCTTCAAAGTGTTCCGCACCGGGATTTAAAACACGCGGGTAAGGGGTCAGAAAGGGATTGGACGTACGCGATTGCGGCGTCCCAGTAATGGGATCTTCAAATGGAGGCTCCATCTTTTAATCTAATTTTGAAAAAATAAGTAAAGGGGGGGAAAAAAAAGAGGAAGACCGGAAATCGGTCACCCTTCTCCAACAAAACGAAATGAATTAAATTAAATTTGTTTCGGGCGCCATTTGTAGCGTTAAAAAAGAAAGCTAGCTAACCTGTGGTCGACGACCACAGGCGAAACGTGAAATTTAGGAGAACAGAGAAAGAGTTAGTTAAATTTGTCCGAACGGTATAATATAAATTTAAAAAGGCCTAGAAATTGCCAAGCATGAGCCGAGAGTCGAGTCCTGAGGGGACTCCGGCGATATAGTGTCGCTGAACTAGTGTTGTGTTGTGGTGTATCGATGCAGGAAGGTGTACCAAAACCGCGGAGTACCCCGAGAGAGTAATTACCAAACGGGAACCAAAAAAAGGTGGGCCAGAGAAACCTAAAGGGCCTTTTAGAATTTGGAAAAGGAATTTAAATTTGGCAAATTCCGCATACAAAATTACAAAACAGATACAAAAAAAGGCTAAAAAATGATGGGCAGTATCCCAGGGGGGACGCCGGTGCGCGGGTCTGCGGCACTCAGCTGGCACGGGCGCGGGCGCACACAACGCAGGGGTCCAGGCACGTCCAACGCCCGGTGGCCTCAGGGGTCCGGAACCACGGCGAGAGAACGAGAAAGGCACGGAGGGACCCTCGTGTGTGTGCCGCAGAGGCCGGAAATACACTGTAAAGATTGACAAAGAAATAATCGCCATCCGACCAAGACAGGGAAAGAGAAAAGTGCGTCGATAAAAACCAGGAGGAAGACAGCACAAGACTTACCCGGCTAGTCCAAAGTAGGAGCCTGTCCCAAAAATTATCGCATTAGCAAGAGACGATAATAATACTGTGTCCCAAGGCTTTATATCATTTACAGATATTTATTAAGTAAAATTCAACCACGTTCAAGGGATAAAACGTTTCCATTTCCTGACAGACGACAACTGAGAAAACAATAAACAATTTAGAAAAAGGTCAAACCAAGAAAATTTTAAATTTGAAAATGTGACATAAAAACCGGCCAAAAGAAAAAAGAGCCGTACCAAAAAGGTTATTAAAAAACCTGCAGTAATGCTGCACTAGCTACTATTGTTTAGTGACTCACGAAGCTGAGAATTGGATTTATAAATTCAGTCCGCTCTATAAAAAATAAATAAAAAAAAGGAGTTTTTTTTTTACTTTGGAGCGTTACTGCGTAAATTGGACTATTCTAACTCTTATTTACATTATTAGAATGGTCATGTACTTATAAAGATTTTGTATGTTTCCATTAAACTCATCTGTTATGAAATTTGCGGAAAAAAATAAACTTTCATATAAAGCAGAGTCAATTTGAATGAAAGTTCAAATCTCTTTTCACTTTTGAAAACTTCTAGAACAAAGATTATGTAAGAGGTGAGGTATGTGTGTTCGTCTGTAGCTCTTAAGGGGCTACCCTATGTGAACACTAGCGCCACTTGGATAAAAAATCATAACTTGGTGAAAACACAAAATATCAAAAATATGAACGATCAAATTGTTTCATTAGTCTTGTTGTATGTATAGAATTGATAAATTCAGCTATCTATTGTTAATTGTAGTAATAGATAGCGAAAGTGCTAATAACGGCCGTTTTTAGCACTTTCGCTCTCTTACTACACCGTATAAGATTTTATAAAATTTGGTATTTTTAAAAATACTAAAGTACCTACACTTTAAAATAATCGTCCACTTTTTTAATATATGTAGTTTTTTCGGAGTCATGAGGTGGCGCTAGTGCGCAGTCCGGTAGCCCCTTAAACTGGGAAATCGATTTGGATGCTGTGCTGTGTTTGTTTTGTGTACTGTGAAAAAATATCTTCCTATTCACATTCTTAATCTTCGCTTCGTTTCGCGTTTTATATTTATTTAATACTAGCTGCCCTGGCAGACGTTGTCCTGCCATTTTGCCTACCTCTACCCTACCCCACACCTACCTTACACATACCAAAGCAGCGCCACCTACCGGGTCCAATTGTGTTTTCAAACCATCCAGAAATCCATTGAAATATACACATAAAATTTCATTTAAATCGGTCCTAAACGGAGGAGTTAGGGCTCGTTCCCACATTCACGGTTTACGCCGCCGCCGGCGCGTGAGCACACCTCCATAGAGCTTCATACATTACTGAGCTACTGTGAATGTGGGAACGAGGTCTTAGGTGACAAACACATGTACAGAAGAATTATACAGGGTGTAAATAAATTAGCTGACACTATTTTAAAGGATCAACCTACCCATGAAACTGAACAACTTTCCCCAAAAAACATGGGCTGTCGGACGAAAAAAAATATGCATCTTCTATAGTAAATTGATTAGCTGGCCGCGCGGTTTTGTATGAAAGGGACAACTTTTTTTGTCGTCCTTTAAAATAGTGTCAGCTAATTTATTTACACCTTATATACAGGGTTACCTCGGAGACAGTGCGCATATTTTTTCCATGCTATCAGTATCGTTAATAGAACACATTTCACGAAAAAAAACATGTTTTATTTGCGAACTTAGTTTATGTCCTGCAAAAATCAAATATCATGGTCACTCTACGCACGGGCTGTGGCACGGGAGTGCAAGGGGGTGAGGGCGCGGCGCGCAGGCGCGCTCTTATCTCGCTGTCGTAACTACGTAGAGTGACCATGATACTGGTTTTGGTGTGGATATTTTCATACGATGTTTTTTCTTATATTTTTGTTCGAAACATGTTAGTACGAAAAAACTCGTGTCTTTTAACTTAAAACCTTTCTGTACGTGTAATTTGCGCACTGTCTCTGAAGTAACCCTGTATATTAAGATGTTGTATTGTTACAGCCGTGGTGACGGCAGAGTATTCTACATTAGTAACCAACCCCTACTCTTCCCGTGGGTGTCGTAAGAGGCGACTTAGGGACTACACATTGAACAGGGAACGGGCAGCAGCGCTCTCTGATACAGTAACCTTTTAATCTGCGATCTCCAACCCGCCTGCCAAGCGTGGAGATTATGGCAAAATCAAACACAGGCTCATAGTCCAGCAGTGGACTGTAACGGGCCGTTGATGAATTAGCGCACTGTCTCCGAAGTAACCCTGTCTTAAGATGTTGTATTGTTGCAGTCGAACGCAGCGCTGCGCTATCACCAGCGAATACACACTGGGGAGAAACCTTATCAGTGCACCATGTGTCCCAAAGCATTCACCATGCCGCTGTTTCTACAGGTAACACGGGTTTTGACTCGGCAAATTAGCTTTTTGTCAATACGGTTGACTTATATGAAAAGTGTATGGGACAGAGATGATGATGATTGATTGATTAAGTAATAATAAAAAAAAAGAAACATGAGGTCTTTTGGTATAAGTTTACCAAAAGTAACTTGCAAATGTTTAAAAAGAAACACGAGGTCTGTACATTTGCAACTAGGTATCCAAATCATTTGGTAGCGCCTCTTTGCTCTACTACAACCTGTCGTCGAAACTGTTACCAAATGTCAATAAAAATTTATAACAAATTACCAGACGCCATGACAGATTTGCCTTATAAGAAATTTAGAACAGAATAGGGTATCGGACTGTTCCTAAATTTACCATATTTTATGAGTTATTTTTTATATATAGATTAGTAGCAGACGATTCGCGAAGAAAAAAAACAGAATCGGTTGAAAAACTAATTTACAGTGATTTTTTAATGTTTCAATATGTCTGTCTCTTTCAAAAACGATTTTTTGTATCGAGATTATATGGCGTTACTAGCAAGTGACGTCACAAGTGGGTATATGTGCCTCTCTGTCTAATCTTGAATTTCAAACCTTTATAACTCGGTCAATTTTAAAGATAGAGCAAAAATTCTTTTAGTGTTCGATAGCAGAAACTAAGAAGTTTGGATTTATAAAATAAAAAAAAGTAGTCCGATCCCCTATTGTACAGGTTTTTATGTGACAAATGTTTTTACAGTGTGGACGAATTTATGAATTGCAAAATTTTGTTTTTATTTTTTGAATTTTATAATTTTAAATGACAATTTGAATTATTTGACATTCTAGTTTGTTTATTTTTATCAAATTTTTCATGACACTTAAAATTATTTGTCATTTTATTAATTGTGCTTTAAAAACTCGACATTGGCGAAATCACCACGGAAACGCCATACACCCAAGAATTGAATTGAATGCTAATCCTCCAATTTGCATACCGAAGATGTCGGTTAAATGTGAGATGCTTGAAAATGTACTTAACCCACCTATGTAAAGTCCCTTTCAATAGAATCCGGCAATAATGTAAACAAGATAATTGTTTGACACTAACTTTCCAAAGACAAACAAGACTGATGAGTTTGGCAGTTTTACAAATTATTGAAAGTTTTGTCGTCCGAGTATTTTTTATTAAAATAACTGTCATAAAGAAGTTTTTTTTTTTTTTTTTTTTTTAAATGGCTTCACGTCTAGATTGGACGTATTTTGCCAATGACAACGTATTCACTCAACATAACACAAACGAGGAGAAAATACGGCGAAATGATTGTAAGAAGAATCTATGGTTCCTTGAAATGTGAATATGAAGGGTATACAGGGAAAATACATGTCTAGTCACAAAACTGTTGTGCACGTTACTATCCGCTTCTTTTCTAAATTCTCACTTCCAAGGTTTGCTGTAAGACATTTCGTTAGAAATAAGCAGTGCCTGTTGTGTCGTTTTTCTATGTGATCATTTTCTGTTAACTTATATATATTAATGCTTAAATCTACAGCATGAAATTTACATCGTTTCGTTCCCGCCGTGTAGTGATAGTACCCGTCAAACTGAACAACTTTTCACGAAAAAAAAAATTCCTGTGACAAAAAAATTTTTGGTCTCTCCATACAAAATGGGTCGGTCGGGAGTCTCACTTTGTATGGAGAGGCCAAAAATTTTTTTGTCGCAGGAAATTTTTTTTCGTAAATTTGTAAATTTCACGGTGTATAATAAAAATGGAAAATGATAGTTCATTGAAAACACTACATTTTGAGGTATAAATCCCATTTAAAAAACAAACGGACTAGACATGTTTCTCCCTGTACCCTTCACATGATCAGGATTGATACTCAAATATAAGTAATGACGGAGTAATCGTGTTTAAATTGGTTTGTTTACATTATTGCCGGATTCTGTTGAAAGGCACCTTATATAACCACATTTATTGCGATCAAATAATTTGTATTTGACAGTATTCGTGTATTTGACGGCTCCGTAGCCCAGGTGGCTGCCAGGTGTATCTGCCTCTGACGCACAGGGTCGCGGGTTCGAATCCCGCCCAGGGCAAACATTCGTGTGATGAGCACTTGTGTTTGCCTTGTGTCTGGTTGTTGTTTATCTATATAAGTATGTATTTATCTATTTGTGTAATGTATATCAGCTGTCTGGTACCCATAGTACAAGCTCTGCTTAGTTTGGGATCAGATGGCCGTGTGTGAAGATGTCCCCACGTATTTATTTATTTTATTTATTTCAGTTGCACACGCGGACCCACACCGGCGAACGGCCGTACCAATGCCCGGTGTGCCCCAAAGCGTTCAGCAACCAAGCCGCCCTAGTCAGACATAATCGGGTGAGTGTTATTAGTATAGCCAGATATTTATTTAGATCAGCGCCGCAGCCTACCTTGCTAGGCTACGGCTTGTGCTGAGTGAGGCCCTATTGTCTGGGTGTCGCAACACGGGGGCCATTTTGTATGTTGTTTTTGTATTGTCATCTCTTTCTGTTGCATTATGGTACTATTCTTTATGTATGTGTTCTGTGTTGTGATGTCCTACAAATAAATGTTGTTATTTATTATATTGGAGCTGTCAAACATCGAATTAGAAATATATGTTTTAAGATAAAAAATATATATATATAAATATAACAGTGGTAACAAACCCGAAAATTGTGACAGTTTTAGTATCGAATTTGAACCTTAGAGCGTCGGTGGGAGACGCGGGTTCGATCCCCACCACGAATCCATAAACGAATTCATATTATGTACGTTTATTCGATGCTCTTACGGTGAAGGAAAACATCGTGATGAAACCTGCACACTCCTGCGAAGAAATTCAAAGGTTGTTTGTGAAGTCGACCAACCCGCACTGGGCCAGCGTGGTCGACTAATCGCCCTATTCAGGGTAGATTCGAGCCCCTCGGTGAGGTTGTATATGAGCTATTGATGATGAAAGCTCTTACTCCTATGGAAGTAATAACTTTATTTTTTATCCGTGAAGTATTTTCGCTGATGTAACTTTTTATAATATTACAAAAACGTTTTTACGATTCTTTCTATGGCCTACTTGGGAAATGTGAAAAATGAGGCCCAGACTCATTCTTTGAATTTTATCTCATTCACTCTTACACCACAATCTTACTTTCATTCATTATTTAGCAGAAAACAATGATATCTCATATATTCTTCATATACCGCGTGGGTTTTAAGGTCGACGACCGACATGACAAACCCTGTCGTCAGATTTACTATTGCGATTGTCATGTATCGACAATTTATCAGATTTCTGAATCGCGGGGGAGGCTAACTATTGGTTTCACAGAAAGCTAAAATATATAGGTATATTATAGCTAGGAGAAACCTATATTTTGTGGGTAATAGTGTCGATTCGGCATACGCCCAACCAAACTAAACTTAGTCCTGTCACTTTCTATAATTTTTTAATTGAAAAGGGACCGAAGATAATCGGTTTTGTTTTTGTCTTTGACTTCACGAGTAACTGTCAAATTTAGTGGCATTTTATTCGTGATGGTGTTAGGTAGGCACTAAAACAAGACAAAGTTTGACAGCGTGAAGTCAAAGACAGAAACAAAACCGATGACCTTCGGTCCCTTTTTAATTAAAAATTATAGAAAGTGACAGGACTAATTTTAGTTTAGTTTAGTTGGGTGGGCGTATGCCAAATTGACACCAATAATAGTTAATCAATTTAGTGGATGGGCATTCTGCTTGACCCTATATAAGGTATAGGTACATACATTTAGCAAGCCATGAGAATGTTAAATGTCGTTTAATAGTGAGTAATGAATGATCACATAGGATTTGAGAACCTCATATTACTCACTATTAAACGACATTTGATATATTGGTGTCGATTCGGCATACGCCCAACTAAACTAAACTTAAAATTAGTCCTGTCACTTTCTATAATTTTTAATTGAAAAGGGACCGAAGATCATCGGTTTTGTTTTTGTCTTTGACTTCACGTCTAATTGTCAATTTTAGTGGCTTTTTATTCGTCATGGTGTTAGGTAGGCACTAAAACAAGACTAAATTTGACAGTTAGTCGTGAAGTCATAGACAAAAACAAAACTGTTGATCTTCGGTCCCTGTTCAATGAAAAATGATAGAAAGTGACAGGACTAATTTTAAGTTTAGTTTAGTTGGGCGTATGCCGAATCGACACCAATAATAGTTAATCAATTTAGTGGTGGCCATTCTGCTTGATCCTATGTAAGGTATAGGTATTTAGCAAGCCATGAGAAATCTTACAACTCCTGCCTATAATACACTTCTTATAAAAAAAATCGACACACCTTGCAAGTTTATGTTTTGTAAGGAATAATAGAAAAATGTGTATATTTAGGAATATATTATGTTAAATGTCGTTTAATAGTGAGTAATGAATGATGACATAGGATTTGAAAATCTCATTTTACTCACTATTAAACGTAAAAGTTAGTCGTGATAGACAAAAACAAAACCGATGATCTTCTTCGGTCCCTTTTCAATTAAAAATGGTAGAAAGTGACAGGACTAATTTTAAGTTTAGTTGGGCGTATGCTGAATCGACACCATTATATTCCTAAATATACACATTTTTCTGTTATTCTTTACAAAACATAAACTTGCAAGGTGTTTCGATTTTTTGATGAGAAGTGTGTATTATTATAGTCTAAACATTAGGGTATTTGACTGAGTAGTCAAGTCAGCTACTTTTTAGGACAATAATACAGGTATTAAACGAATCCTTCTATGTTAAATTTTGCCACATACGAGTTCTCTTTTGTGAATTATTTAGAACTAGCGGTCCGCCCACGGCCACGCTCGCGCTATGTAAGATTTTCCCGTGGGAATAAGACTTTTTCCGGTAAAAAGTATCCTATGTGTTAATCTAGGTTACAAACTATCTTCATTCCAAATATCGTCCAAATCCGTCCAGTAGTTTAGGCGTGAGAGCGGGTCAAACATCGAAACATCCAAATGTATTTTCAATCGATCAAATCTAAAATTATTTATTTCCATAGGATGTTATTACATCACTTAGATCCGTCCTGCTTACGAAATAAGCGACTTTGTTCCTACGACATATACCTATGAAGCAAGTTTGCCAGCCTTATAAATCGCCTAGTTCATTACGACAGCCAAAAGATAATTACGGGTAGGTTTACTTTATTCTAAAATCTATGACCATATTGTAATTACATATGTTTATCTTCGAGGCAAGTCGCAATGTACTTAATTGTTTCTACGCCCAACCAAAACTGACAGTTAAATTCTTACATACTAAGGGGGTGAACAGGGTTAGAACTGGTAAATTTCTTAGATAGACAGGAGGATCACACAAGACTAAGAGCTAAAAGCTTTTCCATTATATTTCCTAGATTAAAAAAAATACTGTATGTGGCGATTTAGAACAAAGTTCAGTGTATATTTGCCCCGAAGGCAACACTGTCTCAGTACTCACTCGAGCAGTATCCTAGGTATCTTAGTGTATTTTTTAAACACAGTCAAATACCCTTTTGCCAGGTACACAGCGGCGAAAAACCGTACGCGTGTCCAGAATGCGGGAAAGAGTTCTCCCAGTCGAATAACGTGAAGGTGCACTATAACACGGTGCATTTGAAGTTGCCTCCTCCCCCGCGAAAGCCCCGGCACAGGAGGTCCGCTTCGTACAAAACGCGGTAACTGACGCTTACATATATATCCAAACATACCAATGTCCAAACATTAATGTCCGAACGTTCACACATTCTACAACGTGTTGAAACACGCAAAACGTCTCGGGTGGTAGTTGTGACCATGAAACTGAACAACTTTTGGTAGACTTTTCAAATTTTCCTTTACTTAAAATTGACTCAGTCGTTTATAGATTATTATTGTTACAGATTACAATATCTAATAATTATAAAGCGAAAAATGAAAAATTTTGTCGATCTTGGACAGGACTTGAACCTGCATCTCCTTGGCTATCCGGGCCGGAAACAGGCGCATTACGAATTATGCCACCAAGCTCTGTGAAAGGTCGACGAAATTTGACACTGCTTTTTACTTCAATGCTTAGAGTGCATTACAGCTTCATCTGTAGGTAAATATTGTCATTTAATCACTTAGTATGAAAAGTCAAAATTTATTTTTGATATTTTGCCAAAGTTCTGGAACAAAACATGTTTGTCTTACGGACTGAACCACCAAAAGATGTTTAGCGACATTATGTTGACACGTTGTGTAGGTATATCCAATATCCAACCATCCAAAAAAATTACAAACCAATGTCCAAATATCTGCATACTTAATTTTGAATCGTTTAAACACCCATCAATCCATTAACCAAATATTCGAACGAATAATCATCTATAGGTACATATCCTATCCTATATCAGACATAAACATCCACATATACAATATCTGGGCTTCCACATACCCAATATCCAAACGTTTCAACGCCATCCTTATATCCAATATCCAACTATCTAAACATACTCATCCAATATCCAAACGTTTCAATATCAATCATCTCAAGATTTTGTACGGGCGGACCTTCTATCTAAGCCTATAGTGAGCCAAAAAATGTTGTATTAAATTATGTTTTAAATAATCGTTTATATAAATTATCCTAGTAATTTATCTCACATTGTAAATATTCCTTTTTTGGTTGCCAATCAGTGGTCCATTAAAGGGCAAAGAAGATGTATTTTTTTTGTTTTAAAAATAAAAGTCAGTTATTACTTTTTTGTGTTTTTTTCTGAACGTTATGTAGTTGGAATGGAATGTAGGACTAAGTTTTGTTGTTGATACATGATCAATCAATCAATCAGCCTATTGCAGTCCACTGCTGGACTGCTCCTCCCCTCGGGCACGCCAAATCGCACGATCACCCGCTTTCCTCATCCAGCCACCACCAGCGGCCTTCCTCAGGTCATCAGTCCACCTGGCAGGGGGGCGTCCCACACTACGTTTCCCGATACATCAGCGTTCAGACCATGAAACTGAACAACTTTCCCCAACAAACATGGGTCCGGAAATAAAAATAATAATTCGATTTCCCATACAAACTGCCGCAGCCAACTCAGCAATCAGTATGGGAGGTACAAAATTTTCTTTCATTTTCGGACCCATGTTTCTTTGGGAAAGTTGTTCAGTTTCATGGTCTGAACAACATATTAAAGTTTGTGCACTGAATAAAAAATAACCCCGTATAAGATAACAGTCTGGCTCTATGCGTGTATGAATATCTTCGTGATCATTGATGTGATAATGATAAGAATAAGTCTGGTTTTTTTTTTTTCTAATATTTTCTTTCTCATTGTTCTATTCGATCACTAAGAGTTATTCTTAAATTAACCAGTAATGTTTGATTAATTGCTTAGCAATCGACACGTCACAAATTCAGTAATTTTGATTACTGATGATAAATTGAAGATTGGTCTCAATGAGAAATGTCCCATTTAAGAAATTGCCGTTTTGAAAAGTAGCCCTTATGCGAGCAAAAGATAAAGACGATGGTCACTGCGAAATCTATAATTCAATAGATCACTAAGGATTAATCCAGTAAATTAGCCAGTAGTTATTCAATTAATCTAAGCATCAACAGCTCACCGAGGGGCTCGAGCCTACCCTGAATTAGGGCGATTAGGCCTTAGTCGACCACGATAGCCCAGTGCGGGTTGGTTGACTTCACACGCAACCTTGAATTTTCGCAGGAGTGTGCAGGTTTCATCACGATGTTTTCCTTCACCGTAAGAGCGTCGAATAAACGTACATATGAATTCGAAATTTGAAAACACATTGGTACGTGGTGGGGATCGACCACTAGACTACCGACGCTCTATGTACCTATGAATGTACCTATACTATTTACGAATTTACAACCAGGTGCACACGGGCGTGAAGCCTTACGCTTGCCCTGAATGTGGGAAGGCCTTCACTCAGTCAAATAGCATGAAGCTGCATTACCAAACGGTACATCTGAAGATGCCTGCACCTTACAAGAGTGCGGCGAGGAAGCTACGCGACGCGCAGAAACTTGGACAGAGATTGGGAGCCGATAAGGTGAGGTTCGGGGTAATTACGTCAAAATTGGGGTAATAAGGTCAGGATTGGGTATCTCATGGTCAAGAGTAATGCGGTCATGATTGGAGTAATTAGGTCAGAATTGTGTTTTGGGTTAATAATGTCTGGATTGCGGTAATTAGGTCAGGATTGGGGTAACCTTAGAATTTGGGTTATAAGTAAGGATTGGGCCAATAAGGTCAAGATAAGGGGTAATTAGGACAGAACACGGGTAATTAAATCAGAATAGAGGGAATTAGACCAGATTCGGGATAATTAGGTCAGGATAGGGGTAATAAGGTGTGACGGAGTAGTGAGGTTTGGTGTGGTAATGTAAGAAAGTCTTCACCCAGTCAAATAGCATGAAGCTACTGAAGATGCCTGCGCCTTACAAGAGCGACGAGGAAGCTACGCGACGCGCAGAAACTTAAACAGAGATTGGGAGCCGATAAGGTAAGGTTTTGGGGTAAGGAGGTCAAGATTGAGGTAATATGGTGTGGCTGAAAGATAATATAGAGCGCGGGCCGCTCCAAGCTTACATAATAGGATACCAAGATGGAACTCATTTGTGGAGGTTGAGAAGAGGATTGGCTTCTTAGATCTATAAGTTTGTTCTTCTCCATAGACCGCGTACACTGGTAGTGAACGTGCCATTCATGATAGCTTTGACGTCGAAAAATGATTTGTAAAAATCTTAATTCGTTTAAAAAATTTTGACTTTGACTTTTGACTTTGCCTGAGCAAAGATTTGGTAAGTTCGGGGGTAATATGTTCTAATGACAAAATCTAGAAATAGATAGGTTTTAAATGTCAATCTCATGTTAAGCAACTAATCTTGTGAAATGCGATTATTTGATTGGATAACTTTGATGATATATTATATATTTAAGGGTTTTTTTAACACCTTGTATACAAGGTGGCCCATTCAGATGAGTCAGTATGGGTAACTTGAAACTAAAAGACAGGAAGATCTAAGGATGCATGGTTCAAGGAAAAGATGCAACGAATTATCTATAGTGTAGAAGAGTAACCGTCTAACAAAGCGCGCTAAAACATAGCACCTAATAATTTTGACAGACGACGACGATGACAGACAGGCAGATGATGTCGCTGCTGTACATTGAAGCTTACTTTCCACGTTCTTACAAACCGAGTCATATAAAACATCATTGTACCGCGTATTCGAATGTCGTATGGTATAGTTTAGCTTCTTTGGTATTCATTTGATGGGGTCAAGTTTGAAGCGTAGTTACTCTTCTAGACTACAGATAATTTGTTGGAAAGTTGTTATCGATTTGCACATGACATCCTGACTGTCTTCTTGCTTGGGGTGCTCATGCCTAAAAACTTAACAGTATGTGTACTGTGTACTGAACTTATTGACCGAGCGAGCGAAGCGTCTCGTTTCAGCTTGGCCATTGCTTTTGTAAGTCCATCTGTCCATCTGTCTGACTGTTTGTTACACTCTACAGGTCGCGTTTCTCAATCGATTCTCGTAAAATCTTATGAACAGGTTCGACAAATATACAGATGTATTTTCTGTCGAGTCAGTTTTTGGAAATTTATAATTTTTACAGAATTAATAAGGTTGAAAATGTAAACAAATAATAAATCAGCCATTTCGAAAGAAAACAAAGTACTCGCGAGGTCTACAGCTCACAGAGCTACTACTGTTAGTTGCTTGAAATAAAGTTTTTTTTTTAATTTGTTTAAGTGATACGAACCGGGGCCTCACAAACCCTAGTGTCAGTGTTATAGAGCCGTCAAAGGCCACCCGTCAGTTCCGGTCGTTGACCTTACAACCCACGCGGTGAAGAAGAAGTGACACGGAGAAGCATCCTTTGAGTGATCCATTTGGCATTTACTATGGCTCGCGCACATATAGGTATATATTGGCCCCGATTCACACTGTCACGCTCAAATCCTTAATTTAAGTTAGTCTGTCCTTATTACCTTTTAAAGATAGAAAAGGGACAGGAGATGGCCATCTGGCCATTCTAATATTAGAGCTGTCAAACATCGAATTTGAACCTTATGGCCGTGTCGATTGCACAATTTTAGAGAGCACTTAAAACATTATTTTAGTTTATCATTCGTTCAAATTAATATCATTCGTTCATCACATCTCTTTCATTGGTCATAAAAATGAAAAGGATAGCTGGATTTTAAAATTAGAATTGGAGCATGACATTCCGAATCGAGGCCATTGCCTAAGCTGTTTAATAGCCTGCCGGATATTGTTTTTAAAGAAAAAAATTATCTTAGTCAAGTTCTTTCTCAGTAACATGTAAGATGCATTCACGTGTCGTATGGTTATAGGTATAGCTGATATACTTAGTTAGGTACTCGTTCCTACTTTAATGTGTTAGCATAAGGATTATGATTGAGAGCCAAAAATCTGCCAACAAACTGCATGCAGTTTGGCATAATGCATTGTTTTGCCATCAGTTTTTCTATTCTTAACCCCTTGTATGCGGCTGTCAAGACGTATTGACGCAGCGGCGCAGGCGACGGTAAGCGCCGCAGACAAAGAAATGTTACAATATCGGGCGCGCCGCATATAAAATATTAATTAATAGATAATTTTAATAATAATAATAATTTTAATTTTCAGATAATAATACGAAGTGGCCAGTCATCACCGGTGCACAAACATAAAAATGAGGAGATCGATTTCATCATCCCCGAGCCAATAAATGCGGTGAGTAGCATTGCCATCATCATCATCATCAACAGCTCATATAAGTCCCCACCGAGGGGCTCGAGCTTACCCTAAGGCGATCAGGCCTTAATCGACCAAAGCAAGGATCCCTTATTTTTTCTAGTAATAAATATAGCCTATGTTACTCAGGGATAATGGCCTCGATTCGGGATGTCGTGCTCTAATTCTAATTTTAAAATCCAGCTATCTTTTTTGTTTTTATGACCAATGAAAGAGAGGCGATGAACGAATGATATTCATTTGAACGAATGATAACGTAAAATAAGGGCATAGCTGTCAGTTTAAGAGATTTTTAAGTCGCATGTTTTAAGTGCTCTCTAAAATTGTGCAATCGACACAGCCATAAGGTTCAAATTCGATGTTTGACAGCTCTAATATTAGGATGGCCATCTCCTGTCCCTTTTCAATCTATAAAAGGTAAAAAGGACGGACTAACTTAAATTATGGATTTGAGCCTGACATCCCGAATCGAGGCCAATGTAGCATTCTAATGGTGAAGGAATTTTTAAAATCGGTTCAGTAGTTTTTGAGTTTATTCGTTACAAAAAACACAAAGCTTTCCTCTTTATAATATTTATTTATTTATTTATAAGTATTTATAGTATTAGTATAGACGAAGAAGTTATGGAGCAAGGGTACACCAAAAGCTATCGATTGAAACCCCATACATGTATGTTCGTTCCGCGATTAGAAAAGTTATCAATCAATCAGCCTATTGCAGTCCACTGCTGGACGTGTGCCTCCCCTCGGGCACGCCAAAGCGCACGATCACCCGCTTTCCTCATCCAGCCACCACCAGCGACCTTCCTCAGGTCATCAGTCCACCTGGCAGGGGGGCGTCCCACACTACGTTTTTCGAGACGCGGTCTCCATTCGAGAACCCGTCTGCTCCAACGCTCGTCGGTTCTGCGACAGACGTGGCCAGCCCACAAACACTTCACGAAGCTACATTTCTGGACGATATCATTCACTTTGGTCCTCTGCCGGATGATTTCGCTTCGGATTTTATCCCGTAGCGAAATACCAAGCATAGATCTTTCCATGGCTCGCTGTGTGACATTTAGCCGATGGGCCAGCTTCACCGTCATGTTCCACGTCTCGGCTCTGTATGTCAATATTCAATATTATAAATGAAAAGATATAATATTCTCAAATTCATTGAAAAAATCTAAACTCGGAAAACATTTCAATATAGATATTGATACGTGCCGTGTGGTGACGGCAGAGTATTCTACATTAGTCTCCAACACCTACTCTTCCCGTGGGTGTCGTAAGAGGCGACTTAGGGACTACACATTGAACAGGGAACGGGCAGCAGCGCTCTCTGATACAGTAACCTTTTAATCTGCGATCTCCAACCCGCCTGCCAAGCGTGGAGATTATGGCAAAACCAAACACTTGAGTGGAGGAGGCTCATAGTCCAGCAGTGGACTGTAAATGGCCGCTGATGTTGATGATTGATACGTTAAATATTGAAACTCTATACCTTCGGTGGTATACCTGCCATAGGACATCTTGTATAACATCATCATCATCAACGGCCCGTTACAGTCCACTGCTGGACTATGAGCCTCCTCCACTTAAGCGGAGGGTATAAATGAGCCTGTAATTCTTTTCCAGCTCCTCTTCCGGCACCGCAGTCGCCGCGAAGAACCTCAGTTCGAATACGTGATGGAAGCAATGCACTGTGACATTGATGGCAGCCAGGATTACGAGGAAACCTTTGTTCCCAAACAACAGTCTTCGATGATACCTCACTGACAACGCTATTATAAACTTTATTAACAGCTCATATACTTCCCCACCGAGGGGCTCGAGCCTACCCTAAACTAGGGCGATTAGGCCTTAGTCGACCACGCTGGCCCAGTGCGGGTTGGTCGACTTCACACACAACCTTTGAATTTCTTCGCAGGAGTGTGCAGGTTTCATCACGATGTTTTCCTTCACGGTAAGAGCGTCGAATAAACGTACATAATGAATTTGAAATTCGAAAACACATTGGTACGTGGTGGGGATCGAACCCGCGCCTCCCGGACGGAAGGCAGCGGCCCTAGCCACTGGACCACCGACGCTCTACTACTATGTATTATATTTCAAAAGGCTATGCGTGACTTTATAGTTTTTAAAATTATTTTGAGTCAGTCAATTATTATGTAACTAGCTTTCCGCCCGCGGTTTAACCCGCGTTTAATGAGTTTTCCCGCATTAAAAAGTAGCCTATGTCCTATTCCAGGGCCTAACCTATATGTGTGCCAAGTTTCATCCTGATCCGTCCAGTGGTTCAAGCGTGATTCGGCAACAAACATCCAAACATCCAAACTTTCGCATTTATAATATTAGTAGGATTAATTAATACTTCAGTTCCTTTTTGACAGAAAAATAAACTGTTACCTTTTTGCAATAAGATTTTGTAAATATATTTAAATGTTACACATAATTACTTTTTATAATAAAGCCTGTTAAAATTATGTAGGTTGTTTTCGTTCTTATTTTATTTTATCGTTACTTGCCTTTTATTTATCCACCATTTATACACATTGAACAGGGAACGGGCAGCAGCGCTCTCTGATACAGTTACCTTTTAATCTGCGATCTCCAACCCGCCTGCCAATCGTGGAGGTTATGGCAAAACCAAACACTTAAGGGGAGGAGGCTCATAGTCCAGCAGTGGACTGGAACGGGCCGTTGATTTGATATACAGGTGATTTTTTAATCTGTGATATATTATACAGGGTGGAAACGTCAAGTGTACCCACTTGTTTTTTTTTAAACCATAAAAGATATATCGAGAAACTGATTACTGTTACTAAAATTACTGTTACTAAAATTACTGTTACTAAAATTGCTCCACGAGCTCTACCTATATCTAATGGTATTAATAACATTTTGAAAAATTATTGAGATACATCGAAAAAATAAAACTTTGCTGCTCCCATACATTTACTCATTTTGTCTCTGTTACTCCTACGTAAATATATTGCCGTCCCACTCGGGCATCTGTAGGAGTGGGACGGCAATATATTTACGCAGGAGTAACAGAGACAGGTAATAACAGGTCAACGTACTGTGGTCCAGCAGCCGCCACAAGCTGCTGGGCACCACACGAAGAGTGTTGCAGAGGGTTATGTGGCAATAACCAGGCACAGTCCGAAGGATAAAAGGTATGTTATATATATATATATATATTATATTTTATATAACTGTCAAGGAAATATAGTAGAGAATAGTAGAAAAGCTTTAGGAATGTACAATCGGAGATCAGGACCAAACGTACATATCTACAAACGTGCATATATATATTTTTTAGTTTTGTTAGGCGCGTATAGATGGCAGCACTTGTAGTTGATGACAGACTTTGACGGAGATGCCAGTCTATTCCAGTGTGTTAAATTTTTTTTGTCTATGATCAGGACATGAAGTGAGGAATTTAGCAGAAAAAAGACAAAATCGAAACGTAAGAAATCTAAATTTGAAAATGAATTTAAAATGAAAGATAAAACTGCCAGCAAGAAAGGTTGCCAGTCATAAAACAGGAAAGAGAACGAATGCCTCGGCAAGACAGTTCGTGAGGACTCTCGAAAACAGCTTATAGACGTGGCTTAAGTAAGAGCGCGATCGGTCTGAAGTTTTTCAGGAGAGTTTTATCTCCTTTCTTGAAAAACAGCGCCACCACGCTCTCACTCCACGCCTTCGGGATAGTTCCATTGGCAATGAAACAAGAGATTTTATTTTATATTTTGTAATAAACTTACACGTTTATTAACTACTTACATGATCGGATTTTTTGAAAAATCAAAATATTTTAGGCGAGTTTCTACAGCCACCGAATTTACATCTTTTACCAAACTATATAGTTTTTAGTTAAATATTTTCTAGAAAAGTTACAATCTAAGTTTTTTTTAACCCAACATCCGGCCAGAGTCTTTCAAAATAATATAATGCTAGTTATAGATTCTTAAAAACAGAAAAATAATTAAGTAAGTAGGTATATTAAACATTTCTTGTTCGTAATCGGCAGTGATAAGTGTCATTTTATTCACAATTATTTATTATTATTAATTAAAATAAATTTGTAAGTAATAAATAGCAATAAATACAATTCAATATCCTTAAGTTACATTAAATAAAAACTAGTGATGTGTACGTATATTGCTTTTGAGTTTTTAGTTTTAAATTAATATTGCACCTAGACATTTAGAAACGCTACAAAAAAATATTCAAGGTAAAAATACACATATTAAATTTATTTCTAAATAGCTTTATCACTAACACGATTTATTGCTTAGGATAATATATATTAACTACTTAAATATAGTTAATAAATTCATTTATGTGGATGACATACTTAAAAAAAATGGTTGTTTCAAATATACATCATATTTATTATATCAAAATGTAGTTACTTATTTAAATATCGTGTCGATACGACTATACAATATTTATGCATGAGATTAAGTAAAATGCAAATTAATTTAAATATACTCACCGGCACATCTAACCACACTTGTATTTTGGGTTAATTTTAAACAACGCTTATTGTTAAACATTACAAAAGATTTATTGATAATTTTACGATAAATTAAACACACTTAAACAAACGTTAATTTAAACTACTTTTGAACTAACATCAGCTGTAACTAATAGAATTATAAAGAATCACGAGTATTCCCTGAAATGAAGGGTGGGCGGTTAGATGTGCCGGTGAGATAGTTTCAAATTAAAATATAGATAAGTAAAAGTTAAGGCTCGAAAATTATAAAAATAATGAACATTTGTTTAGTAACGTTTAACGACTAGAAGATCATTTTATATTCTATAAAATTTTGATGACGAGTGATGACGACTAAATTACATTCAGTGCAGCAAGAAGAGAACACGTTCACGGGAATAAAGTGTTTTATAAAAAGTAGAAACTTGTTCTTTTATCAATAGTTATAATGAAAATAAAATGATGAGCAGACGAAACTATGTGTTGACAAAAACAGCTGAAATTCAGGAAAAACGTCTGCATTTTTCCTGAATTTCAGCTGTTTCAGCCATTTGGTCCTTAGATTTTCATCTAGTTATTTCTTTCTGCTGCACTGTGATACATACCTATTATTAAAGACCCATTTTGTAAAAAACTGATTAACTTATTTATAATATAACTTGCTGAAAATCAGTCGTAATTTTAAAATATGTAATAATTAAAATGGGCCCTTAACCTTATATAAAGAAGGCGATCATCAAAACTTTTATTTCTTCTAGAAGAGATTTCTCAAACAATCATCAGATTTGCAAGTTAACTATTTACGAAGTTAGTTAATTAATTCACGAGATTAATTGATTAATTCACTACTTATTTAAGAAACTAATTTGCTGTACAAGTCAACTTATTATAAAACTGCAAGTTGTTTGTGACTTGCTTTGCTTGTAATAGTCAAAATTAAATCGTAGATGTCGGTTAAAAAGACTAAAAAAGATAGATACAAAGATAACAAAGATGGTAGATCAAAAAGTTAACTCGCCAGATTAGTTAACTCGTTCGCGTTACAAAATTAACTAGCCAGATTAGCAAGTTAACACTCTTTGTAAAATTATTTTAACAAAAACGAAATAAGATGAAACGAAAGATGAAAATGACCGTTTGATAATCGCCTTCTCTAAATACTATAAACCTGGGGTTTGTTACGATTCCATTAATATTTACATTAACTCCTAAAGAATACAATTACCGGCAAATAAATACCTTCGGAGAAAGTTGGTTCTAGAAATACCGGTACTTTGTTCTAGGCGTTGTAACGGTACCAGGGCACTTATCTTTTATCTGTACCAGTAACCAAAACAGAAAAGCACATGAGCGGGTACAAGTATACCTGGGAACCGGAAAAGTAGAAAAACAACAAGTGTTGGGTTACCGGTATTTTTGGTACCCGTTACCTCTATTACAAATTACAGTCAAACCAGGATCTTTTGGCGCGTGGCGAAAATCGAAACTATCGACATTCGTCATACATTCGTCATTTGTTATTCACCACCAACAATGGCATCCACGCGCCAAAAGATCCTGGTTCGACTGTTACCTGTTTGCAGTAGTATGTATCTGCATTTAGCATATCATTTGCATGGGCCCATGAGGCGTTTGTGCATACGAATTTCTTACATTTATTCTCATATTTAGTAGAGGGCAGTTAAATCACTCGGAGAGACTATAGTTACCTTTACAGTGCAACACAAAAAAGCAAAAAAGTCGCTGTACCTACGCAGTTTATTGGCAACATTGTTACATTTTTAGCCAACTGCCGGTTTATGTGGTGTTGCCATTAGTAAAACAAAGTTACTTAATTATTTTATTTACTTACACCTTTTTGTGTCGCACTGCATGGCATATTTACACGAAAAAAGATAATTTCAAAACATTTCTAAGCGCGATCTAAACTCACAACACTTATTATTTAAATTATTCTTTGGTGTCTCTGAAATCGTTTGACGATAAAATGAGAGAGAGAGAAAATAAGGAAAATTACACGACTAAAGGTCTATCCACACAGTTCAGTGCCGTGTCAGGGACGGGGCCGGAACGTGGCAAATGTCATAGAAAATGTATGTACCGATATTTTTTTAGACTCGTGACGATGACGATTTTCTATGACATTTGCCACGTTCCGGCCTCGTTTCTTTACGCTTGTGTAAAAATACTGTGAAGCCAAGGTTCAATTCTGATTGCTGTTTTCCAACCTGTCCTTTTCAATTTTAAAGTAATAATAAGGTATAGGAGATGAACAAATTATATTCTAAATTAAAATCGTAGCTAACATTTTAATCGTTAAAAATGAAGCTTTTTTATGGGTCAAATTCTATATAAATGTTTATCTCCTGTGCCCTTTTTCTACAAAACACGAAAAGAACGGGCGTGCCGCGGTGTTACTGGAAGGTAAACCCCCTTTATTTGTTATTTAAATAAATAATAGAAATAGAAAATTTGAGCTCGACAGTTCTATACAAAACTAAAATATTTTGGGCGTTAATTTAGTCATTTATCGACAACACGTTCCAAAATCGAAGGTACTTTAAATTCCGGACGAACCGTGTAAATCGACTTTTTATCCAAAACCATCATGCTAGCAGACATTAAATTATAAAATACCTTAATAAATGCAAAATGTATTTTGTCAAAGAAAATATCGTCTTTGTGACGGGGTAATTTTCGATTTTTGTCTAATTTCTGACAGCTGTCAAAATGGCCTACATTTGCCTCATTTAATGTCTGACAGCATGACAGTTTATCGATACCATATCCTTGGCCACCCGATTGGCTACCTCTCGACCAATCAGGCGAGCGCACGCAGGGTATATAAGGCGAGCGCTAACGCGGTTGCGGTTAGTTTTTGTTCGGACGCCGCACCGAAATATGGAGTCAACTCATCTGCGTGGACTGTGTGCATTCCACCGAGTGTGTTGAACTGGAAGATGTCGCTCACCTGTAAATAAGTACGTACAAACTTATTACTTTTATGTTTACTTCTCTCTTGGTTTCCAGTTTAGACCTCGTAGAAGCTATTTATCTACCTATATAGTTAACTTGGCGCAACTGGTAGGATCTGTGCACGTCAATCACTAGAGATGCTCAACTCGATCTACCCGTATCTTAGCCGACTGACATAGTGATTTGAACCCTACCCTAAACTTGTAGAATTTTCTTAGTATTTTAGGTGCATAAAAGTGAGAAAAATAAGTAAGCGTGGATGATTTTAAATGTGTTCCATTTTGAAAAAAACTCGTATCCTACCAGCTGCGCCAATGATGAGTTGAGACTCATCCTTGGCGCAGCTGGTAGGATATGAGTTTTTTTTTTACTAATAAAAGGTTTTCACCATATTCCATGTATCTGTTTGCCTCTAGGCATCGTGTTCCACCCTTACTTTAACTTCTTAGAAGCAATTTATTTTTATACAATTTACATAATTGACTTGGTGCAGCTGGTAGGATTTAATCAACTGGATATGCTCACCTCGTTCCACCCGTATGTGTTTTTGGCCTTCACGATGGCCATGTAGATGCTATGGCACTGGCAGGTATTTTGAGCTCGTTTTCCACGTTTAATTTTATTATGTAAGTATAATTGATTTGGCGCAACTGGTAGGATTTGAGTATTGACAAGACTTGACTTGTTGTCGTAGGGCTAAGTAAGGGTACCTATTTTGTCTATACTTTGCATTTCTGTAATATAAACATCTAAAGCGGAAACTACTCTTATCATTCAGTTTACAGTGATAATATTCTTACGTATACAAAAACTTTCTCACACACACGCACCCCCATACACTCACACACACATACTCACACACACCACACAAACAAATGCTTAGACCCATTAATAAAAACAACAAAAATAATCATCAAACACATTCTTTGGCGTATATTTTCAAATTTGCATGTAATATTTATAATACTATACTTTTTATATCTACACTAAATTTAGTATTTCTAGTGCACTAAGTTTACTGTGCTGTGAGGGAAGGCCTGATGACCTATAATACAGGTTTATATATAAACCTAGCTTAGGCATCAGCCCTCCACAAGAACACGACATTGTTTCTGGTGTATGTTAAAATTATTTTTCTTGTGGTGTGGAAATAAATAAAGTTATTATTATTATTATTATTTATAAACAAAATATTCTTTCTCACCTCGTTCCACCCGTATCTGTTCTTGGCCTGCACGATGGCCTCGTAGAAGGCGCCGGCCTCCAGCCCCTTGAGCTCGTGCTCCACGTTGTGCGTCAGGGCTCCAGCGGGCGCGGGCGCCGGGATCACCACGTCGTGCCAGCGCCCCGGCTGCTGGAACGACTCGTTTATCTGCAATAAGGAAACAGAAAATTTGGTTATTCGAAAGAGTATTGGCCGTGGAAGACTTGTGTCGCACTTAGCCTGCAATATGGTACCGGAAAATTTAGTCAAAAATAGATTAATCATTGGAAAAAAATAAATATTTATTCACGAATGCAGTCGTCTGGCTAGCGAGGATGAATTTTTTTTGCGTTGTCTTGACATGAATCACGAATACTAAAATAGTTGTTAGTTGGTGTACAAAGCTCTTATTTTTACCATTAAGTGTCTTGACTCCAATTACACTCACCGCTAGTTGTCGATACAACAGCCTCAACTCATCCAAAGGCGGGTAGCTGTCGACAGCGAATGACAGCGTGTACGAGTGAGGTCGCCGCGCGAGGGGGGGTGAGGTGAAGCGCGCGGGGCCGGGCCGGCCGGACACCTCCACGTGCTGGCGCGCTCGGCCGAGGCTATTGTCGGCCACGCAGCTGGAACAATTATTAGTTTCATATTTACTTAAATATTTTCCTCGGTAAGTTTATTATCTGTCTTCTGTCTCTAACCAGTGTCGTCTTCTAGGAAAAATATAACTGAGCCTTGGCGCACACATGTGCTTAACATTTAAGTCGACTAAATAATAACATTTGTAAGTAATATATTATATTTATGAACGAGTAGATTTAAGTCTTGTGATTTGTCCGTGTGTGTTTTAATGCAATAAACTATTTGTCCGAACGATAGTAATTTTCGGAAATTCTCTGCCTGAGGAGAAAAAGGAAATTGAAGTACAGCTTGGAAAAAAAGTGTTTGGAAAAAATGAGGGCGCTTCTATCGCACTTGTGGCCACCTCGTAGTCAGAAAGGAAAAAATACTTAATTTATAAAATATTGTAAAATTTACGAATAAGAATCAACATGGCATACCAATGGAATAATAAAAATCAACCCAGCATGAATGGCAGCAAACTGAATATTTAATTCCGCCTGTCACCGCTCCAAACTCTTTTTTGTACGAGTTTTGTTGTTGTACGAGTAAATAAAAAGCACGCGGTCGAATTTACGGGTTACCAGGGGGCCGTTTCACGAAGCTACAAGTTACAAATTACAAGTACAATTCGACGTACATTGCGTAGACGATTAGAGAAAACGATAACGGCTTACAGTTTAGGTGAATGGGCTACGCAATGAATATCAAATTGTAACTTGTTGCTTCGTGAAACGGGGCATAGCAAGCTATTATGAGATCGTCGGTCGTCTAGTGGCTAGGGCCGCTGCCTTCCGTCCGGGAGACGCGGGTTCGATCCCCACCACGTACCAATGTGTTCTCGAATTTCGAATTCATATGTACTACGTTTATTCGACGCTCTTACAATGTAGGAAAACATCGTGATGAAACCTGCACAGCACACTCCTGCGAAGAAATTCGAAGGTTGTGTGTGAAGTCGACCAACCCGTACTGGGCCAGCGTGGTCGACTCCCCCCCAGCCCCTTGGTGGGGACGTATATGAGCTGTTGATGAAGCTATTATTATAGCATTCACCTGTAGTTTCCGAAGTCCTCCGGCTGCACATTAGCAATAAGGAGCGTGTGGTTGTTTCCGCGCGCCGACATGGTGATCCTCTCCGACGCGCTCAAAGGAAACGAGTTCTGGTACCATGATACCTGGGGACCAAAATAAATAAATTATTTGCATAGTCACGGCTGATCTATGGTATTTCGCTACGGGATAAAATCCGAAACGAAATCATCCGGCAGAGGACCAAGGTGGTGGATATTGTCCAGAAATGTAGCAAGTGTTTGTGGGCTGGCCACGTCTGTCGCAGAACCGATGAGCGTTGGAGCAGACGGGTTCTCGAATGGAGACCGCATCTCGGGAAACGTAGTGTGGGACGCCCCCCTGCCAGGTGGACTGATGACCTGAGGAAGGTCGCTGGTGGTGGCTGGATGAGGAAAGCGGGTGATCGTGCGCTTTGGCGTGCCCAAGGGGAGGCCTACGTCCAGCAGTGGACTGCAATAGGCTGATTGATTGATTGATTGATAGTCACGGCTTGAAATATCGATATTTTTGGGCACCGGTACAGCTTGACATAAAGAGTTTGGCGCGGTGACAAGTGGAACTAAATATTTAGTTTGCTGCCATTCATGCTGGGTTGATTTTTATTATCCCATTGGTATGCCATGTTGATTGTTATTCGTTAATTTTACAATAAATATTTTATAAATTAAATATTTTTTCCTTTCTTATTTGAGTACGAGGTGGCCACAAGTGGAATAGAAGCGCCCTCATTTTTTTCCAAACTCTTTTTTGCCAAGCTGTACCATTGTCGAGGCGCTGTATTGGTACCACATTAATTCCGGTTGTGTTCATTCCGGTACTTCTACCGGTACCAATTACCTAAATGTCAAAGAATCAATAAGTACCGGTATTTACCGGTATTAGGACTTGAACCGCCGCGCCGACACCTATCATATCAATCAGTTATTAAATTCTTGGTGTTTGATACCAGTAAAAATGGAGTACCGGAATAAAAAAAACCAGTAGTACCACTGGAATCAAAATAATTAAAAAACTAAAAGTCTACTTTAAGGGCGCAATTTGGTTGTGGTCTAAGGTTGTCGTTAGATCGATTGCTGTGGAGGATCTTTTGACCAGCAGTGGACGTCTACAGGCTAAAATAATTATTTTCTTCTTCATCGTGTGGTCAAACCCTGGTCATCACCATCATCATCGTGTAAGTGTTAAGGTCGACAACCGACCTCACAAACCCTGGTGTCAGTGTTATAGAGCCGCCAAAGGCCACTGACTTGGGTCATGTAACGACTAGATAGTAGCCGGGACCAACGTGCGTCCTGTTGCACGGAATCATCTTTCTTTTCAGACAATCGGGTTTCTTGCTTGACAGATGAGCGGTGAAAACTCGACCACTCGGCCACGGAGGCTGTAATAAGGATTATGGTTTCATGCCAGTTTAGTCGTGTCACGCTGTTACCTCTGCGGGTGGGTCAGCGAGCACGGTGCACAGCAACTCGGCGCGGAAACCCTCCCCGGTGTGGACCCATTGGCGCTCCACCGTGATTTCCGGCGGGTCTGGAATACAAGATACGCAAAATATTTAAACTAATAAAATATAGTTTGAAAAAACTAAAAAAGTAATTCAAGCTGAAAAAAAGCATACCCTATAACCCTTCTTTTGTCGTTAAACACATAAAAATTTCGAGCAAAGTCACTGACAATAAGTAAATGCTTTATTTCAATTGGTGGCGCCACTGCAGCTGGTGTTTAACCTTAAGAGATCTTAGGTGGAAAAAGATTTTATCGTATTAAACGAGAGAATTAATACTTACAGATCTTACACACGGTATCCCAACACCACGACTATTTTTGACGGTGCACGAAGAAAGAGAGAAGCTTACAGAAGGGAGAGAGTAGATACAATGTAGAAAGTAGTTCATTAAAGAGGAGTACACGAACATAGAGAAACGATTTACAAACGAAACAAGAGAAAGATAATTCTTCTGTCTCGGGTCTTCTCATTCGCCCTTGGGCAACAGGAACCTGCATCAGCCTTGCGGCTCTGGCTGGGGCTGTCCTCGCGGTCCTCTACTGAGGACCGGGCACGAGGTTGGGCTTAATAGCCGTTGCCATCTTTGGATGGTGGTACTGTGGCCATCTTTGGGTTGTGGTGCTCAGATCTGGGATGCGGTGCTCTCCTCGGCGCTTCTCGCCAGTAGAAGCTCCCTGGGGAGAGCCTTCGACCTTGTGTCCGGTGAGTGTCCATGTAGTGGGGCAATCCCGCGAATATGTTGTTAATATGTTGAGATAATTCTTACAAAGAATTCAGTGACAGACGCCGCCAAAGATTTCTGACGCGCGAGGGAGCGAAGCGATCGTCTTATTTCCTCTGAGGACGCCGCCATTCGTTGTTGACATAATACGTAGGAAGAGAGAGACGATACTTACAAACGATCAAAAGAAAGAGAAAGATAATACTTACATAGCACCTGCACGTGGAACTCGGTGACAATCGCTGGACCAACGCCGTTGTCGACGGTGCAGGCGTACTTGCCGCTGTGGTAGCGCTCCAGACGGGACAGCTGCAGTTGTGGCCCTTCGCCCAGACGCGTGTTAGAGTCATTCTGGAAGACCGAAGTGATTCCAGGTCAATAGCGACGCCTTTTATAAAGCTATAAACGAGTTAGAAGTAAACAGGATAAAGAAAGACAAAGAATTTGTGTTACTTTACTATTTATAACAACAGAAAACAATTTTAATTCGACATCAGAAGTGGGATCTGTAGCAGTTTTGTAGCTTACCAGCCTCTGTAACCGAGTGATAGAGAGTTCTCTTTCTGGTAGTTTTGGGTATCAATCCTAGTGGGTTATAAGTCACTTTGTGAGAGTTTTCTCAATATATGCTTTAAGAAATTCGTGGTTGTTCACTACACTAAAATTGACACAATAACAACCCCGTAAACGAACCTTAGTAACAAACCCGACAATTGTGTCAATTTTAGTGTTTTAGACTTTTCTCAGTTTGGTAAAGACATTGTGGGCTGAATCATCTGATTGTCCGAAAAGTAAAATAATTCCGTGCATCCGGAAGGCACGTTAAACTAACGGCTATTATCTTTGTAAATATTCGTTATATGGGGGCTTGTAAGGTCGGTCTTAAACATGATCATGATGATGGGTAAACTTTGCAATAGAAGTAAATCCTCGCGCAAGAGACGCTCATAGACTCGTATTAGAAGAAACTCCTAGAACTATGGTTTATAACAAGAGCTGCTTAGCGATGGGTGTGCGTGTTTTTAATAAGATACATGACAATATGAAAAATTTTAATTTAAGACTATTTAAGAAAAAAATGTATGAATGGCTTGGTTCCAAGGGTTTATATGACATAAATGAAATAATTTGACAATTTGTAGTTTAGTTTACTGATTGAAATTGATTAATATTTCACTTGTATTTGCAGGCTATTTATCTTTATGGCAAAACATATATGTACGTTATTTTTATTTTACCACCTTTTATACCGTGTTTTGGCAAATAAAAACTTATCTTATCTTATCTTTTGTTTTGGACACCAGAAGTGGGATAGAGACTTGAAGCAGCACGTTCAATACACTCCGGCCCTATCAGCTGTTAGGCATAGGGGCCGAAGCATGGGAGTGCCCTATATAGTAATCGCATCGTGAGAATGCCGTCCTGAAGGCCAATTCTACTAAATAATCGCAACTGCACTCTGCACTGCTACGCGACGTGTGTCAAAATGAGCAAATTTTGACGTTTCGGTGTTCTGTTAAGCAGTCCTAGTGCAGTAATGTTGCAGTAGCGCAGCAGCAAATGAATAGCTATTCCACTAAAAAAACGTTACTGCAGCTGCACGTTCACTGCAAAATAATCGTATTCTGTTAATTTTTTTTGACATTGGCAGCAGTTTTGTTGCAGTTTTTTTGAAGTTTTATTGAAGTTAAACTTGAGCAACTTTTGCATCACAGATTAACTAGTAATATACGGTTTTGCATTGTGAAAAATGTTTGGTCTATTTTAGGAGGAGTTTGTAGGACATGAGGAGGAACAATCCATTGTTCCACCTCAATATCACCTACCTAGGCAATCAATTTCATGTGTATGATAAATGACTCGTATTAGTTATATTGCAGGTTGATTGCAGGATTCGTGTAGTTGCGGTGCAGGAGCAGTGCAGTAGTCGTGTACTCGTAGTTTTAGTGCAGGAAATTTTAGTAGAATACGTCTGTTTGAACTGCACTGCTCCTGCACGACTCAAATGACAAGCGTAAACGTGCAGTTGCAGTTATTTAGTAGAATTGACCTAGATAGCAAGCAGGAAATATGAAAACTAAATAGGTGCAAAAGAGACAGAAGAAAAATTGTACGTATATGACAGCTGTATAATATAGCAATAATACGAAAATCTTACAGTTTTATGCCAAGTGACAGTAGGCACGGGGTTGCCAGCCGCGCGGCACTCGAGCACGGCTGCTCCGCCTCGCCGCGCCGCTGCGTGCCGAGATTCAGGTGACGCGCGCACAGATGGCGGCACTAACACTTCCACTGTATGGACTTGATCACGCGCCACGCGGTCCGATATCTGGCACACGTAGTCGCCAGCATCCTGGAAGAATAAACAGTTCATTTATGAATGATAATAGGGTATCGGACAGTTCCTAAATTTACCATATTTTATGAATTATTTTTAAAATATAGATTAGTAGCAGACGATTCGCGAAGAGAAAACCAGAATCGGTTGAAAAACTAATTTACAGTGATTTTTTAAAGTTTCAATACGTCTGTCTCTTTCAAAAACGATTTTTTGTATAGAGATTATATGGCGATACTAGCAAGTGACGTCACAAGTGGGTATGTTCCTCTCTGTCTAATCTTGAATTTCAAACCTTTATAACTCGGTAAATTTTAAAGATAGAGCAAAAATTCTTTTAGTGAACGATAGCAGAAACTAAGAAGTTTGGATTTATAAAATAAAAAAAGTAGTCTGATACCCTATACTGGGTTGACCCCAGCGCATAAATAAAGTTGGTAAAGTTGAAACTTAATTGATTTTTAGATAACCTTTAGTTAATTAATGCAATAATAAGAAACTCAATGCCAAAGTCGATTTATAAGACATTATTTTACGGGCTTACCACGACAAATGATTTTGATGAGGAACGCGAATATTTATAACCATATAGGATTTGTTTTTATATGAATAATAATTAACAAGTGGAAACTTTCGAACATTTATATTATATAAACTTTGTGACGGCGAAATAAGAATCTAACAAAAAGAGTGTTCTTATTGTGAACTAAAATAAAAATGAAACAAACCCTAGTGTGAGGCCCGATTTCCACCAAAGCGGAGAGGAGAGGAGATGTGTTTGAATAACCAATCAGATTTTGTTCCGCTTAGCTTCAATAACTTAATCTGATTGGTTATTCAAACACATTTCCTCTCCTCTCCGCTTTGGTGTGAACCGGGCCTCAGTATTATAGAGCCGCCAAAAGCCACTGAACTGACATGGCTCGTGTAACGACTAGGGCCCTAACAAGTTACAATTAGATGTACATTGCGTAGCCAATTCGCCTAAACTGTAAACCCTTATCGTTTTCTCTAATTTTCTACGCAATGTACGTCGAATTGTACTTGTAATTTGTAACTTGTAGCTTCGTGTTACGGCCCCTAGATAGTAGCCGGGAGCAACGGCTTAACGTGCCTTCCGAAGCAATCATCTTTCTTTTCACAACAACAGTGACAACCAATCAGGTGATTCAGCCTGTAAACTCCTAACCAAACTGGGGAAAGTCTCACAAACAGATTTTTGCTTGACAGTGTACCCACCGGGAATCGAACCCGGAACCGCCGTAATGAGTGGCGAAATCTCGACCACTCGGCCACGGAGGCTGTTGGAAAATCTAACAAAAAGAATGTTCTTATTAAGAACTAAAATAAAAATGAAAAATTACAATTGAAGCAAGTTTTAATATTTAAACAAATATTAACTTCGCAGACAAATAACAAAAGTAAGCTTATGAATACGAAAATGTATCTTTAAGAGAATTAAAAACGTGCCTACGATGAGCTCGAGTTAATTTATTAAGAAAATAACTCATAAAAATTAATAGTCTGTGTTAAAATTCAACTTTTTTAGTCTAGGGATGTTTCTTTAACAGGGTTTTAAAAAAAATATACAGGGTATAAGAAATGGTTTTCCACAAATTGATATAGTGTACTTAATTCATAATTTTTCTTAAAAGTCTCTACATAAATGATCTGGAAAACTTCGGCTTACATTATCGAGGTTCCAGGTTCGTATCTCGATTGGGACACAGTGAAAACACTTTATACAACTGTCTCCGGTTTTGATTAGGAAGGACATTGCAACTGAATCACCTGATTGTCCGATAAGCAAGGTACCTCCGTGCTTCGAAAAGTACGTCAATCCGTAATTGTTTACAGAAATAATCAAGCTATAAAACAGGAAGCGGAAGATAACATTATCTCAAAAATTCGAGCCATGTCAGAGCTATTTTTTATTTATTTATTTATTTATTTATTTTAATGGTACAAAAACAGATAACAGAATAAGGAAGTATAGCACATAACATTTCACAGTAACAATATAAAACTGCTATCCTATTATAATTGTACACAGCTATAGTTAGCAAATGCTTATTTTAAAGCAAACGCACTCCTTCGTCTAACCTTTTTTTACGTTACAGGAACTTTGCTAACTGTAAATTTCGGAAGGCATCATTATTAACACCCTGTAACAGCCTCCGTGGCCGAGATTTCGCCGCTCATTACGGAGGTACCGGGTTCTATTCCCAGTGGGGACACTATCAAGCAAAAATCTCTTTATGAGACCTTTCCCAGTTTGGTTAGGACTTTGCTGGCTGAACCACCTGATTGTCCGAAAAAAGAAATATGATTCCGTGCTTCAGAAGGCACGTTAAGTCGTTGGTCCCGGCTACTGTCTAGTCGTTACACGAGCCATGTCAGTGGCCTTTGGCGGCTCTATAACACTGACACTAGGTTTGTGAGGTCGGTTGTCGACCTTACAACCCACACGATGATGAAGAAGAACACCCTGTATACTCTCTCCCTCTTCAAATCCCTCTTCAGAAGTGAATTGAAATCGCAATCTCGAAATGTGATCGCTTTTATTATTTCTTAATGTCTCCGCCAATGACAAAGTGGTTTTGAAAATGTCACAGTCGGCAACACCGAGCGTAGCACTTTACAAACCCTAATATGGACCTAATCGTCATTGACCGTGTCTCCGTTTCAGCTTGGACAAAATTGCTTTTGTATTTCCATCTGTCCGTCTGAACACTCCTCTACAGGTCGCATTTCTCAACCAATTCTCATGTAAATTTGTGAGCAGGTTCGATAAATATATATATATTTTTTGTCGAGTCAACTTTTTGAAATTTTTCAAATTTATGTTGAAAACATAAAACATGAATAAATCAGCCATTAAAAAATATATACTTGCGAAGTCTATAAGCTCATCTGGTCGTTAAGTATACTAGTGGTAATATAGCAAGCGCGGACTTATGTAGAACTATATTATGTAGTAGCATTATACGAATACCGACTTAACTGCTCGGAAATATAATAACTCTGTTACGTTTGCGTGCAGCCGAGTATTTTAGACATAGACATCTTTTGTTTGACACTAAACACAACTGTTTCTTTTCAGTATTTAAGTCTCTAAATGATATCATTTTTTTTATAACAACATATTATACAAAATGGCCATGAAATTGACAAGTGTAAGGTCATTACACTCAAACCTCGCAGGGTTTATCTGTGTAAGGGAGTCGCTGTTATGTGTGAATTAATTAAAATTACAGTTACAGAACGTTATTAAAGTTACAGTACATACATAATATTAAAATAGAATCAGTTTAAACCTAAGTGATGATTTTTGAGAAAGAATTGTTTAAATTTTCCTTTATAACGTGAAGAGTTACAATGTAGGTCTTGCAGATATTCATTGTATATTTTATTTTATTTTATTTTATTAAATGACGAGCACAACAGTCAACAATCGAAGCATGACAAAAGAGGTAAGTTCATAGATTAATTCCAGATTGCTAACCAATCACGTGCACGTACAGCTAGGTAATCTCAACTGTACTGTTTACAATAATATTATATAACATACAAGGATACATAACAATATTTGTGCTAAGTTTATTCAATTCAAAATAAGACTTGATAAGAACGATGAGTTATTTATTTTAAGGTTTCCAATAATGACTTTTTGAATGTTACGCCTTTATCGCAGAATATATCTAGTTGTCTATTTGCTTTAACAAGCTCATTATAAAGGCGGCACAATCGAGCTAGTGGGTTATAAAATGAGGTTTTGTTTTTGTAAACTTGAAAAACAAATGGCTGAATGCGGCGTGTATATCAGTTTAACGAGCATTGCGAGGTCTTACATTAAGGCACTAGGCCCAGTGTGATTTGGCCAAGTTCACACACACGTTTCGAATGTCTTCGCATGCGTATCTAATAAATTTATTCTCTTTCGCCAAGCGCGTCTAAACGTAAGTTTCGGAATACATCGCTACGAACGTAGCACTTGGCGTAGCGGTTACTACGCCATCGTAGTAAATGCCTACAGTGAAGTTAAAAGTTCGTAGTAAAATGCCTACGGTGAGGTTCAAAGTGCCGTGTTAGTGTTTAAGCACTTTTCTTTAACTTTTATTGCTATGGCAGTATTATAGTACTCTGGGCTATACAAGAAATAGAATCGAAAGAAAGAAAGAAAGAAATAATAATAACAAAAAAGAAGTATGTAAGTATACAAATTATTGAAAACTACAAACAATAGTGTACATATAGGCAGTCTTATTGGTTAGTAGAAATTTCTTCCTGTTAACACAAGAATTGTTTGTTTTGTTTACGTTGTGAGTTGAAATTTGAATAATTTTCCCTCTTCGCCAAACCGAAAACCAAATACATAATTGTAACACAATACCTGCCGCCAATTTCGCTCGGAACATCAAAAAATGCTAACATCGTCCTAAATGGTAATTGGCGGGGAAAAATATGATAATTGCAACATAAAAACCGTTTTTGGTGGTTCCTTGCTCGTTATTTTTTATGTGTGGCAACTCTGAGCTACGTTTCCCGCCAAAATTTGCGCGCTATTGCGGACGCCATCTTGCTTTTTATTTGCCAATTGTCTCGTGGGGGAACTGACGAAATCATTGATGTTACGAGGTTTTCATTCAGAGTAGGGAAAGTGTTGTTATTATGCTTTATGGACCGTAGACCCACACAGCTTTTGTTAAAAGCGTGACACTTACGCACTGGCTCTTAGATACTAAGAGCAACGATGTTCGGATCGACATCGTTGTAACGCGACAGAAATTCGCAATATAGAAGTCAAGAATCGAGAGATTTTATTGATTTGAGTTTTACCTGTGTTTAGAACCAATTCGGTGGTTTTTCGTTAATATGGCAACCCGACATGTCGTTGAGATGAGAACTGTCACTTTCGGCTGTCTGTCAGTCGTCGTCGTCGTGTGAGATGTCCTGACATATTATTATTATTATTATTAGGATTAATAATTCATCCACAACCAGGTTCCGTTTGTTGAGCTCCTCTATACCACCCGGAAATAGTCTGGCAGTACAGTTCTGAACAATGTGACCCTCTTGATGGTTTCCTCATCAAACATTATTGACAAAAAAAGAAACACAAAAGATGCGACGCATATGGAGTTTCTTTGGTGAGTTCTTCTCCACAGAGTCCGCACATCGTGTAGTGAACTCACCCAAAAAATGTAATGACGAAACTAAGAGATGTAACATACAAAAGTTAATAAAGTATTGATTTGAATTGATTCCCTCGTCACCCATCAGCCAGCCTCCCTCTTAAGTTTCCACCGTCAATTGTCTGATTAATGTAGTAGTTCAAGTTGAACGCTGTTTTTAGCGGCACTACCCTCAACCTGCTCTTAACCACCAAAGGTTAGCTGGTAGAAAATGCTATATAGCATTAAGTTCGCCTTTGTACACCACTTTTTTGGTGCAATAAAGTATATATCAATCAATCAATCAATCACCGTGAACGGTCCTGCGCTACTTGCATCCACCGGCGGCGCCCTTTATCAAGTCAGTCCACCTTGTGGGAGGCCGTGCAACACTACGTCTTCCCGTGGTCACCATTCGAGAACTTTTCTTGCCCAGCGGTTATCGGTTTGTCGAGCTACCTATATCGCCTGCCTCGACTTGCTTATCCTGAGAGAATTCACTGTACGCTTTAGATAACGGGTCGCATACAAAATCAAAGCTAAATACTATCTGCGTCGTTTATTAACCAACCGAGACAAACGTTTTAAAACAGTTTTAAGTTCAACCTTATAACAACTCTAATACCAAGCAATAAAATTACAAATCTTCAGAATACAATCTCTTACCTACGACCATTCGTTTTCTTTAGTTTCAATCGTACTATGGGGGAATTTCAGAAAGCGAATTAAAAAAAAAATTGTTTATTAAACTTTGATAGATGGCGTTGACGATTCGTGGATCCGAAGAAATCTGGCGAATCACCCAGGGCCATAAAAGGATTAAAAAAAAGAACCCACGATGTACAGTCAGCTGACGAATTAGCTGACCCCCCCCCGCTTGAAACGACTGTATACCTGGCGCCATCTATCGTCTTAATTAGAACTAATATTTTTATTTTTTAAAGAGCTGTCAGAATTTCCCCCATTCAAATTAAGACCTCGCGCCGCAAGTGACGCATTATTTACCGAGACGGTTTTTTTGCTCCGACCCGATATCTAGTTGTAAATTGTTGATCGAAGCTGTACATCATCAACATCAACGGCTCGTTACAGTCCACTGCTGGACTATGAGCCTCCTCCCCTTAAGTGTTTGGTTTTGCCATAATCTCCATGCTTGGCAGGCGGGTTGGAGATCGCAGATTAAAAGGTTACTGTATCAAAGAGCGCTGCTGCCCGTTCCCTGTTCAATGTGTAGTCCCTAAGTCGCCTCTTACGACACCCACGGGAAGAGTAGGGGTTGGTGACAAATGTATTCTGCTTATTAATTAATAGATATAAAATCTGACCTGAGGACCGACATCAGTGATCTGCAGGTTGTACCCGTCGACGAGCCTGAACCGCTCGTCCCTGGTCACCATCAGGCTGGCTGCCGTGAGGACAGCAGGCCCTCGTCGCCATAGCAGCACCAGGGATCCTGTAGACGAGAGAAATACTCAATACTCAAATACTTTATTGCTTCCACAGCGTTTCTTATTATTTTTAGTAAAACATGCTAAAAGATAGTAAAACCTACAGCACTTACCCAAGTTCTGGACCTGGCAAGGCAGCAGCAGGGTGTCTCCGACCACGGTTCTGAACGAATGGCCTCTGGATAGGAATCTGGGCCCGTCATCTGAAAACACAGAATCTAATTTACACATATAGAAATTCTGCATTCTGGATGGGCTCGAGCACCTTGGTGGGAACGTATACGAGCTGATGATGATGAGTATCCCCACTGGGATTCAAACCTGGAGCCTCTGTAATGAGACTGGACTGCTCGGCCATGGAGGCTGCTAAATTAACGAGCTGTTATCACATCACATCACACTAATATTATAAATGTGAAAATATATTTGGATGTTTAGATGTTTGTTCCGCTTTCACGCCTAAACTACTGAACGGATTTGGGATGAAATTAGGAATAGAAATAGTTTTTTTTTTATATAAATTAAGAGTCCCTGTAATACGGAATCTACCAGCTTATTTGTGAAATGAAAGGCGGCGCTAGTAGTATTATAAAATTTTACATTTCCATAGTAATGGTTGTAGTTCCAATTTTGGCCACTTTACAGATACGATGGTAGGTTTGTGTTTGTAAATCGATCAGACGCTCGATTGCATTGATTGTGTCTGTCTATTATTATGTTATGTACCTGTCTTGTTTTTTGTTTAATTGTTGTTTACTGTGTGCTGTAAATAAATGTATTCTTATTCTTATTAAGAGTAAACTCTTGACCTCCATCTAGCCCGAAGGAGAGATGAGGCCTACGCTGGAGCGAGTTTACTCATGAGAAGCCTATGCACTCGCACTTGAAGAGGTTAGGGTTGTATGCATTCGGAAATACAGAGGCCAGAAGGGCATTCCATTCCTTGGCTGTGCGCATTATAAAGGAGGAACCGAAACGAGTAGTTCGAATGCTAGGGATATTGACAAGATAGGGGTGGTAGCCAGCAGTTCGCCTTGTATTCCGATGAAAGAAAGGAGACGGTGGTATTATGAGGATGTGAAGTTCATGGGCACACTCACCGAAGTAGAGTCTATAAAACACCGACAGGCAAGCAACTTTTCGACGGTGAATAAGACTCTGGAGTTTGGTAGCAACCAGCTTGTCATCACCAATCACACGTTTGGCTCTGCGTTCAATCGAGTCGACAACGGCAAGTTGATATTTGGCTGAGCCATCCCACAGATGACTACAGTACTCCATGCAAGATCGGATCTGAGCTTTGTACAACATTAAGAGCTGTCCACGCGTGAAGTTTGTACCCTGGATTAAAACATATGATACTTTTTACGGTAAAAAGTTTTATTCCCACTGAAAAATCTTACATAACGCGATAAAACATCAAGGCAAACACAAGTGCTCATTACATGAATGTTTCCGACCATCAATATTCTGACATTTGTGTCTCAATATATCTATGACAATCTTGTGTATATAAAACGAAATATAAGTAATTTTCAGAAGCACAGCGATATAAGTACACAACTTTAATACTAGAAATAAAGACAAGTTGGTTGCTTATGTCAGCCGACTAGACAAAATTTGGAATTCTTTCAAAGGCAATTGTATACGCTATTACAATAAGGTCGCTACTGATATTAAAAACTTGCCTTTAGACAAGTTTAAAATAATTATAAAACAGAAATTGTATAAAAAAGGTTACTATAGGATATCTGATTACTTAGAAGACAGATGTCCGTGGGAATAGATTGTTTGAGTAACAGGCTTCTTCGATATATAATAAGCATTAATTTTGTAATTAACAATATTTTATTTAAAAAAGGAAACGCAAAAGATGCGACGACTGTGGAGTTTCTTCGGTGAGCTCTTCTCCACAGATTCCGTCATTGTGTTAGTGAACTCACCCAAAAAAATGTAATGACGGATCTAAGTGATGTAATAACATCCTATGGAAATAAATTATTTTGACTTTGACTTTGACTTTGACCCATGACCCTGTGATTCGTACTACCTAACCTACTAGACTTTCGCCAAATAGTGTTTAGAAATGTGGCGGTTGCCAAAGAGAAAAATAAAAGACAATCTTTCCTTTGTAATAAAACAAAAGACAAAATTATTACTTCCTGAAAATACGTCAAACTTTCATCATTGCGCTCGACAGGAAGCGAACCCTAGCCTCTCTCGCGATTCCTTTAATTTTCCGAACGATTGGGCGCGAGGTATTCAATAAAAACATCAATGACATGGGATCAGTTATATTATATATATCTATCTGTACTTATTATGTTTTACCGAGAGAGTCTAGTAACTTTCCAAACTAGAGAGAGAAAAGCAGTGATTACATCTCTTCAAGTCTGGACTACTTCTTCTTCATCGTGTGGGTTGTGAGATCAACCGACCTCACAAACCTTAGTATAAATGTTGTAGCCGAGACCAACGGCTTAACGTGTGTTGGCAACACCAACAAATAGCTTTGAGTTTTTAGATACAGCAACACTGGTTTTTTTTTCTCTGGCTCTGTTCGTTCTCTAAGAATTTAATGTCGTTCCTGTACTTTGTGACTAGTGTGTTTCTTTTTAAACGGTTATACAGTTATAATAAAACTTGCTGTGAAGCGAATTGCAAAGCTTTGTTTATCTCCTCAGCCTACACCCTACAGTCCACAAAATTAATGAAAGAATCGTTCAACGTGCCTTCTAAGTAAGGAATTATATTTTTTTCGGACCTGGAAAAGTCCTAACCAAACAAAAGAAAATTTCACAAGGAAATTTTTCTCTCACTTCAGTTTTGACCAATTATGAGACCTGTCAATACGTTGCGTAAGTGAAATGAACCAATCCCGACGTGTTCCCCGCGCCCCCGCACCGCAACTTTCTTCGTAATTAGTTTGTTAGTAAATTATATAGAATGTGGTGTCCAGTGGGTGGTTGGTCCGAGTGTAAATAAATAATTTTAGTCATCATGTAGACTCGGTTTATATTATGAATAATTCAGTGTGGTGAGTAGCTATTTTTGGAATAGTATATGCCTGCCTGCCAGACTGCCAGCATTCAAAAGGAATCAAATTTGAACACCGAACAGTAATTTGTAATTTATTTTGTAATTTATTTATTTGTTCAAAAAAGGTTAACAATGGGTAATGCACTAGTCCCTGCACTAAGATACCTTGTATTGCAAGGGCTAGTTCCTTCCATGAGGTTCTTACATTCTAGACTAAAGAATAACAACAGTGCTGTCCATATTTACACCTTAAATACAATGAGGCCACTATAAATTATATGTGTACGATTATATGTGAGTAAATGTGTGTGTTTCTGTTTGCGTATGTGAGGTTGTGATAGTGTGTGATCTATATGAGGGTATGTATGTTGTGCTGTGTTGTGTGTTGTGTATACTTGGGGGTGTGTTTGTGCTTGCGTGATGATTGAGGGGGGATGAGAGAGAGGGAAGCTAGCCCCACGCAAATATATGCTTGGGATTGGAAGACCACTAGTCTCCCTCCCTTCCATCATGAGTGGGTGTGTGTGTGTGTGCGTACAATTGAGAATGATGGGTGTATAAGTATTTTGTTAAGTGCTTATTCTGTGTTCTATATTTTTCAAAATAAATTGTTTTTGAGTTTTTGAAATCTAATATTATTCTATATATGTGTGTGTTTGTGCTTGCGTGATGATTGAGGGGGGATGAGAGAGAGGGAAGCTAGCCCTACGCAAATATATGCTTGGGAAGTATGAATATAGGTACGTCATCTTTACTAAAATATCATTGGTCCGTGTCCCCATCGGGTTCGAATCGGAAGCTGTAATTGGGTTGGCCAACTTCATATACAATCTTTGAATTTCTTCAGGTATAATTTTTTTTCTCCTAGTTTGGACGAAAGGATTCGTAGCTATGAACGGAACGTAGCAATGGTCGTAGCGATTACTACGCGTTCGTAGCAAATGTCTACGGTGCGGTGATGCCAAAAACATAAATGATTTTTTTCACTCTAGGTAGGTAACGAGATCGAGGTAGGGTAGGCGACCTATTTGACGATTTCTTATTAACAATAACACTTAAAATTAATGTCTGTTGTTGATAAAAGTATTAGAATAGTAAGGTGAAGGAAGAAGTGTTGTACCTCATCGTGGTAAATTGTAGTGTTACAATCATCAACGGCCCGTTACACTCCACTGCTGGGCTATGAGCCTTGGTTTTGCCATAATCTCCACGCTTGGCAGGCGGGTTGGAGATCGCTTATTAAAAGGTTACTGTATCAGAGAGCGCTGCTGCCCGTTCCCTGTTCAATGTGTAGTCCCTAAGTCGCCTCTTACGACACCCACGGGAAGAGTAGGGGTTGGTGACTAATGTAGAATACTCTGCCGTCACCATACGGCACGGTGTTACAATCAATTATCTTGTAATAACATTATACCTATAATAAAATGATGAATTGATTCTGTATATTTCATCAGATGAATATATGGAAGTATATATTCTATACTAATATAATAAAGAGGAAAACTTTGAATTTTTGTATATTTGTAACGAATAAACTCAAAAACTACTGAACTGATTTTAAAAAATTTTTCACCATTAAAAAGCTAAATTATCCTTGAGTAATATAGGCTACTTTTTGTCACGGAAAATATGTTCTTCCCACGGGAAAATTCAAATATAAAGCGGGCGAGGCCGCTAGTTTCTCATAAAAACGAGAATGGCAGATTGAACTCTGTTAGGCATAACACAGATTCTTGATTTAACAGATTCCCTATTAAAATGATGAATTGATTCTGTATATTTCATCAGATGAATATATGGAAGTATATATTCTATACTAATATAATAAAGAGAAAAACTTTGAATTTTTGTATATTTGTAACGAATAAACTCAAAAACTACTGAACCGATTTTAAAAATTTTTTCACCATTAAAAAGCTAAATTATCCCTGAGTAATATAGGCTACTTTTTGTCACGGAAAATATGTTCTTCCCACGGGAAAATTCAAATATAAAGCGGGCGTAGCCGCTGGCGAGGCCGCTAGTTTCTCATAAAAACGAGAATGGCAGATTGAACTCTGTTAGGCATAACACAGATTCTTGATTTAACAGATTCCCTATTTGACAAAATCACAGTATTCAAACGATTTCACCGTTCCAGCGATTCCTTAAAATTCCTAACTACTGATGCGCGTGGCAGTACGAGTATTAATGCCTGAAGTTCTTAAAAAAAAAAAACTTAAAAACTGGCGCCAAACTTGGGCTATCTGTTAGCGATTACGGAATGCAATGGCCTGCGACAATTTATTAGAGTATTTCTCCCTGTATTTGTTTTAAAACTTTTCCTTTGGTTTACTTTTAGTTTTCACGAAGTTCTTTTGAATACACTGAGCTGCGACTTAGTACCTACGCGAATTTAAATCTTTTTGACAGATTAGAAAGGATAATGCCAGATTCTATCCCTCAATAATCCACGTGTTTCATTCGTTTGATTCCTTGGCAATAAGTTGCCAGATGAAAAAAAAACATCGTCTCCTTCAGTTGGCCGCGCCATTTTGTATTAAAAGGCGTCAAGTCGTCTGTTAACCTATAATGTCCTATCGGGAAAGTTGTCTAGTTTTATAGCCTGAAAATATGGACTCACTTAAAGAGATTAAATATAATGAAAATGCACTGCGTATAAGTACAACCTAATTATATTTTTCTTTGACCGAGCAAAGCGTGTCCGTTTCAGCTTGGCCAAAATTATTTTTGTATGTCTATCTGTCCATTTGTCGATCTGTAGATTCTCGTGAAATTTTGTGAGTAAGATTTTGGAAATTAAAAAGAATTACAGAGTTATGAGGGTTGAAAACGTAAAAAAAACATAAATCAGTCATTTAAAAAAAAAATTATACTCGCGAGGTCTACACCTCACAGAGCCACTAGTATTAGTGTTAATAGTTTGGAAAGGGTCAACTAGTAGTCGCCACTAGGTCACAAACGCTTAGTGTACTAAAACAAGCAAAAATATTCCCAACCGCCTCACTTTCAATTTGAAATACTCAACAAAAAGCGAACGGTTAATAAAACGCTCTTATCGGAAGACGCCATCTTATAAACCTGTCGTCACGAAATGGCGGCCGGAAGTGACGTAATGCCGCCGCTGCGAGATGACTTCCGGTGATGCCTCATAGTCATAGACGCGAAACAAACAATATGAATAATGAATTTCGAATTTTCTTTTCATCGAAAGTTATTTAAACGTTACTTTGTTTATTCGTATTTTCGATTACATTGTACAATGCTAAATATAGAGATAGCGTAGTTGTGAATAGCAGTGTTGACTTATTTATGTCTCTAGGCCAAAAGAAAAAATAAGCCGTGGCCTGGGCCTGGCTTTGGGCTTGTTAAAAAAATCAGTAACGAGTCCCTTGTTATGAATCCTCGTTCCTAATTAATAATTAATTAATATAGAGCGATTAGGTTTCATCACGATGTTTTCCTTCACCGTAAGAGCGTCGGATAAACGTACTGTAGCGGGCCGCGCGCGTGCTGGCCATGTAATTTGATGCTGGCTGCATTATTTGTTTTAATTTGAATTTATCTTTTTTCAAATATTGGAAAAAGAGCAAAATAACAAGTGCCATAAAAAAAAAAAACTTTATACGGTCGCTACCGTGGATTTTGACATAGTCTGGAATGTGAGGCCGTAGTGTGCAGCCAATTTTGAAGTACACATTATAATAAATAGTAACATTCTTTTATAAAATATACTATAAAGCAAAAGAGCTATGTAACCTCTGTTTTCGTGAATAAAGCATTTATTTCAGATAACAAAGAAATTTCAATTGTACAATTTATACTGTACAGTACATAATAAATTCGAAAACCGCGTCTCCCTGACGGACCACTAATTGCTATGAAGCAATAAGGCCGCCTAACTGTACATGTGTTCCTGTTCTTATTTACACTCTGTAATTATATACGTGTGTGCAATAAAGTACATTCATTCATTCATTTTACGGTAGCTCGTTGATTTTACGTTATTGGAGGGCTCAAAGCTCAAATCCTCGAAAGAAAAAACCTTCGATGTAACGGGGCTACGAAAAATCATGTACAGGAAAACTGGGCGGAGGCTTCGGCTAGGGTTAACACTTTTGAAAAGCCTTGATAAAAAGATCTACGATTACGATTTTGATCAACTATATCTCGTACTCTTCATCAACATCAACGGCCCGTTACAGTCCACTGCTGGACTATGAGCCTCCTCCACTCAAGTGTTTGGTTTTGCCATAATCTCCACGCTTGGCAGGCTTGGAGATCGCAGATTAAAAGGTTACTGTATCAGAGAGCGCTGCTGCCCGTTCCCTGTTCAATGTGTAGTCCCTAAGTCGCCTCTTACGACACCCACGGGAAGAGTAGGGGTTGGTGACTAATGTAGAATACTCTGCCGCCACCACACGGCGTGATCTCGTACTCATTATAACGTTTGCAAATCCAACAGGGTAACCCTAGCAAGGAATCTGGTAAACATATATTTATTTTCATTATTATCATTCTGTAAATACTTAAAACCCTAACGACTGAAGGGGTTTTTCAACGGGTAGTCCGGTCCCTGATCAATAATGTCCGGATATTTCATAAAACGAAATTATATTAAAGATTGTAAAACCTGCCGCGCAAAACAGGAATTGTATTTTTAGAGTTCCGTAAATCATCGCCATTTGATATGGACCAAACTATATAATGTCTTTTCGTGGATATATTAGAGCATAATTCGTACAAGTCGAGTAAAATATTTGGGTTTAGTGTCAGATTAGGCGACAGACTGGCAACCTGTCGTTCGAGTTTAGGTGCGTAATGCCACAGATAATATAATACTACGTACAGATGCCTCATCTCATACACAAAAACTGTACCCTCAAAACTCGGGCTATCCTTCGGGCTATTTCGTTTCCTCTATTAGCTCACTAGATGGTGCTGCGTGCGCACTGACCTACAAAATTGCGCAGATACGCCATCTAGTGCCAAGTTGACGACCTTGAGAGCGCCTTTATTATAAATATACTTCTTTTATTGTTTTCTGTTTGCTATTATTTAAATCTTTTCAAAAATCGTTACTACTATCCAAAAACATTAAAAATGTTTTAATGCTAGAACAAAGGCCAAGTTTGATAAACATTACAACTATTAGATAATAGATTTCGTTGTATGTGTGATATGTCACAAACAATATAACTATTAGACGATAGATAGCACTGCAAATGACAACGATTGCTTAGACTCTACGTAGTGCCAATGTTGTCACTAGACGTCATCAATAATTTAGAACACCGTACTATGGAATGAGACCCCGTGGTAATGCTGAATCATAACCTAACAATATTGCCAAACGCGGACTTACTGTGTGCACCTTGAGAGTCAACTAAACCTCTGCTTTACCCTTTGGGGATAGAACCGTGATCCAATGAATATATTTATGTTTTATTTTCGTAAACCCGGACCGCATGGAAGGCCAAAAGCCGGACATTTCAGTCATCATCATCATCGTGAGGGTTGTAAGGTTGACAACCGACCTCACAAACCTTGATGTCAGTGCTATAGAGCCACCCAAGGCCACTGACTTGGCTCTTTTTTTTACATTGTATGGGTTTGCTCTTGACCCCGATCCAGCCCGAGAGCAGGGATGGGATCTACGATGTAGCGAGCTTACCCAGAAGGAGCCTATTCACTCTGGCTTTAAAGAGAGTCGGATTATATGTGCTCGGAAATACAGACGCCGGCAGGAGATTCCACTCCTTTGCGGTACGCATTATAAAAGATGATGAGAAGCGTTTGGTGCGCAAGCGAGGAATAGTCACCAAGAAAGGATGGTAACCTGCCGTGCGTCTGGACGTCCGATGGAAGAACTCTCTCTTCTCTCTGCTCGTGTAACGACTAGATAGTAGCAGGGACCAACGGCTTATCGTGCCTTCGGGAACACGGAATCATCTTTCCTTTCGAACAATCAGGTGATTCAGCCTTCAATGTCCTAACCAATCTGGGGAAAGTTTCACAAACAGATATTTGCTTGACAGTGTCCCCACCGGGAATCGAACCCGGAACCTCCGTAATGGCGTTGACATTTCGAACACTCGGCCACGGAGGACATTTCGGTAAAAATACTTTAAGGTGGCAACCCTGCTACAGCCAATTCTTATTGCCTGGCATTTAGTTTCGTTTTGATGGCAGGAAGCGACCGCGAAAGTGGATTTAGTTTATGTTTTTATTGATATTAAATCCAAACGCTTCGTTGAGTTTATTTGACAGACCCATTTTCTGCTTAGCACGGTATTTTGGTTTTTTTTTTTTATATAAAGCCTCCGTGGTCGAGCGGTATCGAATCAAACAACAATAAAATATCCTTGTGAGACTTTTCCCAGTTTAGTAGAAGAGTCATTGGTGGTCTTTGGAGACCACTGACACTTGGAATTTTTTACTCTATTACACTAACACCAGGGTCTAAATTTAGAATGAAGATAGTTTGTAACTTGGATTAACACATAGAATACTTTTTACCTGGAAGTCTTATTCCCACGGGAAAATCTTACATAGCGCAAGCGTAGCCGCGGGCGGACCGCTAGTGAATCATAAAAATGAAAACGATAGCTAGATTTTAAAATTAGGATAGCTCAGCTTAGCTCTTTAAGATTTAGCCTTATTTATGTATGTAAAGTAACAGAATTAATATACCTTACTAACGTAGTAAAGTGATAGTTGAATAAATATTGTATAAGCTGTCCTATGTTGTACTTAAATCCACCCTAATTCTAATTGCGAGGTCGTGTAGTTCCTCGAGAATTTCCGGCTGCCAGAGATCTAATATAAGGGCTCGGATATACTGATTAATCTCTGTATAAACTGTAAAGGCGGGTTTACATTGTGTCAGTGAGTGACGTCATTTTACTGTCAAGTCAAGCCTGACTAAAAGTTTAGTTTTAATGAAGGTTTTGCGTTATTTAGTTAATAAGCAGTATAAAACAGCTTCTAATAATAATAATAAAAACCCGAAAAAATTATAAATGTTGTGCAAAAAGCCGTGATCTTGAACACCTGCCGCGTTGTAAGGGAATTCCTTACAACTTCAATCATCACAGCCCCGTCATCAGACCCACTTAAACCCGCACTTAAACTACGATTTTTATAAAGATGTACCAAAGTGACAGATGCAAACGGATTATTTTTCTTTTAATGTTGCCACCTATAGAAAAATAGTGTTGTTAATGATTCAATTCAAGTTATTCATTGTATCGATATGACTTAAGTCATTGATTTTTTAAATTATTTTTCTGACAAAACATACACCAAAACATGAAAGTATTTTACACTAATAAAACTGCAATCTATAACAACAATAAAAACTGTAATTAACTAAGCATGCAAATAATAACTTGTTGAATAAGAATGTTTAAATATCAAACTTCAATAGGTAATCGAAACTCTAGTGATTGTAACACTCAAAACTAATTGTTCAACAACAATCAAGTTCAATGAGCAAATTGATTCAATCACAAAATTGAACTATGGATCACTCAGGTACAACACTATTTTTAATTTGCGCAAAAATGGCAACACTCTAAATGTCACTTTAGTACGTCAAAAATCCGAGTTTAGCCAAGGCTCGTGTGCTAGAGAATTACCTCCGTAAGGAGAGAGAAAACAATGATAGATAGATAGATAAATCGTTTATTTATACATTTGTGAATAAATCATAATAATAATAATAATAGGGTATTTGACTGCTCCTAAATTTATTTATTTATTTAACCATTTATTGTACACAATAGATAACAAAAATATAAATACATTTGAAAAAACGACACAACAGGCCCGCTTATTTCTAGAGAAATATCTTCCAGCAGACCTACGGAAGAGAAAAGAGATAGTAAGACGCAGATAAAACGTGCACAACTTTATAAAATACAAAAGAACAGGACAATCACAAGAACTACTTATATAATATTATGTAAATATACATAAATAAACTAACACAATATGATACTAAAATATATACCCAAAAATATAAAATATAATATATATTTTTAAAATACAATAAATATATGACTTAAATAAATATAATGGATCAATCTGACAGCGAAAGATAATGCTCTTTAACTCGCTTTTTAAATAAAGAGATAGTGCTACAATCACGGACAGTATTTACCATGTTTTATGAGTTAATCTTAAAATATAGATTAGTAGAAAAAAAAAATTGAACCGGTTGAAAAACGAATTTACAGTGATTTTTTAAAGTTTCAATATGTCTGTCTCTTTCAAAAACGATTTTTTGTATTACTAAAATAAAATTTTTTTAGTGTTCGATAGCAGAAACTAACAAGTTTGGATTTATAAAATAAAAAAGTACCTAGTCAAATACCCTATTAAAGATGAACTGAAGAAGTTTCCCCAAATATTAAAAATAATAAGTACTTAATAAAATATTCCCTTTTTCGTTCCTAACCCATTTTCATTTTGTTTTTGCCAAAAGCCCGCGGAAATGCAGTGTAGCATACAACTGCATCGACGTGTTGCCGCGCCTGCATGCGCGTTCTACTGACCGAGCGGCGACTTTTTTTTTTTTGACGGACCTAATCACTATTTATACCAGAGTGGTAAGGTCCGTCAAAAAAAAAAGTCACCGCTCTGTCGCCTGCAATATATTTATAGAGTGCGAGCAAGACAGGACTCGCTCTTGCTATCTTTGTCTCTCCTCAAAGTTTACACTAGTTGAGATTAATTGCATAGGTAATATACTTTTGGGTTTCGGGGTAATAAATTATTCTCACATCCTACAAAACTTTCGTGTTTTCATTTACCATCTCAATAAGTTGTTATAGCAGTATTACCCAATCAGAGGGTAAACAAATTGTACAGAAATAAATAATAACAAGTGTTGCCAGCTTTATGCTGAGATGATATAACATTTCCCAATAATAATTTTATTTTAGGCCCATATATATACAAACAATACAATAGTTATTTAATTATTTGACGGCTCCGTAGCCCAGGTGGTAGTGTATCTGCCTCCGACGCACAGGGTCGCGGGTTCGAATCCCGCCCAGGGCAAACATTCGTGTGATGAGCACTTGTGTTTGCCTTGTGTCTGGTTGTTGTTTATCTATATAAGTATGTATTTATCTATTTATGTAATGTATATCAGCCGTCTGGTACCCATAGTACAAGCTCTGCTTATAGTTTGGGATCAGATGGCCGTGTGTGAAGATGTCCCCACATATTTATTTATTTATTTATAATTTACAATATGTTATCCAGGAAAAAGACCACGCTTATTTACTCCTATAAAACGGGTCTGCAGTTATTTTTGCATTATTAACAAGTTGTCTTCAACAACTCTAATATACAGGGGCTCGGGCCTACCCTAAATTAGTGCGATCAGGCCTTCGCTGGACCAGTGCGGGTTGGTCGACTTCACACACAACCTTTGAATTTCTTCGAAGGATTGTGCAGGTTTCCGCACGATGTTTTCCTTTACCGTATAAGAGCCTCCGTGCGTGGCCGAGTCACACCTTTCGACGCCCACCACGGATTCGATTCCCGGTGGGGACACTGTCAAGCAAAAATCTCTTTGTGAGACTTTCCCCAGTTTGGTTAGGACATTGCAGGCTGAATCACCTGATTGTCCGAAAAGAAAGATGATTCCGTGCTTCGGAAGGCACGTTAAGTCGTTGATCCCGGCTACTATCTAGTCGTTACACGAGCCATGTCAGTGGCCTTTGGTGGCTCTATAACACTGACACCAGGGTTTGTGAGGTCGGTTGTCGACTATAAAACCCACACAATGATGATGATGAACGGATACTGTAATTAAAAAACGCATTGGTACGTGGTGGAAATCGAACCCGCGTCTCCCGAGCAGGACTATATACCTATGTACCTATGTATATAATAGCCATTACACCACCGAAGTCCTTCCATCCGTATATCACGAGCGAATTTAATTTTAATTGTATGAGATTTATACTGAAATTGAAGCACTCGTATAATGAACAGTATATTAATTACCACGTTATTGGCCCGAATTCAATAAGTGCACTAACGAAGTGCGTGTTGTAATGATATTATTGAACGGGAATTGATTATCAAAATATAATAATTAATTACTTGTGTTAATAATTTGCATTGATGAACAGAACAGCCTCCGTGGTCGACCTGTAGAGGCGTAAATTTGGTGTTTTGCGTAAGTGGTTTAAAACGTCGATAAGGAGAATTTGGCTCTCATTACAAAGGTTACAGTTGAAATCCCAATTGAAAACTTTTTTTTTTTGTATGGGTCTTGACCCCGATCCGGTCCGAGAGCAGGGATGGGATCTACGATGTAGCGAGCTTACCCAGATGGAGCCTATTCACTCTGGCTTTAAAGAGAGTCGCATTATATGTGCTGGAAATACAGACGCCGGCAGGAGATTCCACTCCTTTGCGGTACACATTATAAAAGATGTTGAGAAGCGTTTGGTGCGCAAGCGAGGAATAGTCACCAAGAGAGGATGGTAACCTGCCGTGCGTCTGGACGTCCGATGGAAGAAGGGGGAAGGCGGAATGAGTTCATGCAACTCTTGAGCACATTCCCCGAAGTACATCCATAACGTAGTAATACATTTAAATATCTTCTATAATAGCAGTCCACCCGTTTTAACGTTCGCGTTGTTAGATTTTCTTGTGGGAATAAGACTTTTTCCTGTAAAAAGTATCCTATGTTTTAATCCAGGTTACAAACTAACTCCATTCCAAATTTCATCCAAATCCGTAGAGTATTGAAGCGTGAAGGTGGGACAAACATCCAAACATCTAAACATTGATATTCCGGGTGAGGAAGCATAATTTGGCGGGATAAGAGACCGTTCTGTATTAATTCTGTGGTATAAGAATCTTACTCCGGTTATTCTGCGCGCGCGCCGTTGCCAGCGCCGCGACCAGCGCGAGCCAGCCGGCGGGCTGCATGGCGGCTCTCACCCGCCCCTCCTGGGTTCAATTCCCCGCCTCATCTGTGAACAAAGAGAATAAAGTGTCATTATCGTCATATCGTGTGGGTTGCAAGGTCAATGACCGACCCCACAAACCCTGGTGTACATCAACAGCTCATAAACGTCCCCACCGAGGGGCTCGAGCTTACCCTGAATTAGGGCGATTAGGCCTTAGTCGACCACGCTCGCCCAGTGCGGGTTGGTCGACTTCAGACACAACCTTTGAATTTCTTCGCAGGAGTGTGCAGGTTTCATCACGATGTTTTCCTTCACCGTAAGAGCGTACATATGAATCCGGAAACACATTGGTACGTGGTGGGGATTGAACCCGCGTCTCCCGGACGGGAGGCAGCGGCCATAGCCATTAGACCACCGACGCTCTCCCCCTGGTGTAAAGTCAGTAAAAAAATAACTTAATTAGACGTGTTAAAACAGACGACTAATTGCTAGACAGAATAGACCAAAACTGGAGGGAATATGCATAAAAAAAATATTAGTTTTTTCCCTAGTTCATCTGAAAGTATACAAAAATAGAATACTGACAGTCAAAACAGAATCGAAATTGATCCAAAAACAAACTAGATACAACATTATTATACAAAATATTATAAAACATTAAAAACAAAATTTTCTATGGCGGATGTATGGCCCGCGTGACCAATGACGTCAATGGTCACGTCGGACCTCTCTGTCTAACCATCAACTTTGAAGCCTTATAACTTTGTTTCTGAGCAAGATATTTGAAAAATATTTTTTATATGTTTATCTTAAACTTGAAATATTTCGATTAACGAATTAAAAAAAATGTGCATATTCCCTGTTGCATTCCGTAAATTAGCAGATGCATTTTTTCTAGGTAAATTTCAGGATCACTATTTTCGGAGATGCCCGATTCGATATCGTATTTATTTAATTCAAAAGTCAAAAGTCAAAATTTTTCTATTCGAATTAAGATTTTTACAAATCATTTTTCGATGTCAAAGCTATCATGGATGGCACGTTCACTACCAGTGTACGCTCGCTGTGGAGAAGAACGGCCAGAAGAAACTCCACAATTTTTTATAGTAAATCAAATTTATATTTCTCATAACTAACCCTTTCATTTAATACGTCATACCATCATCATCACATTCATCATCATCAACAGCTCATATACGTCCCACCAATCACGTAAAATTAAGCGTAAAATGTTTTATGAAAAAAAAAACAACGCATGGAAAAAGAAAGTTTCAGTTTACAATAATCCCTCTAACTATAATAAATCGCTTACATTTTTCCCAACGCGTTTAGTTATAGGAGTGATCTATCAACGCCAACTTAGCTACTCCTAGCGGCGCGTGGCCAGGAGGCCACCGAGAAAGGAGGACTTTCATTCTGGGCCTGCGCGCTGTATAGTCGACCAATAAATTGGTTAATCACCCTAAAGTTGAACGTCGGTTGCAAATTATAGAACAGCAAAGATTATTTTCGTTTGCAGAATAATCTGTCAGATAACGAGTATAAAAGTTATTGAAATTTTGATAAATTGTAAACCATTTTCTTGGTACTTTATATTATTTCTAACATAGTCTGCAATTTATACCTACTAACACCTTTGAGCCTTAGTTACTTGAATAAATGAATATTATTATTATTATTATTATAGTCCAGTCCTACCTTCATAAGTAGTCATGATACGTGCGCTTGTACTTTGAAATATCTTTTTATTGTTATAAACTTTATTGCATGAATTTATTCTTTAAAAAAGTCCCCTTGCAGCATGCATTTTATCCGCAACAGCAAAAATCATTAATCCAACGCTGCTTTTATAATTTCTAGTTAAAATAAAGAAAGTTACAGTCGGAAGAAATTAAACCTAGTATATGCGATTTGAATGAAACTTTTTTTATTTAGAAAATCGTTTACGTTCATGTCTATCTAGCTACATGGCTGTTTTCCTTGAGAAAGTCAGCTGTTCTTCAATACAAAATGCTTTCTCAGGTAGAGAAGGTTTTCTAAAGTACGAGTATTAACTTATTTTATTTTAACACGAGATTTTATTTACAGGTCCTGTTAAATAACTTGTACAATTGCATAATTTATTATTAACTAGCGGCCCGCTCGCGGCTACGCTCGCGTTATGTAAGATTTTCCCGTGGGAATATAACTTTTCTCGGTTAAAAGTATCCTATGTGTCAATCCAGGTTACAAACTATCTTCATTCCAAATTTCGTCTAAATCTGTCCAGTAGTTTAGGCATGAAAGCGGAACAAACATCCAAACATCCAAATATATTTTCACATTAGTGTGAAATTCTCCACTTCCGAGCGGCGTTAGCTACTACTTTGCTCACTCTACCAGTTATCCGAGGCCCGTTCTTTCCATTCTCCTTTTCCGCCGCGAACTTCGCAGCCGCCCCTTGGCTAGATGGAAATTATTTGTGCCGGCTCACTTCATTACAACACAATAGCTTTTGTGCGACTAATGTACTATTAATGGCGTCTGCTCACTGCTGTGCAGGTAACTTGTATGTTGTATAATTGTGCAGACAGGTCAGTACTAAATTTATAGGAAATAGAAAAAAGGATAAAGGTAGCACATATATAGCAAAGTATAACAGGGTGTAAGCAGGGCTCCGTCAAAGTCAAAGTCAAAATAATTTATTTCCATAGGATGTTATTACATCACTTAGATCCGTCATTACATTTTTTTGGGTGAGTTCTAACTAACACAATGGCGGAATCTGTGGAGAAGAGCTCGTAAAATGATAGGGTGCATTTAGCTCTTCATTTTTAAATTTTATTGACAATTTAATGCAAAAAGGTATACTTTACAGGACACAAATAAAGTTGAAAATTATAATATTTATTTGTAGTTCTGTCTAATGTTTATATTAGCCTAAGGTTCGACATGCATAGATTTATCTTTATCTTTATTATTTTAAGCTTAGTTTTTAAGGTTGTGTCCTCTCTAAAATTGCATCGCATCCGTAAAAATCTACTCTAAATTCAAGCTTTAAAATTAAGATGCTTTTCTCTTTTCACTATTTTATTTTCAAATAGAAGCTCCATTAATTTCTACATGGATTTATCTTAAACAGTTCAAAGTACCTTATTTAGAAATAATAAAACTAGCAAAGAAAGCACCCATATGCAGGAGCGTATGCACAGGTGCGCTTGACCCTACAGCCAATTTAAGCCATCGCTGTTCGTGCGTGATAACATTTCCGATTTCTAAGGTGACCTCCCTACTTTTGTATGTCTATCTGTCCACCTATTTATTCTCATCTACAGGTCGTGTTTCTCAACCGATTCTCGTGAAATTTTGTGAGCAGGTTCGATAAATTAATATAATTTTCTTGTCGAGCCAGTTATTGTTTTTTTTTAAACGACAGAGTTATGAGGGTTGAAAACATAAAATCATCATAAATCAGCCATTTAGTAAAAGAAATAGGTGTACTCGCGAGGTCTACAGCTCACAGAGCCACTAATTATGTACCGTATGAGTTTGTGAAAACCTGTCGTTTACATTACACCCTGTATAATCATTAGAGATGATTGGATCAACTCTGATTGGCAGCCTGTCAATAAATGGTATGTTCGGTGCGCGTGGGCAGATGGTCGATGGTACTTGAAGAATATTGCACAACTGTTCGACAGTTTTGCACAAATTGTTTATTTTTTCTATAGGCGTGGTCTATTTCAGTTGTTCGCGCTATTTTGTCCCAGTCAACGGGGATGATGGGAAGGAACTGATTCCCTTCCCGTTGTCCACGTTAAACTGTACGCTGTCCTCTTTTTACCCGACTGCTTTAGTTGGAGGGTTATGTTTTTCGAGTGTATGTATGTATGTATGTATGTATATTTCTTTGGCACGCTCTACAGCCTAAACGGCTTGATGGATTTCAGCTTAAAAGGTGTTGTTCGATTCGTCTTACTTATGAGAGTGACACTGGGTACATCAAAGTTATAAAAAACAAGATGGCCGGTTTTTAGCGCCAAAACATATGGATTTCAAAAATTTTATCTTTCCAAAACCTATCGAGTGGAGTATCAAAATTAAGAGGCTTATGAGTAGTCTCCAAAAATATACATAACTTATATGTTTAAATGTAATTTGGAATGAAAAATGCTAAAAAAAACTTCAACGTTTTACGTTTACGGGAATTTGAATATTATTGATGCCTCCGACTGCTATTGTGAACACTATCAACTACGATCATTCAAAACAAAACAAAAACACCTTGTTTGCAGCTTTTCAGTTCGTTTATTAATTAAGTTTGAAAATACTAATTATACACGCAGTCGGGTTTTTTGTTTTTATTATAAAGTCATTAAAAGCTTAGACCATCTGAAAAGTAAGATGATTCCGTGCTTCGGAAGCAACGTTAAACCATTGGTACTGAAACAGTCTTTTGCTTTTGCGTTTCGCGGTTTTATAACGCTGAGTGGGTCTGTGAGATCGGTTGTCGAATTTACAACCCACACGATGAATAACATTTAATATTCCTCCACTTCCATTTTTCCCGTTCTATACAAATGCTTTAAAATTTTATAACGGCAGGTACTACTTTCCACACAAACTCCTCGCTGTTTGGAAACTTGCATAGTGCTTAACTTATTGAGTTAATAATTTAAACCCTCTCTCCGCACGCATTTCCTAAACTTCCACAAAAGCGGCCGGGCACAATGGCAGCCATTTTGAATTTTATGTACATTTTATAGTTGAGAGCGTCGGTGGTCTAGTGGCTAGGACCACTGCCTCCCGTCCGGGAGACGCGGGTTCGATCCCCACCACGTACCAATGTGTTTTCGAACTCCGAATTCATATGTACGTTTATTTGACGCTCCTACGGTGAAGGAAAACATCGTGATGATACCTGCACACTCCTGCGAAGAAATTCAAAGGTTGTGTGTGATGTCGACCAACCCGCACTGGGGCAGCGTGGTCGACTAAGGCAGGGCAGGCTCGAGCACCTCGGTCGGGACGTATATGAGCTGTTGATGTTATAGTTTAAGAGGTAATGTAGCTCGTCGGGTTGAAATAGACTACGTCTATAACAAACACAAACAAAAACAAAGTCTATACTAGTTGAAAGCCTATAGTCTTCTGTATTTAACAAAATTGTACATCTCTAATTATTTATACAATGGTGTGAAAAAACCAGTAACTAATCTTCCTGTTCTTCTTCAATTAAAGAGCCCTGCCCTGGTCTTGTCGGTCGAGTAACAGACATTCTACTCGTACTTTGTCTAGTGTCAGCGATTTCACATTTTAATAGGGTGTTTGACTATTTTTTTTTATTTTACAAATCCAAACTTGTTAGTTTTTGCTATTCTTCTTTGATTGTTTTTTTTTTCTCGAATCGCCTAATCTATATTTCATAAAATATGGTAAATATAGGAACAGTCAAATAAGTACTCTATTACGACCCACATTATTTTTTTTCTTAGGTTGTTCGTGTATTGGAGTTAACCAAACGCAATTTGAATAATGCAACATTTAAACGCAAGTACAGACGTTATTAAATGAATAGATGCAACATCAGAAATTTTGACAAATAACCTCAAAATGCGCGTGGTTTGTAAAATACAGACTGTTTTTGAAACGAGTCACAGTGAATGATATTATTATATAAGAGCGGCAGATCATTGTAAGCATCATTGTGTGAACCTTTTTAAATAAAACTCCAAGTGTTTCTGCATAACTTTCTTTTATTTATAAAAAGCAACAATAATACAGTTCAAAAATACTTCGTGTTAGTCTTCCTTTTCCCATTTTCCTTTGTTATGTTCGAAAACAAGATGCAAGCCTGCAGATGCTGTAGTTTCTTTGGCAGATTTTTCTATAAACAATAATTAAGTGATATTTGTTATCCAAAAATGTAACATGCTGGCAAGACGCTTCTCAAGAAGCTCTAATCAAGTTAAAATAACGTTATTTAAAGCATATTGCCAGGCCTTCTACACTGCTGCCCTTTGGTATAGCTATAATAAAGCTAATTACAACAACTTGCGGGTTCAATACAATAACGCCTTCCGCGCCACGCTGGGGCTGCCGTGGCGGTGTAGTGCGTCAGGTATGTTTTATGAACACAAAGTAAAGGGTTTTCATGAGTATATGCATAATGTAAGAATATCCTTTCATAAAAGACTTCAAAAATGTACGAATAGCATTGTGATTGCAGTGTTTCGGACCCTCTATATTTATAACAAAAGACCTACTGTAACAAGTGTCTAGGTGTAAGCGCTGTACCTGTATTTGTTTGACTGTGGTTGCATTTTGAATTTATAATTTTAATTTTAGACGAAACTTTATTGGTGGATTTAATACTAGATTAAGGCTATGGGACTGTATGTAACTGGTTAGGTACTGTGCCTGAAATAAAAGATATTTTATTTATTTTATTTTATTTTAAAAATGAATGAATATATTGATTTTGCCTTTGACTGTCACATACGTTCTGCCTAAATATGTCTTTTCATTATCAGTATGAATCCGTGGCCGAGTGCAACAATCTCCGTAGCCGAGTGGTCGAGGTTTCGACGCCCATACGGAGGTTCCGGGTTCGATTCCCGGTGAGGACACTGTCAAGCAAAAATCTCTTTGTGAGACTTTCCCCAGTTTGGTTAGGACATTGCAGGCTGAATCAGCTGATTGTCCGCAAAAAGAAAGATGATTCCGTGCTTCGGAAGGCACGTTAAGTCGTTGGTCCCGGCTACTGTCTAGTCGTTTCACGGGCCAAGTCAGTGGCCTTTGGCGGCTCTATAACACTGACACCAGGGTTTGTGAGGTCGGTTGTCGATCTTACAAACCCCACGATGATGATTGATAGTAAGTTTTTCGTCCCCTAACATTTCGTCCTAATTTCTTAAGATCATGTTCAAAGTCCTGGCTTGTGGAAGCGATTTCACGCTGGTTTTAATTTAAATGAAATGATTGAAATGAAATGATTTATTTGCGGTAAACACGGTACATAGAGAGTAGGTTGAATAGTTTGAAATAGCTCAAGCGTGCTTAACTGATTTCATCAGTATGCAAAATATTATCAAGAATAAAATTAACATGCAGGTCAAGATATTATCAGTAAAATGAAAAAATGAATGAATGAATTATGAGTAAAATTTGAATTTAGTCACATAGTTGTCAATTATTTATACAATACAATACACCACGGAATATACATTATACAATTTATTTAATATTTTTGATTTCCATTATTTCCAATTATTTTAGATTTCCACATCTACCCTCCGAATTCATGTCTCAATGATTTTAGAGTGCACGGTGCACGCGAACAGCGTTAGGGTTCCGCGAGTAAAATAATAAAATCCCTCTAGTACCTCAAATAGTCGATGGTGTTCAACACCAACAGCTCATATACGTCCCCACCGAGGGGCTCGAGCCTACCCTGAATAGAGTTGTGACGATGTCATGTTTCCTTCTTTCTTAAAATCTTTTTATTGACGGTCTGTCTGTCCGATATTCTTTCTTTGATGTTCTAATTTGAAATTGTTTGAATTTCTGTGTTCTATTTTTGGCTTTTTGTCTCAGTTCATCTAGAGCCTTGGTGGCTACAACATCAATCTTTCATCTTTAGTGTTTGTAGTGCAGCTTCGAAGACTAGCTTTGCTAGCAGTTTAAAATAGTGTTACGTTCCCTTTCTGGGTAAGTAAATTTACTTCTTGTAAAAGCATCATTGCTCTCGTTGAACTGAGAATATTTATTTGAATTTACTTTGTTTGTTATAGGAACCTATTTACCACTTCGATTTGTATCTAACCTTTCCCCTCTTCTCTTCTTTTAAATAAACCTACTCTCTAACTGTATCTAGCGTTTACTTACCTACGACCTTAGCTCTACTATTTCTGCACTAGCTGGTGCAGAGTGATTAGGCCTTAGTCGACCACGCTGGCCCAGTACGAGTTAATCGACTTCCAGTACCCTTTGAATTTCTTCACAGGAGTGTGCAGGTTTCATCACAATGTTTTCCTTCACCGTAAGAGCGTCGAATAAACGTAGTATGAATTCGAAATTCGAAAACACATTGGTACGTGATGGGGATCGAACCCGCGTCTCCCGGACGGGAGGCAGCGGCCCTAGCCATTAGACCACCGACGCTCTCGAAGGTGTTGCGAATTGATAATTTTAAAGGAATGGTTGAGTAAAGTTTTCGTTTTGTTTTGCGAATATGTTCTTAACGGCTGAATGTATTGTTATAGTGATTATTACATATTTTTTATTACAAAACTATCTTTCTTTGATAATTTTTTTTACTAATACGATTTATGTCAGAAGTTTTTGGCGACTACACATCTTTGATATCAGTGTTGAGGTCGTTTATCGACCTTACAACCTACACGACTAGAATGGAATAGTTTTCGATCAACAAATTGCAACTAGATACGGGTGGGTCAAAGCAACCAAAACGTCTCGTTAAATAACGCGTCACTTGCGGCGCGAGGTCTTATTTTGAATTAGTTCGGTTGAAACAAAAGAAAAATTTGAAGATTTGCGATTTTATAACTTTTTTTATTTACCCAATTTATGTTACATCTATAATAATAATAAATAAATAAATTTGTTTCTTTCTTCAAAACAGGGTGTTAAATATTACAGGGGCTGATGTCTCCATTTAGGCTTACAGAGCCTGTGTTAGGAGGCACCGCTCTTCATTAGGAACAATGGTGCCATAGGCACTGTTTAAAAAAAAGAACAGTTTAGAAAATGGTAGTTAAATAAGAAATTAACATAAACTAATCCAAAACTTAAAACTTAACATTTACATAATTTTAGGTAATAAAAACAAAACATAGTTTATCCCACTTAAAGTATGTGTGAGAGTGTGTGTGTGGTGTGTGTGTGAGAGTGTGTGAGAGTGTGTGTGAGTGTGTGTGTATAGGTGTGCATTCATGCTCGCTCCACTACCCACCAAGTAGTGATTCTATTTCACATATTTTGTTTACATTCCCGAATTGTCTTCGGATACACTTCCATTTCTTTATTTGCCAATCTATTGCCATCTATTACATTAAAAACCAAAATAAATAATAAACAAAAAAATAAAAATATACAAAAGATTTACAAATAGAAGATATCTTCCAGTGCGTCTCCGCAAGACATAGTGCCCGGCAGACTGGCCGCGTTTCCTCTCTGAATGGCGAGGCTTCTTTTTGCCCGAGGAAGCTACCAGCTCTGCGGTCACCAGAAGTCTCGATGAGGCGATTTACTTAGTTACTTGGTATTAGAGTTGTTATTAGGTTGGATGCCGTGTGGTGACGGCAGAGTAGAATACATTAGTCACCAACCCCTACTCTTCCCGTGGGTGTCGTAAGAGGCGACTTAGGGACTGAACATTGAACAGGGAACGGGCAGCAGCGCTCTCTGATACAGTAACCTTTTAATCTGCGATCTCCAACCCGCCTGCCAAGCGTGGAGATTATGGCAAAACCAAACACTTAAGTGGAGGAGGCTCATAGTCCAGCAGTGGACTGTAACGGGCCGTTGATGGTTAGGTTGAACTTAAGACTGTTTTAAAACGTTTGTCTCGGTTGGTTAATATATAAATGTAGCTGTAGAAGTAGTATATATTGTCGTAGCTTTGATTTTGTATACGACCCGTTATCTAGATATAAATTGTTGTTCGTTGGGAATAGTCTAAGGGTTCTGCAATCATTCAAGTGTAGAGCTTCGAACGAAACTCTGAAAGTTTAAAACTGACTCGCCCTTCACCATTTTATTCCATTTTAGTTGAAATTCGACTAAAGAGGGTGTGTACAATGCGATTACGAGCCAGACCTCCCCTTGCTTTCAATTTGATGTGATTTTAAATTAAATTTTCTATTTGTTTTTATAAAAAAAATACTAAGCGTGTAGCTTATGGTGTTAGAGAAAAAAGAGCGTGGTTTAATTTTTTTAAGCATGGATTGTATGTAACGAACATGTTGGTCACGGGTTTGACATTAGTAAAACGAACATGCCTTCTTTCATCGTTTATGTTGTAAGGTCGACAACCAACCTCACAAACCCTGGTGTCAGTGTTATAGAGCCGCCAAAGGCCACCGACATGGCTCGTATAACGACTAGCTAGCCGGGGCCAACGGCTTAACGTGCCTTCCGAAGCACGAAATCATCTTTCTTTTCGGACAACCAGGTGATTTTTGATTTTTTTCGCAATAGTTTTTTTTTAGTATCTATCTTGTATGCAGGTTTGAGAGCGTCGGTGGCCACTGCCTGTGGGTTCGATCCCCACCACGCACCAATGTGTTTTCGAATTTCGAATTCATATGTACGTTTATTCGACTCTCTTACGGTGAAGGAAAACATCGTGATGAAACCTGCACAGCACTCCTGCGAAGTAATTCAAAGGTTGTGTGTGAAGTCGACCAACCCGCACTGGGCTAGCGTGGTCGACTAAGGCCTAATCGCCCTAATTCAGGGTAGGCTCGAGCCCCTTGGTGGGGACGTATATGAGCTGTTGATGATGCGGGTTTCAACGTCATGAATTCGAAATTCGCAAATTACATTGGTATGTGGGATGGATAGAAATAGAACCCGCGTCTCCTGGACAGGAGGCAGCGGGCCTAACCACTAAACCACCCACGCTATCTAAATATTCTTTATTGCACACAATTTCAACATACATTTGATTAAAAATTTACATTGCAAAGGCGAGCTTATCTCTACAAAGAGATCTCTTCCAGCCAACCTATTCGTGTAGTAAGAGAGGAGAATAATTTAAAGATAGACAAAAAGTGCGCTAAGTATAATGTGAATAAATAGACCTACTTGAATATAAATATTATATAACAATACATAATATACATATAAAACAAAATCCAAACATACAAACACATATATACACACTTATAAATATGTTACATAGATATGAAGTCTACATAGGTACGTAAAGTTAAAAAATTAAGAATAAAAAATATTTTTTAAAAACAAGCTTTTATTTTAATGCGCTCAAAACAACCGTCTCCATCATCAGACCAGCTCCATGGTACCATAATATTGCATTGTCAGCGCGGTTACATAAGTGTACCAAATTTCAGCAAAATCCAATGGCAGCAAGTGTTTCAAAATTGAGTTGCAAAATTCCACTTGAACATAATAAATAAATAAAATAAAATAAATAAAATTCTTTATTAGCTTATGAAAAACTATAACAGTTTGTTGTCAGGGTCTTTTGTTAAGCAAAGCAAAGATGTGCATGTGTGTGTTTGTATTTGAGGGTGTGTATGTATGTGTAAAGGTAGGTGTGTGTGTGTGTATGTAGATTTGTGTAAGTTACTTTAGTTAATATCTGTAAAAAGTATTTTAGTATTTGTCTTATATTATTATCATATTATTTTATCAAGACTATTTAATTTAGTTTTATTCTTTAGTTAACTATCCCACCTATTTATCGTAATTCTAAGTGTATTTGTATAATAATATATTTACTTAGTCTCTTTATTGTATTAATTTTATATTTATATAGTTTTTTATACCCTATGTATCAGTTATTTCAAGATTGAAGTATTGCTTCAATATCATCATTGGTTTTATTTTCAAGCCATATTTGTATATTTCTTCTGCATTCATAGCAGTTACATACACCCATACATACGTACAGTGCAAATTAAATAAAAGCTTGTAAAAAAAGCTCGCAATAAAAAATATTATTTCGGTTCCTATTTTGAAATAATATTTTAACTTTTACGAAATTAAAATAAATAGAAACGATGAAAAAAAAAATGCTTTTAAAATTTTCCCCTCCACATCTTAAGTTATGGTATGCAATTTTTTAATGCAAATACTATGCATAGCAAACACAGATTGAGCATATTTGTGCAGCATCCCTCTTGTAAAGCTTAGCCCCCTTCTTCAAAAACCACTTAAGGATCTTGTTTTGACAGAAGAGTGATTTGTTTCTTTTTCTTGTGTTTTGGCCCGGTTTTTCAATCGCTAGATAAACTAACAAATGGTGTTTATTCGACAGATAACAAGATATTGAATTTTTCAACAGTCGGATAAGACTTATTTAACGAATAACTCCAATATCTGAAGAATAAACCTATCTGCCGCTTCATCTGCCAGATAACTGTACTATTCGACTGATAGTTTGAGGCATGACGTTTATGACAAACAATTTTCAAAAAAATCTTGAAACTGGCACAAAGTTCAACTAGTGCCATAACAAAAAAAGAAGAAGTAAATAATAGAATTGACATGACACTGTTGACAGAAAATGGGCAGAAAAGTCTGTCTTGCTCTAACGTTAGTCTAAGCAATATATTTGTTTCACCTCTCTGAAGATTGCGTCAGATAGTTATCAATGGTATAAATAACGATTGAAAAATGGGAGAACAAATTATTCGTCCGATAAACAGTCATATAACTTTGTTCGTTAGATAGTTATTAGATCATTTATCTGAGGATTGAAAAACCGGCCCGTCTTTTCTTTCAGAATTTTTATTTATTCATTGGCTTCACAAGTTTTGCCGATGAGACGTAGAGATTTATTTAATACTAGCCCGCCCGTGAATTCATTCGCATGGTTTCAATTTAAAACGACACCTACTTTGTAGAAAATCTCTTTTCATCATCATTGGCTTGCCCTTATCCCATCATTTAAGGTCGGCGCAGTATGTTTTCTTCCTCCATACATCCCTATCAGCCGTCATTTCAACACTCACATCCTTCCTGAACATATCATCTTTTACACAATCCATCCATCTTTTCTTTGGTCGTCCTCTCCCAACATATCCATCCACATTAAAATTCAATACCTTTTTCCCTACGTAACATTCATTTCTCCGCATTACGTGTCTATGTCCATACCAGGTAAGGTAATATATATTCATTCCTAATCTTGTTACTACAAGAATGGACAAGACATCCATCTCAGCATTCTCATTTCACTAGCATGTCTTTTGTATTTACTTTTATATATTTTATATCTCTGGGCGGCCAATACCTCGCGGCTCACTTCAGTTTCGACCAATTATGAGACCTGTCAATACGTTGCGTAAGCGAGATGAACCAATCACGACGTGTTCCTCGCGTGACGACGTAAATTATACAGAATGCTGTGTCCAGTGGTTGGTCCGAGCTATAGATAACTCGTTGGGTAAACATGAACAGTCAGTGAATCAATATTATGGTTACGATCAATCAACTTGCGCTCGAGGGGCTTGATTGGATTAGGGCCATTGTCTTAGTCGACCACGCTGGCCCAGTGCGGTTTAGTCGACTTCAAACACAACCTTTTAATTTCTTCGCAGAATTTGTTAAATTTCTTGTCAAATATACTCGCAAATAAATAATTCAAAATTTCATTTAGATAGATAGATAGATAACTCATTTATTTGCTAACAAACAGTACAATTATAACAAAATTACATACAAAGAAGTACACATACTTAAGCTTACCTACCACAACGCGATGCAATTGTATGTATACTGTGCTGGCAAAAAGGTTCTGACTCAGCAAAATGTCGCAGCCAGGCCACGACGCTGATCATCCTGCCAGAACCCAGGGTACATTTTGAATGCGATATGAAATGCGATATTATTTATAATCATTTTCTAGCCATTTCTTTCAGACAACTTTTGATGTTATAACCTTTTAACAATAACATTCTAAGGAATGCAATAACCGGTGCAAGCAAGGCCCGTCTGCGGGAGCGTGTTGCGGTCTCCCCTCTTCGGGGCGCACGGTTCCCCTCCAGGGGGGAATCAATCACACTGAACTAAATGCAGTTAAGGCGAAGCGAAATGGGGATAGGGCATTTTTGACGTAGAAATACGATTTTTAAAAAGCTCTAAAAAATCAAAAAATTTTTGCTCAATTTAGGTAGACTTTTTTAGTTCTAGCTATGTAATTGGCATAAAAGTCGTGCTGTGCATAATTTTACATTTAATTGACCGAGCGAGCGAAGCGTCTCTGTTTCAGCTTGGCCAAATTTGCTTTTGTGTGCCCATGTGTTTGTTTGTTTGTTTCACTCTACAGGTCGCGTTTCTCAACCGATTCTCCTGAAATTTTGTGAGCAGGTTCGATAAATTAATCGAAATTTTTGGCGAGTCAGTTTTTGGAAATTTAAAAAAATGACGGAGTTATGGGGTTTGCCAGCTTACAAGGTCTACCGCTGAGGCTGTTTTCCTAAAATAAAATAAGTTAAAAAAATAAAATAAAAAAAAATCAAGGGGTCGGGGATGTTTGTGGAGAAAAAATAAAAATAAATTTGAAAAGATATATAGCGAGGTCTACAGCTCACAGAGCCACTAGTTCAATATAATCGAAAAACCGGTCTGTTTTGACAACTATACTTACTTTACTACTTACCGAGTGTACTTGATAAAGTATAAATTAAAAAATAAATAATTAAAAATATACAAAAGATTTACAAATAGAAGATATCTTCCAGTGCGTCTCCGCAAGACATGGTGCCCAGCAGAGTGGCCGCGTTTCCTCTCTGAATGGCGAGGCTTCTTTTTGCCCGAGGAAGCTACCAGCTCTGCGGTCGCCAGAGGTCTCGATGAGGCGCACTGAAAGATCTCTTAATAGTATAAATTGCCTTTTTTGTTTTATAAAGAAAAAAAAAGCTTGTATGACGTCATCCCCTTAACATCTCTAGAAATCAATTGTGCGGAACAAAAGTTTGAGGGGTGCACGTTTGCTATACCACGCTGACGTACCTACATTATTGTCGACTCCTGTCAAGGGATCATAGTGATAATTATAGTATGATGGATCACGTACGATTTGTGGCTCAAAATATACACTAATATGGAAGGTCGGTGATGTAGTGGCTAAGCACGCTGCCTTGTGTATGAGAAATCGCGGTTCGAATGGTTATAATTACACTTATATTATACTTATATTATCTTGATAATCACACTTATATTATAAATGTGTAAATATAGTCGAAGACGTAGGTAAGCGGATAACGAGACTGAGATGGAGATGGGCGGGGCACTTGGCTAGACGGGACACGGACGGTGGACCAAAGTAGTCACAGAGTGTTGGCCTAGAGGGGCGACAAGGCCAGTGGGCAGACCAGCAGCCCGATGGTCAGACGATATCGTCAAGATGACGGGATCTCACTGGATGAGGCTGGCACAGGACCGTGAGAATTGGCGCTATGGAGAAGAGGCCTATACCCAGCAGTGGGTTGATGTGGGAATGATGATGATGATGAAAATACTACGTAGTGTAGATAGGTTTGAGCTAATGGGTAGGTTGTATACACCGAGGCTTAATGTTGTCAAGCACAGTGTGGGCAACCAGGTTATTTTTTTTAATAAATTGCCGGTAGAGCTGCGAGGGTACCTCACGCTCCATAGTTTTAGAGTCAAAGTAGAAACATTTTGCGTTCTAACTCTTCTAACATAGTTTTTAAGCAGTTTGTTCCTAACCCATTTACTAACAAAACTATGGAATTCTTTTCTGATATAAATGTTTTACTATTATTATTATTAGAGAAGTGTTTCTAATCCGTAACTGATTTTTATAAACTCTATGTGAAAGTGTTTAAACGTGATGCATGCTAGAATCTAATTTTGACATAATCATAAATACTAGTAAGTACTCTGATTTTATTTTATGATGTTATCTATAGCCGTGTGGTGACGGCAGAGTAGAATACATTAGTCACCAACCCCTACTCTTCCCGCGGGTGTCGTAAGAGGCGACTTAGGGACTACACATTGAACAGGGAACGGGCAGCAGCGCTCTCAGATACAGTAACCTTTTAATCTGCGATCTCCAACCCGCCTGCCAAGCGTGGAGATTATGGCAAAACCAAACACTTAAGTGGAGGAGGCTCATAGTCCAGCAGTGGACTGTAACGGGCCGTTGATGTTATTCTGATGTTGTTTATGTTCTGATGTATTATTTATTATTATTTTATTTCGAACACAAACTACGTTTTGTTAACTAATAAATTAAATTGAAATTGAATTGAAATTAAAATAAATATGTTGGGACATCTTCACACACGGCCATCTGATCCCAAACTAAACAGAGCTTGTACTATGGATACCAGACAGCTGATATACATTACATAAATATATAAATACATACTTATATAGATAAACAACAACCAGACACGAGGCAAACACAAGTGCTCATCACACAAATGTTTGCCCTGGGCGGGATTCGAACCCGCGACTCTGTGCGTCGGAGGCAAATACACTACCACCTGGGCTACGGAGCCGTCATTGTTGTGTAATTGGTTAGTAAATTTATAAAAAAGACTAGCCTTAGCATTATTTCAACAAATCAAATACACTACCACCTGGGCTACGGAGCCGTCATTGTTGTGTAATTGGTTAGTAAATTTATAAAAAAGACTAGCCTTAGCATTATTTCAACAAAGCTCAGTTTACCAAAGCCTTTTTAATCGCTCGCTGACGTCACAACAAGACGTCAGTCCACATAACTGTTTGTCAACGTGCTTATAATTAGGGGAACTCCCTACCAGGCTTCCCACAGTGATTATTGAAATCGCCATTTGTCATTGGGCTTAATTTAACAAATCCTTTTGGTCCTTCTGTTTAAATAATTGATTTTAGCAAAGAACATTAAAATTAAATAAAACGCGATATACAGCATGAAATTGACATCGTTTTGTTCCCGCCGTGTAGTGATAGTACCCGTCAAACTGAACAACTTTTCGCGAAAGAAAAAATCCCTGCGACAAAAAAATTTTTAGTCTCTCCATACAAAGTGAGACTCCCGACCGACCCATTTTGTATGGAGAGACCAAAAATTTTTTTGTCACAGGAAATTATTTTTTCGTGAAAAGTTGTTCAGTTTGACGGGTACTATCACTACACGGCGGGAACAGAACGATGTAAATTTCATGCTGTATGAAAGAAACGAATTTTAGGCGTCATAAAGGGATTTAGTAAATTAAAAAAATATAATTAACTGTACTTATATTATTACAAAACAAAGGTATATTATGAAAAATAGTAGTGTGACCCAGCCGCCACGGAGCCGCTGGGCACCACACGAAGGATGTTGTAGAGGATTTTAATTTAAAACGTGGCAAAAACCAGGGTTCAGTCCAGGTAAAGGTATTCATGCCGTATGGTGACGGCAGAGTAGAATACATTAGTCACCAACCCCTACTCTTCCCGTGGGTGTCGTAAAAGGCGACTTAGGGACTACACATTGAACAGGGAACGGGCAGCAGCGCTCTCTGATACAGTAACCTTTTAATCTGCGATCTCCAACCCGCCTGCCAAGCGTGGAGATTATGACAAAACCAAACACTTAAGTGGAGGAGGCTCATAGTCCAGCAGTGGACTGTAACGGGCCGTTGATTTGATTTTTTGATTTGAAAGGTATTTATTAAGGTAGACAGCAAACGTATTCATTTATGCATTTATATAAACTGACAAATAGTAGAGTACATAGGAAAGGTTTAGGTAGGTATGCACTTTCGGAGTTCAGGACATGAAGTGAGAAATTTAGCAGAAAAAAGACAAAATCGAAACGTAAGAAATCTTAATTTGAAAACGAATTTAAAATGAAAGATGAAACTGCCAACAAGAAAGGTTGCCAGCCATAAAACAGGAAAGAGGCTGAATGCCTACAAATTAGAATGCCTACAATAGAGTACTAATTAGCAGCCCTACTTATTTAAGGCAACCGGATACAAGATAGCGCTAATATGTATGTTTTGTTTGAATTTGGAATGGAATTTGAAATGGGTTTTGAAAATGGAATAAACAGGGATTCAACTAAGCAATTGATCATGTAATCAGCAAATTGGCATGTTCTATACTCTAACAAACAAAATATAACTAAATATTCAGAAGAGTGAGTTAAATTACACTCCATTTCGGGCAGTCATGTAAAAATAGTAAAAGTACGACCCTAAAGAACCCCATCTCTACCCGCTACTATGAGAAGACCAGAAGCTTTGTCAAACGTCATTAGACCCTCCAGCACGCGACTTGTTTCAAACCCCTCGTTGCAAAATTAGCGAGATTCCCACGAAGGGGCGGCTCGGGGTTTAGCAAAACAATTATTAAGCAAGTCGGGTTAATAGGGTTTTAAACTGAAATATGACTGGGTATTAAAGTAGGGTTAAATGTGAAAATTATGGAAACAAAAAAGTTAAAACAGTAAGTGATTTCTTAGTAGCTTTGTGACATGAATATATATTTATAAGTGCTCCATATCTTGAATAATTACGTGGGTTTTCTTAAAATTCAATAGGGGATCGGACTACTTTTTTTTATTTTATAAATCCAAACTTCTTAATTTCTGCTATCGAACACTAAATGAAATTTTGCTTTATCTTTAAAATTAGCCGAGTTATAAAGGTTTGAAATTCAGACAGAGAGGCACATACCCACAGACTAGTTGTGACGTCATTTGTTAGTAACGCCATATAATATCCATACAAAAAATCGTTTTTGAAAGAGACAGACATATTGAAACTTTAAAAAATCACTGTAAATTCGTTTTTCAACCGATTCTGTTTTTTTCTTCGCGAATCGTCTGCTACTAATCTATATTTTAAAAATAATTCATAAAATATGGTAAATTTAGGAACAGTCCGATCCCCTGTTTTACTTTTCTTCATTATTCAGACAAGAAGACGAGTTATTAAAACATGTGTGAGAGAGAACGCATGTATTTTTGTCTCATAATATATTAACTAGCGGTCCGCCCGCGGCTACGCTCGCGTTGTGTAAGATTTTCCCGTGGGAATGCGACTGTTTCCCGTAAAAAGTATCCTATGTGTTAATCTAGGGAACAAACTATTTTGTAAATATAAAAGAATAAAAGAAAAAAAAAAAAAACGCGCAAACTACGCAATTTGTATGGAAAATCTAAGAAATACCCCTAAAATTTAACGTCATTTTCAGATGATGTATTTCATGGATGGTGTAAACAATATATATTTTTTTGTTCTTTGGTTATCTTTCACGGAATTATTCTACAATACAGTCCTTTATCGAAATGGTGCAATAGCGGTGATTCAATTTACCATGTTTCTTAGAGAGATTTAATCCTTATTATTGACTCTACCAATTGACGCCATAATATCTTTTCGGATTTTAGCCGGTTCGATTCCCGGGCGCCGCAAGCATATTACTAAAATGTTTGAATGCAGTTTTGTTTCTCTTCAAAAATAAATGAATGTTTCCTTTGAGTGAAATTTGCTATTTCCATTGTTTAGAGTACATTTCCCTCCAGGTGGCATTAAAAATTCCACCCTGTGTATGCAGTCGGACAATCCCGACTAAGATATTACTTTCAAATCGAATCCTTCCAGTCCCTTATCCCGACCTATCCATCCTAACCTAACATTTGGAAAACCATCAATAACGCGTCACGGAGTCAAACCCCACACCCCACCAACGGCAGCCGTCAAATGTCACATAACATTACTACCCCCTTCTTCGCGTGACCTTTTGTGCTTTTTACGAGATATACTGTTTTTCTACCTGGATGTTTCTTTTTGTAAATTTTATTATGAAGTAAGGGGGTTGAGAGAGTGCAGTTCATAAAGACGTAGGATTTGAAAAGGATGGTCCAAGGTTTGATGCCTGATTTGGATTTTATACGCATCAATACAATACAAAATACTTAATTGACACTAAAACATAAAAAAAAACGTAAAGAAAAAAATACCAACAATCACACTAATATTGTAAATGTGAAAATATATTTGGATGTTTAGATGTTTGAATGTTTGTTCCGCTTTCACGCCCAAACTACTAAACGAATTTAGATGAAATTCGGAATGAAGATAGTTTGTAACCTGGAATAACACATAGGATGCTTTCTACCGGGAAAAGTCTTATTCCCACGGGAAAATCTTACATAACGTGAGTGTAGCCGCGGGCAGACTGCTAGTCGAAAATAAAAAGGTCAACAGAAGACCTTGCTAGAAAATCTTGGTAATATAGCAATCATGCATGCGCGGAGCGGAGGCGTGTATAATTTCCAGTCAAGGACCACGTGCGTGGGAGTTTTAGATTCCCAAGAAACGTTTCCTTTCTTGAAAAGCTTGGTATTTCACTACGGGATAAAATCTGAAACGAAATCATCCGGCAGAGGACCAAGATAGTTGATATCGTCCAGAAGTGAAGCTTCGTGAAGTGTTTGTGGGCTGGCCACGTCTATCGCAGAATCGACGAGCGTTGGAGCAGACGGGTTCTCGAATGGAGACCACGTCTAGGGAAACGTAGTGTGGGACGCCCCCCTGCCAGGTGGACTGATGACCTGAAGAAGGTCGCTGGTGGCGGCTGGATGAGGAAAGCGGGTGATCGTGCGCTTTGGCGTGCCCTTGGGGAGGCCTACGTCCAGCAGTGGACTGCAATAGGCTGATTGATTGAAGAAACGACGCAAAAAAGAACCATTACCTGTAGGGTTAACTCTATTCACCATTGCTACAAAAAAAACACAAAAAGAGCCGTCAATTGCCATTCTACCCGCAATTGTCAGTAGTATCGCCCCATCCCACGTCATCAAAGCCCCAACTGAAGGGTATTCCCCGTCCCGAAGCTATAAAACTACCCGCACCTAATTTCGAATTGACAAGCCAAGCGGAAGGTGCGAAACATTGTATGTAAAGGAGGTTTTACACTGCTATTCGCGATGGGAATTTTAATGTCAACACATTTTATGTTTCAAGCACCTAGAAATATAGATCATTATTGTTACAGATAACGTCTGTCAATGACATCTATTTTTTCCATTTTCTGCTTTATAATTGGACGTAGTTACACGAAAAGGATCCAATCCACAACATTGTCAAAAATGACTTACGTACACAAAACTGACCGCAAATAATACCAATCGTCCCATAAATATACTATTAACAATAAAAATGTTTTAATGTTTCTCACAAAACATAACACGTAAAATTATCTTGAAACAAATACCTATGAAGATATCATTTTGAACTTCAAACTTCAATATCTGAAAAGTAACTTTGTGTGGATTGGATCCTTTTCGTGTAACTACGTCCAATTATTAGAAATATAGAGATTATTGACACTTTTAAACATTGCGTTGTTTTTTTTTTTACGTATATGTGCTACGTAACGGGCCGTTGATGATGATGATGATATGTGCTACTTGAGACATTCGTGTGTAATGAGGAAGTCGATTTTTCTCGCTGTAGTGGAAAGTCACCCTAAAACCTTTAAAGGTAGATAAGGGGATGATAGTAAAATTATTGGAGAAGGGAACCATAAGGACACCTACCCCTGTATTGTATAGGGTCCCTGTTTTGTTCTGGAGAGAATATTTGTGGGTCTCAATAACATTTTGAAGTGAAATAGGTGTCGCAGAGTAAGTTAAAGAGTCACATTGACATTTATTAATTTGGGTATTTCATATATATGTCGTGGCCATATTGAAGAATTGACCATATCATGCAATTTTCAATCATTTCATGAAATTTTCACTGTCCATTGGCCACATCATGATGTGCCTTGGCCAGATCAATGATAAGAAATCGTTTGTCGATATGTTCAACTAAAAACGCAGCTACTTCATGAAATGGTCAATTTGATCAAATCGTAAAATTATTACATTAATTGCCGATAGAGGCGCTGGAAACGCTTTGTTTATGTACCAACATGGCGGCATTCGTTATTAAAATGAGGAAGAAAAAAGTTTATGATGAAAAAGTACTCTGAAAATGTCTATCGGACTTAGAGAACAATAAGTACCAAACATAATTTAGATTCTAATTAAATATTTCATAGATGCCCTATTTTCACGATATGGCCAATCGTGGATGACAAAATCGTGAAATGTTCACGATTTAATGATCTGGTCAAATTTAGTTGGCCACATCATGAAACGTGATCATTTCATGAAATGATCGAAAATTTCATGATGTGGCCAATTCTACGATATGGCCACGACATATAGATAAGTAGTGGCTCTGTGAGCTGTAGACCTCGCGAGTCTTTACATTTCTTATGAGTTAATGTGTTTTTTATTTTGTTTTTATTTTATTTTACATATTTTTTTTTTTATTGACCGAGCGAGCGAAGCGTCTCCGTTTCAGCTTGGCCAAAATTGCTTTTGTATGTCTGTCCATCTGTCTGTTTGTTCCACTCTACAGGTCGCGTTTCTCAACCGATTCTCGTGAAATTTTGTGAGAAGGTTCGATAAAATAATCGTTTTTTTTTTGTCGTGTCAGTTTTTGGAAATTGAAAAAATGAGTTATAGGGGTCGCCAGCTAACAAGGTCTACCGCTGAGACTGTTTTCCTCTACAGGTCATATTTCTCAACCAATAAAACATTGACAACACTGCTTTTTACTTTAATGTTCGGAGTGCAAGTGCATTTTTCATTTTCTGCTTTATAATTATTAGATATTTCGTTAACAGGCGTAATCTGTAACAATAACAATCTATCATATCATAAGTTTGGTGAAAAGAATAGAAAAAGAAAACAAAAAACAAAATGGCCGCTCATTCCCGTCATTAAGTCAGTGTATGTTTTGCCCACGCGTTATTTTGTGTCGCTGACCAGTTTTCTTACATGCGACAGAATAAACGTGGTCCTCCACAAACATAGTGGTAGCTCGTGTAACTAGCTCAATATTAGCTTAGGCGGCGACCACGGATAGAGATGTACCCATTTGAACTGATTCGCTGATGAGAAAGAAAGAAAGAAAGAAAACTTATTTATTTGCACTGTTGTGACAGAGTACACACTAAGATATAGAAAGAGAGAAGGAAGCACAGGAAAAAGTAAACAGAAACAAGTAAAACCTTGTGCTTCCACACCACAGTATGCAGTAGGGCACAACAGTGAAAAAGGTCTCGACTCAGCTTATGTCTACCTCCGAATGAGCTAGACGCTGTTTTTCAGTCGAGCCTGTTCGTCGACCAGATTCCAAGAAGAGGTGCCGATGGGATGACGATGTCCAAAATAAATTGTAGTAATTAAACAGATAAACTTGACACTAACTACAAGAAACCATAATAAATTATATATATATATATATATATATATATATATATATATAAGTATATATGTAATATATTTTATACAAAAGTTATAATGTGATATATAAGTATTATAAATGATGACGATGAGTCAACTCATTCCCATGTCACCTTAATGAAAATATTTAAAACTTTGAGACTGCGTTTTGTATATTTAGAACATTGCAGGTTGAACCTGATTGCTTAGGCACGTTAAGCTTAACTCAGTATTTATTAAGGAAATGACCACGGGTAGAGACGAAACTCTTGAACTATTCTGCTGATGAATCAATTCACTTCACTAGAAAACCCTATGACAAGGTTAAAATATCACATCACACTCACACACAACTTATATTATAAATGTGAAAATATATTATTTGGATGTTTAGATGTTTGGATGTATATTTCGCCTCCATGATTAAAGTACTCGACGGATTTGGATGAAATTTGGAATGAATACTGAATAACACAGGATTCTTTTTACGGGACAATGTCATAATGTGCTGAAAATTGTTGGACTCCTAACAATGCTAGCAGTAGTTGAACGACAAAAATAAAAATAAATAGTAAATTGATAATACGACAGTACGAGTTAGAAGCCCAAGCTTACAAATAACTTAAGCCTAAAGGGAAAGTAACATTATACCTGCTACGAACACTGTTGGTAAACAAATCAATCTGATCATCCTGATTGAACTGTTTTATGCTTCGGGGAAGAAAACTATTATTTCTGTATTGGGTGTAGATGGTTCAGGTGTCAATTGATTTGACTAACTTTGTTAACTTCTTGATGGAAAATCACAGCAGTGCAAAGTAGAGTGAACAGAGCGGCTCTTAGGGAGAGCACGCAGAGTAATCCAGAGTAGGCCAATATTGGTGTATTCAAATTGTATCAATTACACATCTAAACAAAGACACTCCGATCTTTGTATTAATGCACTTAGTCAACGAGTCAACTCACTGAAAAATTCAGTTCACAACCTTCACAACCCTATTGCACCTTCCAGATTGTATCCAACTAACAATGGAATGTGTTGATTATGGGAACAGACCAGGACAAAGCTTGTACACGTGTCAGTAAACATTATTTCAGATTTTTGCCGAAAGTAAACAACTGAAAGGTGATATATCAGAGATTATGAAGCCTTTTTACGTACAAGTTACGTAGTAAGAATGTTGACACAAAAATATTGCCAAACGTGGTTTTAGTGTGTGATCCTTTGAAGCTCTGCTCCCCCCTTTGGGGACAGGAACGTGATCTTATGTATATAAAATATTTTATGAAGCGATGGATGTCCGATTATTAAATTTAACCAAAAGGTTGCCTGGAAGAAAGTTTTTGTAGTCAGCTCATTCAGAACAACAATCACGTATTTACAGAAGAGATTAAAAGATTTTCATGGTTTAACTACTTCTATCAATTTTAGCAAACAGCCTCCGTGGCCGAGTGGTCGAGATTTCGACGCCTATTACCGAGATTCCGGGTTCGATTCCCGGTGGGGACACTGTCAAAAACAAAAAATATCTTTGTGAGATGAATCAGGCCTTGTTACCACGCTGTCCCTGTGCGGGTTGGTCGACTTTACACACACACACACACACACCTTCACACACAACCTTTGAATATCTTCGCAATTCTTTTTGGAAATTGTGGGAGTGAGTACACGGGCTTACCGCTGAAAAAAAAATATTCCCGCGATTTCTGGAAAAAAATCTAAAAAAGTCAAACCCTTTAATGGAACACAACAATTTAATTCAGAGCTATAAATTATTCCAGAATTGAACCACACCCACAAAAATACATTTCGCGAACCAAACGAAATCGCATATAATCGCATTTAGAATAACAAATAACAAGTTTAACTCAATAAAAATAACAAAATGGAATGGGAATTAGCGGGAGGTCGCCAGTTTGATTCCCAGGCGGGGCTCCCCTCGTAGGGGAAGAGCGTAGCCATATCCGTTACTGACTGAGGTGGCCACGTGGCGGAGATATGTCACGGGATAGCTGTGGGGTAGCCATGTGGTGGTGAGCTTTAGGACATTTTTCAGTCCAATTATCTAAATCCTATTTTCTAAAGATAAATTTAAAATCTATTGCGTAAAATACACATCTTCAAATCAAATCAACGGCCGGTTACAGCCCACTGCTGGACTATGAGCCTCCTCCACTTAAGTGGAGGGTTTTGCCATAATCTCCACGCTTGGCCACGGGTTGGAGATCGCAGATTAAAAGGTAACTGTATCAGAGAGCGTTGCTGCCCGTTCCCTGTTCAATGTGTAGTCCCTAAGTCGCCTCTTACGACACCCACGGGAAGAGTAGGGGTTGGTGACTAATGTATTCTACTCTGCCGTCACCACACGGCGGCAAATACACATATTACATTTATTTTATTTCATTCGGAATAGTTAACAGCAATGTACAAAATGTTACTTTTAGGATGTTATTCTGCGAGAGTAAGGCCAGGTTTCCACCAAAGCGGAGAGGAGAAGAGATGCAACATAGTCGAAATATCGGCAAGCTCATTAAATAGCTTATTTTAAACCAAAATTGTGTTAATAACCCAGTAGATATGTGTGTTATTGAGAGGATATGTGTTTGAATAACCAATCAGATTTCGTTATTTCCACATCGAGGGTTAACTGGTAAAACCAGTTATTTGCATTTTATTCCGACTTAAGATAACTGCTTCCAAAAGTTTGAAAAATCATAACTAATTGTAGATACTTCCTACAACGTTGGTAACAATACTGAATGATAGGTTGATTAATTAGATCTACCCTTTGATGAAAAAAATATAGGTTTTCTTTTTATTATTAGAGGTAAATTAAAAAAAATTGCAGAAGGTCGTGCATTTAACTGGTTTTACTTGCATATCATAAAATTGCGTTTTTACCGTGATTCTTGTGTGTTATACAGTTTTTAAATTTTATTGAAACCATAATCAATTACTACTTACTTAAAAAGTGTAGCATACTTTACGTTATGAGATAAAATATAAAAACATCATCTCCTCTCCGCTTTGGTGGAAACCGGGCCTAATGCGTTAATTTGTGATGTGTTTGTCCACAATTTGTTACTCAATAGTCGTACAGTATATATATCACCTTTATAAACCTATTCGTACATTGTTGAAGCAATAAAGCATTGAATATTGAGTAATAAAGAGAAAAGCGATGACAAACACGTCAATCGTTCATATAATCTATATATTTCATTCATTCATTCATTCATTCATTCATAATCTTGGCAGCTTAATTGATAAATGCGCCTGAGTCACGCCTAGATTGTTGAGGAAATGCAGATTCAAAACTTATCCTAGATTGTTTTTTTTACCCACGACCGACGGAACGGAACGGAGGTATATGCATTTGGGGTTAGAGGTTGTTTATTTGTTAGTATGTATGTCTGTTACCATTTATCTCAAAAACCACTGGACCGATTAAGTTGCGGTTTTTCGCATTCAAAAGGTATAATTTCAGAGCAGGTTCTTAGACATGTTTTATGGAGGTAGACCACCAGGGAGCGCTGCAGCAGCTAGATATGTTGGCACTACAGGAGTTCTCAAAAACCGTGTATCAGCTGTTTCAAGTCAAAAATAATATTTTATTATTTTTATATTACACTTCGCAAAAAAAAGTGAATACTTGTACCTATTTATTTTCTATCCTTAAATTAAATAAAAAAAAATCAGTATTTGAAACTGTAGCATCCAACCTTTACCTTAGATAGGACTAATCTCGCAATAAAAAAAAGAAGATAAACAAAAATCCTAATTCCAACGATAAATCATTGCCACCTCACCCATAGTAAGGCTCATAGATCACGATCTACACTGATAACGAGCGGCACGCGATCTACACGCTATAGTGATCTATACCGACGCTATAGTGAAGTTACTGAAGCGAAGTAGCCGTGTCTGACAGTGGCCTCGATTCGGGATGTCACGCTCTAATACTTAATTCAAGTTAGTCCGTCCTTTTTACCTTTTTGAGATTGAAAAGGGACAGGAGATGGCCATCCTAATATTAGAGCTATCAAACATCGAATTTGAACCTTATGGCCGTGTCGATTGCACAATTTTAGAGAGCACTTAAAACATGCGACTTAAAAATCTCTTAAACTGACAGCTATGCCCTTATTTTAAGATGTCATTCGTTCAAATTAATATCATTCGTTCATCATCTCTCTTTCATTGGTCATAAAAACGAAAAGGATAGCTGGATTTTAAAATTAGAATTAGAGCATGACATCCCGAATCGAGGCTAGTGTTATAGGTTCCCACTTACTTGTTTTGTATAGGGCGACTATACCCATAATAACATTTTTATATTCAAACGCGTCTCCGTTTCGGCTTGGCTAAACTTGCTTTTCAATGTACTACATCTGTTTGTTCTCATCTACAGGTCGTGTTTCTCAACCGATTCTCGTGAAGTTTTGTGAGCAGGTACGATAAATTAATAGAATTTGAATTTTTGGGTCAGTTTTTGGAAACTTTGCGAAATTGCAGAGTTATGAGGGTTGAAAACGTAAACAAAATATAAATTAGCCATTTAAAAATAAATATAGTACTCGCGAGGTCTAGAGCTCACAGAAAACAAATTACTTTCTCTTTTGACAACGAGTAAAGTAAAGTACCCATGTTTAAATTATTAAACTTTATTTTAAAGGAACTTCTTCACTCAGAACAAATACAAAAGTTAACAATTCAGTCGTATGTAATGAAATAAAATAATTTATTCGCCTTGAATAGGTATTACAAATTGGTCTTAAATCTAATAAATAGATACACAAGTTTCTCTATTCAATATGCAGTAGTTGTTTTTAATGAGCCTATGTTTGCAATAAAAACCAAAATCAATTAACAACCTTTGGCAGTTTCAGCCGCGCCCTTAGCCACAGCCCTGCGATTATCATTATAATACATCAAGTTGACATCGAGTGACAATCACAAATACACTAAGGACATTCTTTTTCTCTTCTATGGTGAGTGTGGCCCTTAATTTCCGAAAATCAGTTGGGTGAGTACCCAAATAAAATGTAATGACGGATCTAAGTGATGTAATAACATCCTATGGAAATAAATGATTTTGACTTTGACTGTGACTTAGACTTTAATTTCCAAAAATCAGTTTTTCTTGGTGTTTTCTGTTCCATTCCCATATTTTCCGAGTGCCATTTTCTTCCAATGCGTTATTTCCATCAAATCAGTTTTTCTTGGTGTATTTTGTTCCATTCTCATATTTTCCCAGTGCCATTTTTTTCCAATGCTCTATGTTCATTTGTCATATTTTTACACATTTTTAGGATTCCGTAGTCAAAAAGGAACTCTTATAGTTTCGCCATGTCCGTCTGTCTGTCTGTCCGTCCGCGGCTTAACTCACAGACTCTTAGTACTAGAAGGCTGTGATTTGGCTAGTTACAACATACTTATAACATCAACGGCCCGTTACAGTCCACTGCTGGACTATGAGCCTCCTCCACTTAAGTGTTTGGTTTTGCCATAATCTCCACGCTTGGCAGGCGGGTTGGAGATCGCAGATTAAAAGGTTACTGTATCAGAGAGCGCCGCTGCCCGTTCCCTGTTCAATGTGTAGTCCCTAAGTCGCCTCTTACGACACCGACGACGGGAAGAGTAGGGGTTGGTGACTAATGTATTCTACTCTGCCGTCACCACACGGCTGACTTATAAAGTACCAGAATTAATAATTAAAAACAAATGAAAACACAGCCGTGACGTCATTAACTAAACTAGGCTCCTATCAGAATTAGCCCAGTAATTAATTTGAACTCGCCCGCGATACGTCAACGTCAAGGTTATCTCAGTTTACTATCAGACCACTCACTCCAAACATGCGCGTGTACGATACAGTAATTTGTAGGTAATTAGAAATACCAACCCGCAATGCGCAAGCGTCAAGGAGCGTCGCTGGTCTAGTGGTATGGTATAAGATATGGTATAACGGGCTGGTTTCCGCAAACCGACGTCTGATGCGCCTATTTTGCGTGTGTGGTCTAGTGGTTAGGACCGCTGTCTTCCGTCCGGGAGACGCAGGTTCGATTCCCACCACGTACCGATGTGATTTCGGATTCATAAGTACGATTCGACGCTCTTACGGTCAAGGAAAACATCTTGATGAAACCTGCACACTCAGGAGAAATTCAAAAATGTGTGTGAAATCGACCAACCCGTATTGGGTCAGCATGGTCGACTAAGGCTTAATCGCCCTGATTCAGAGTAGGCTCGAGCCCCTCGGCGGGGACGTATGATGATGATGATGAGTTAGCGTTGTTGACTGAAATCGGATCGTTCTCATTTAGGGTAAGCTCGAGCCCCTTGGTGGGGACGTATTATATAATGAACTGAACACTAGGTATTAGAAATGAAGGGAAAAAATTTACTGAAGAATTTTTTGTAATTATACATATACAGATTCAAAGGTTCAAAAGTCAAAAGTCAAGTCAAAAGTCAAAATTATTTATTCGAATTAAGATTTTTACAAATCATTTTTCGACGTCAAAGCTATCATGGATGGCACGTTCACTACCAGTGTACGCCCGGGTTCTGGGTAATGTCGGTTTACCAAACATTTTACATTGTTATATTAAATAAAAACTAACTAATTTGACTTTCCGCATCCCACTACGCGATTCAAGCGTCGTCCTAGACACGCTCTCACAGATCCGGACGATGAGATCACCGTCGCGATTAAAGCTGCCATTGCGTGTAGGCCACACACTACCACAGAATGCCCTTCAGGTAGCAACCGCCCCCGCCGGCGGGGACGCGGAACTAATAGTAGAATTAATTCAGTAAGACCCGGTAGGGGTCATTCTTCTCCGACGCGCTTCTCGCCCTGGCAACGTTCTGGGCCGCGGTCCGAGCCCGTCTGAGGGCGCCCCCAGATACGTTGTCATAAAATTCCTAAGGGGTACGAGCCTTCTGCTCCCCCGCAAGTCCGCGCCCACTATATTACCACTCTGGTATAAAAAGTGATTAGGTCCGTCAAAAAAAAAAAAAAACTAATTTGATTATTCAGTTTACCGAATATCCTATTTGATCATCATCGTTGTGGGCTTCAACAAACCGTTCCACCATTCAACCATTGGGTCGTAAATGGTGTCGATTCGGCATACGCCCAGCTAAACTAAACTAAAATTAGTCCTGTCACTTTCTATCATTTTTAATCGAAAAGGTACCGAAGATCATCTGCTTTGTTTGTTGTTTTATGACTTCACGACTAATCAAATTTAGTCTTGTTTTAGTGCCTACCTAACACCATGACGAATAAAAAGCCACTCCCCGCTAGTTGTTACATAAGCCAAGTCAGTGGCCTTTGGCGGCTCTATAACACTGACACCAGGGTTCGTGAGGTCGGTTGTTGACCTTGCATTTACATCCCACTCGATGATGATGATGATGATGATGAATAGTTTCCTACCCTGCGATCCTATATTCTATATCATTCTATATCCTAGAGCTAAGCTCGAGCAATTGCGATGGGGACACATCACACATTGGCCTCGATTCGGGATGTCACGCTCTAATCCTTAATTTAAGTTAGTCCGTCCTTTTTACCTTTTAAAGACAGAAAAGTGACAGGAGATGGCCATCCTAATATTAAAGCTGTCAAACATCGAATTTGAACCTTATGGCCGTGTCGATTGCACAATTTTAGAGAGCACTTGACACTTGCGACTTAAAAATCTCTTAAACTGACAGCTATGCCCTTATTTTAAGTTATCATTCGTTCAAATTAATGTAATTCGTTCATTACCACACTTTCATTGGTCATAAAAACGAAAAGGATAGCTGGATTTTAAAATTAGAATTAGAGCGTGACATCCCGAATCGACATTAAGAGCTGACATTACCACATAAAATAAATCCCAAAATATTTGCATTTGATTAGCAAATAGCGACGCGCATTGAACGAACAGGCGCGATCGCGGCATCAGGCGTACAGTGGCGTACGTAATCCAGTGATACTGCTGTTCCCTCATCAAAATACCTCGCCGGGCCAAATTAAACCATGCAAATTGATGGCCCGTTTACACTAGGCCAGTAGGTTAGCTAGTGTTCAGGTTAGATGCTGGAATATATAGCTACAGAGGTCTACAGACTATCAGACTACTTGATTTATCACGTTAAGAAAAATTAACAAAAGTTTTCAGTTTTATAGGCTTAACTACCATCCGAGAGAGGTTTTGTGTTATTTACAAAACATGTTGTAGATAAAGGATATAAAAACAAACACAAGTGTTCTTCACACAAATGTCTGCTTTGGGGGGGCGGGGGGTTTAAACGAGTGACTCTAAGCTCCGCAGGCAGACGAATTAACAACGCAGCTCTTAAGTTTAGAAGAAGGGTTGAAAAACAAGATATGTAGTACGTGTGTGTGGTGTGTGTGTAGGTGTGTGGTGTGTGTGTGTATATGTGTGTTTGTCGCTGGCAAACTGAAAAATATACTAAACAACGACCAAAATATGCAACTCCAAAAACAAAAGCAAATATCTCCGCCTTTAGGTAGCGTATCAAGATAAAATATACACCAGTTTTTAAAAACGACCTCCAGAAATAGAACTGTGGAACCGCATTTAATTTCGTTTAGTAGTTTTTTGCGTGAAGCGCGAACAAACATACAGACAAAAATACAAAAAAAAATTGTTTTGGCTTCTATATGACGACGGCTCCGTAGCCCAGGTAGTGTATATCGGTTAGAATCCCGCCCAGGGCAAACATTCGTGTGATGAGCACTTGTGTTTGCCTTGTGTCTGGTTGTTATTTATCTATATAAGTACGTATTTATCTATTTAGTAATGTATATCAGCTGTCTGGTATCCATAGTACAAGCTCTGCTTAGTTTGGGATCAGATGACCGTGTGTGAAGATGTCCCCACATATTTATTTATTTAATTTATTTATTATCTATTGGTCGTATCCTAAATATTTTCTATGTTCAAACATAAGCCAGTTACAATCTTATTATACGTTTAGATGAGCTGTCCCAGTACAAACGAGCCTCCGCAGTGTTTAAGCTGGCAGAGTAAAACAATTTTCAATCTGCGCTGTTGTTAACTAGACCAATCCCGACTAAATTGAACTGTACTCGACTGTACATACTAGTGTGTTACGTACAATACAATACGCATTCCATTTTTGCCTATATTGGTTTTGAAATTGGCTACGAGTCTAACAGCATTGTAAACCTATTAAGACAGAAGTGTAATTTCGTGAAGTGTTTGTGGGCTGGCCACGTCTGTCGCAGAACCGACGAGCGTTGGAGCAGACGGGTTCTCGAATGGAGACCACGTCTCGGGAAACGTAGTGTGGGAGCCCCCCTGCCAGGTGGACTGACTCGCGCACCAAGGGCTCCCTACAAACTTGTATGTAAAATATCGTCTAACAACGGAAATGATTCACATTGTAGGGATATCCTGAGACGGGACTCCCGATCCCAGTTTGATAAGGATGTTGCAGGATGAATCACCACAATGTTCGAAAAGTATGCTGTAGACTCAAAAACATTGAAATTTCTGAACGAAAGTTACTTTGCCGGCCTAGGCCGTTTGAGGGCACATTGCCGGCCGCTGTTTTGTATGGGGCAATGTTTCGTCCAAAAATGAGTCACTTCGCGTACTGTTTTTTTGTTACAATAATGATCACATTTTCGAGCGTGTCGGAGAAAAAATAATTCCATGCTTCAGACAGGCAACAAAATGATCTTCCCTTTTGATGTACGGAACCCCAAATGTAAATACAAAATGTTTCTTGAATAAAATTGTGTTGATTAATTTATGCGATACATATTTAATTCTAATAGACACGAAAATTACTTTACTGTTCGTCTCTGAAAAATATAATCAATATAAGTAATTTTAATTATTTATCACTTGAAAACAGGGTCAAGTGACAGTCAGACATTAGCCGAGGTTCCGTATCTTAGGAAAAAACGTAATACTTTGGGATGTTTTTTTAAAGTAAATATAATAATAATTTATTTATTTATATTGTCAAAAATTATTAATACATACATATGCACAATGTCAGTCAAAAATACCTCCCCGGGTCATACCCGCCGCAAAGGTGCCCATGACACTCGCTGCGTTGCCACGTTGAATGGACAACCTTTGCACCAGATAGGAACCGGAGCGGGCGTCAAACCCCCTCTCTGAGTCTGCGACCAACTTCGGCACCAACTTTTTTAAAGTTAGGAATTATGGTTTTATATATAAATATTTATATATAACTGGTTATGGTTTTATATATAATAATGTGGTGACGGCAGAGTAGAATACATTAGTCACCAACCCCTACTCTCCCCGTGGGTGTCGTAAGAGGCGACTTAGGGAATACACATTGAACAGGGAACGGGCAGCAGCGCTCTCTGATACAGTAACCTTTTAATCTGCGATCTCCAACCCGCCTGCCAAGCGTGGAGATTATGGCAAAATCGTAGTCTAGCAGTGGACTGTAACGGGCCGTTAATGTAATGTTAATGTTAAAATATAATAAAATTATTTAAGAACATAAAATTGTCTTTATATTTAATTACAAATGGAGGCAAGAGGAGGGCTGTATATTTGACACGAACGCCCTTGGTTAACAAAATACTATTAACTACTATGTTATTATTAAAATCGAGTAACTTTGAATGTTCCGAATTGAACAAAAACAAAAAAAAATAACACAACACAAAGTACTAGATCAGAATAAAAAATGTAACGCAAGATCAGAAAATATAGATTAAAATTCGTTCTCCATGAAAGAGAAAGCATTAAAATCTAACTTTGGAGTTATATTAGGCGATATATTTCCAGAAAGCGATTAATTCTAAAACTGTCAAATCGCATAAAAGTCCACCTCTAATATCGACATTCCGCTCAAAATATTCTATCGCATAAAACTCAAAGTTGGTGTCTGAAGAATTCAAAGTGTTTTAACTTGAGGACGGGTGGATGTTTGGAAAGTTGCCTTAGAAGGGGGAGGTAACATTGTGGAGTAGACAAATGGACAAATTGGGCAAAATTCGACTGTATGTATGTATGATGATAATGTGTGTACTAATAATAAATAATCAAACATTCTTTTATTTATAAGTAAATTATTTTAAAATACAGCGGTCAGGGCCTCCTTTTAAGCATAGCCTGTGTTAGGGGACCCTGCTGTTCTAAAGATATGTTTCTTTCACAAAAGAAAAAGTGAAACATGGATAGGTTAATAATGGTGATAGCTAACCCATTAATCTAATTAATATGAAATGGTAGTAATGAACAAAAAAACAAACTAAAACAAAATTAAATTTAGGAATACGATGATAATATTATTATATATAAGTCGCGGCGCGGCGGTGAAAGCATCAGAATGGAAAACTAAATGAAAAGTCTTAATGTGGGCGAAATTGTGAATAGAGCCGAAAAGGATCGACGAATCCTTGGGCATGTGCTGTGCGCGCGCGTCATAGCTAGACTGCCCCTTCAAAATCGTCACACCGTGCTACGCACATCCACTTAACAAATATTCCTGTGGTTCGCAAACTTATTCAGTGATTCTCAAACAGCCACCCAAGACTTCATCCATGAGCTAAATAGTATAACTCACGTTACCAGTTCGGTCTATGTATCTTATGCTGCGACATATATATTATTCTGCAAAGCTAAGAAGAATGTCTTTATGAGGTGTGTTTTAGGTAGGTATGTATATGTATGTAGAATATAATAGAAAAATAAAATGCAATGTTCGTGTGTGTGTGTTTGTCTTGTATGTATGTATAAATTTATGTTGTATAGTTGATGCGTCTTAGGGCTGAAGTAGAGTCTCAATATTGTCATAGGTTTATTGTAGGATAGATTTTTTACAATCTGTACTGTCTCGACACCGTACATAATTTTATGCAGACGCGGCCGCCTACTTTCGGCCACGCGCTGCAGTTTTATTTGAATACTAAAATAATTACAGTAACTTTTGAGTGCGTTACCAACTCGCGAACTAGCAACATCTCGAGGAAAGAATCGCTAAATAGGGGATCGGCCTGTTCCTAAACTCACCATATTTTATGAATTATTTTTAAAATATTATAGATTAGTAGCAGACGATTCGCGAAGAAAAAAGCAGAATCGGTTGAAAAACTAATTTACAGTGATTTTTTTAAGTTTCAATATGTCTGTCTCTTTCAAAAACGATTTTTTGTATGGAGATTATATGGCGTTACTAACAAATGACGTCACAAGTGGGTATGTGTCTCTCTGTCTAATCTGGAATTTCAAACCTTTATAACTCGGTCAATTTTAAAGATAGAGCACAAATTCTTTTAGTGTTCGATAGCAGAAACTAAGAAGTTTGGATTTATAAAATAAAAAAAAAGTAGTGCGATCCCCTATTATAACAGTTTTGTATATTAACTTTAGATTATACAACTTAGCTAAAAAATAAAAAATAAAGTAACTTCACCTCTTATTTTATCATTAATCAGTATGTAATTTTACTTAATAAATAAATAAATAAACGAAATAATATTAAAAAGTTTTTAAAATTTTAATCTGTCAGAGCTCATCCTACAGTAACCCAACTATAGCAACAATATCTGGCAAACGTACCCGTCTCACTTAACTCGTACAATGTTTGAGTTGGAAAGTCAACGAATGACCCTATTAACTTTATTTTCAGGCTTGATTATAGAGCCTGGAGGCTTCAATTGAAACTGAAACAATAGAACTGTAATGTACTTACACAATATTCCAATGTAAACAAAATTATTTATCAAACACACAACTATTTGATCATAAAACACACACTATTCATTAAAAAAAAAAACATAATCCCGACCACTTATTTACAATATCACGAATATTTTTTTTTTTCGTCACAAATTTTTGACACTAAACTTATTTTTCGTAAAAAATATAAATGTCACTTCTTTTATTTCAAAAGTTCTCTATACATTTACACACGAAAAAACAAAGTACAATCGAGCTTTTCCTTTTTTAAATAAGCGAACTTTGTTTTCGTCCAATAATTTTCTATACAGGTACTTTTCGCTCACGCACAAATAAAAGGCGGGAAACACGTTCGTTCCCCGCGAGGTACCGAGTACTACTGAACTAAGGACGGAACAAAGGTCAAAACGTGGCGATATCACCCTCATTGGTGCAATGATACACCCTAATGGCTGGTTTACACGTATTAAGTTGTTTAGTAGTTAACTAAATTTTAACTTAATTTTAAGCAACTTAATGCGTGTAAACAGCGAATTTAGTAGTAAGTTGCAAGTTAAAATTTAGTGTGCAAGTAAACAAGTAGATTAGAACTTTTTCTATTTTTCGGATAAGTTGGTGGGCGTGGCTTGTCACTTGACACGTTTGGAAAGGCGCGATTTAGTTAATTTTAAGTTAAATGCGAAGTGCGAAGTTAAGTGCGAGTGTTTTATGTTTATGTTTTAGAAATATTTTAATATACATTATTATATAGGTATATATAGAAATATTAATGATTTATATATTATTAATACTAAATATTACATTAAAAATAATAATAATATAATATATAAAAAAAAATATAATATTAATTATATAAAAATAAATATTTTATTATACTTTATTATTTTATTTATTAAATATTTGAATTCGCTGTTTATTGTCCATCTTGGGCTAACTAAAGAGCTTAACTACTAAAATGACGTGTAAACACTTACTTAAAATTTAGTAGCTTAAAATTTTAAGTGACAAAATTTTAAGTAATTGTTTACACGTAATTTTAGTAGTTAAGCTCTTTAGTTAGCCCAAGATGGACGATCAACAGCGAATTCAAATCTGTAATAAATATAATAAATAAAATAATAAAGTATAATAAAATATTTATTTTTATATAATTAATATTATATTATTTTTTATATTATATTATTATTTTTAATGATTAATATTTAATATTAATAATATATCAATCATTAATGTTTTTATACCTATATAATAATATATATTAAAATATATCAAAAAAATAAACATAAAACACTCGCACTTAACTTCGCACTTCGCATTTAACTTAAAATTAACTAAATCGCGCCTTTCCAAACGTGTCAAGAGACAGGCCACGCCCACCAACTTACCCGAAAAATAGAAAAAGTTCTAATCTACTTGTTTACTTGCACACTAAATTTTAACTTGCAACTTACTACTAAATTCGCTGATTACACGCATTAAGTTGCTTAAAATTAAGTTAAAATTTAGTTAACTACTAAACAACTTAATACGTGTAAACCAGCCGTAAGTTGCTACAAAATTGTATGAATTTATTTTTGATGAAGACGTTACTCTGATATCGATCCCATTCTGTTTATATGTTCAAAATATCAGTCATTATGTCATTATCATTATACAGATATCCTCATTTCGTTGAAAGCTCCATTGCCTGTAAATACTTCTTGTATCTTGACCCTTTCTAATAAATTTATTATATGAAAAGTCTTTGTATATATTTAAAACACCATAATATTTCTTTGTAAATTACATTATCTATATTATATTGTACAATAAATTATATTACCCGACAAAATGTCCCCAAAAATGAGCCTAGACGGTTGCTACAAGAAGGAAAAAAAATACGTTACTCACCGTGTAAATGTTGCCTGGCAAAAATGGAGAACTCCTCCTCCTCGTATAATTTAAATAAACTGTAATGTAATAATGTGGTAGTGCATCTGCCACCGACGTACAGGGTCACGAGTTCGAATCCCGCCCAGAGCAAACATTGTGTTTGCCTTGTGTCTGGTTGTTGTTTATCTATATAAGTATGTATTTATTTATTTATGTAATGTATATCGGCTGTCTGATCCCTTAGTACAAGCTTTGCTTAGTTTGGGATCAGATGGCCTTGTAATGTCCCCACATATATATTTTTTAAGTGAAAGGTAAGTATACAAGACTGCAGTTCGCCCGGCGCCGGCGCCGGCGCAACTGTACGGATCCGAATGCGTCAAATGACTAATATTATGAATTTAATAATAATAATAATAATAATAATAATAATAATAATTCTTTAATTCAGACCAGGGATCCATATAAGCACAAACTAAACTAAAAAATAAAATTAACAAAGAAAAATACATGTTAGGGGCATTACTAGGCTGCCAGGTCAAGCCATTTTTGGTAGGTGGTGGTGGCCACCATCAGGTCTGAAAAACCCACAACTATTTCATTCGTGGATGCACGGATGCGGTCCATAAATGACGCTATTCTGTTACGCACGATAGCATTAAAAGTATTGACCCTAGCTTCAAAAAACATACCACTGGCACTACACCAAGGTTGTAAACCCATGAGCTGTCTAAAGATGTTGTTGTATTGAACTCTAATACTATCGTGCGCTTTTTTCGTATAATTTGTCCAGAGTTGGCATGTATAAAAAGTCTGACAGAAAGATTTGAAGAGCGTCACCCGAACAGCATCCGCACATCCTCGAAACTTCCGCGCCAACATATTGCCAACAACAGACAATGACCTCCTCTGACGTTCGATGTCATGATCGTCCTTGCGATCTGAAGACAAAATATGGCCAAGATACTTGAACCGCTGCACCATTTGAACAGGCTGCCCGTTCAACAAGACCGGCGGTATCACATCTGGACCCCTGCCCGACCTGAACACCACCATCTCAGTTTTTTTAACGTTATACGTAAGCCCATGCTCACGGGCATACCTATCACAAATAGCGATAAGCTCCCTGATTCCCTTGATAGAAGGACTGAGCAGCACCATATCGTCAGCGTAGCTTAAATTGTTCACATACCGATTCTGAAATTTTATACCCACTCTGGTGCTGCTCAGCTCTCCTATCAGGTCATTAACGTAGAGGTTGAACAGGTCGGGAGAGGTCAACCCGCCCTGTCTCACGCCATAATGCAGTCTGTAGTCCTCAGAGTAAGATTCACCCCACCTAACATTATTAATTTGATTTTTATACCAGAATTTAAAAATTTTGACAATATTAGAATGTACCCCAGATTTAGACAATTTATCCCAAAGAATATTATAATTAACTGTATCAAAAGCGCCCTTTAAATCCAAAAAAACTGTGTATACTGATGTCTGTCTATCTACGTAATAATTAATAGCTTGTTTTAATGAGAAAATAGCCAAGTCTGTTGATAAATTTTGACGAAATCCGAATTGCGCATCATCAAACTCTAAGGATCTACCCATATTCTTATGGAGCAGCCGTTCAAATACCCTGGCCAACACAGTCGCTAACGAGATCGGCCTATAATTACCTGCACTCGATATGTTACCAGTTCTATTTTTAGGTATTGGTACCACCACAGTACGTAACATGTTTATAGGCATATAGTTATGCTGCAAGCAGGCATTATAAAAACAAGACAGAACATCACATATTCCCCCACCCGCGTGGTGTAGGTGCTCGAGGCTGAGCCCGTCGCGGCCCGGCGACTTCCCGCGCTTCATCGCCCGGAGCGCGTCACACACGTCTCCCGGCGAGAAAGAGAGAGCCGCCGCCGCGCCATCACAGGCCGCCCGCGCCGCCTCCAGACCATCGTCCCTAGTAACTTCACAATTCAAGTTGTCGTCCTTTTGAGTACTACCAACAAAACGCTCTTTAAACATATTTGCAATATTAACCTGTCCATCTTCGCCCTCCACATTTACAGGCAAACTTGACTTACAGTTAAATTTTTTAATATGCTTCCAAAAATCTATAAAATTACAATCAGATCTATGCCTCGCTAAAACTTCTAATTTGATTTTGTTTTGATTTTTTTGAACAGAGCTAAGCTTGTTTTTAAACTCCCTACGAGCAGAACACATTTCGTTATAATAATAACCCGAGTTAGGTCTTCCGTATAAATCCCATATTTGGAATTTGACCCTGGCCAGCCTGTGCAGGTCACGAACATAAAAATTCCAACCTATAACCTTTTTAAATTTATTTTTCTTAGGTAAACGGGTATTTTTTGCCGCATTTTGTAAAGTACTAACAATAAAATTATAAAATTGGTCTATTATTTTAAAATGATCACTACATTGGCAATTGATTTTATCACAGAAATTTAAAAAACATTCAGGTACATTATTAAACTCTATACTACACAATTTACTATAATTACTTATTTGCTCTAAATCCCTAATGCCCCATACATACTTATAATTATTATCTAAACTAGTATCACAGCTTTTCGACTTAGTTACGACTACATTAATATCACATTTTACTACGACCGGGAAGTGGTCAGACCAGAACACGTCATTGATAACGCACACATCGCTCACTACACTCGCAGCCGCCTCCGACACCACACAGTGATCGAGCCACCTGCGCGCGCCGTTCGCGTCACTCTGGAAGGTGTAGGTATCAGAGTCCAAGCCGAGCACATCTACGTCCGCGCATGACCACGACTGCTCACTGCAGAACTGCACAAGTTCATCAAAAAACAGCTCGCCCGGGTGTGCGTTATAGTCACCCAACATAAAAACGGACTCGATATCTAGGGATTCTACCACGGCGCACATCTCCGCTAAACAATCCGTAAACTCTGGCAAATTAACGGTCGAGTCACACGGCATGTAGACACTAAAAACTAGTAATTTCTTACTGTTTACCGTTAGACACACAGCAGCAATACGGGGTGAGTTACACTGAATAATCTCAACTTCGGAAAAGATTGTTTTTTTCCATAGAATTGCTACGCCACCGTATGGCCTGCCTCTCACTACCCCTGCACTAGTGTCTATTGCTGAAACACCGTGACTACCGAAGTCATCATTGATGGTATTCAGGACGTCTAGGTCATGAGGAAATAGCCACGTCTCCTGAAGGGCTATTAAGTGATTAGACGAGCATAAATCCCTTACGTGGTCAATGGATCGTTTGATAGATTTACAGTTGAACGATACAAATTGTAGTTTATCACTTCCCATAATTATTAATATTTGTAGATATCCGAGCGCCCTTATGCGAGCTTGCTGTATATTTTTTTTCAATAAACTTTCTAAATACTACTCCATCAGGCCACAACTGGTCACCCTGGTCGCCTAAAAAGGAGTTTAAATTCTTACTCGGCACCATTAATTTGTATGAATTAAAATCAGACTGTGACGCCCTTTCTGCGTTAATCTTAGTAGCGGTTACTTGCAATTTCGTCTTCGCCATTACGTAATCAATAATGTCAGCTTCAGTGCAGCTAGATTGTACTCGAGATATGTATATCGCAGATTTTTGATCAATAGCCTTAAACTTGCACTCAAGTGTAGAATCTGCCTTACCTCGCCTATTCGTTCTCTTCGGTTTAGAATAATTCACTTTTATCCATTTATCTTCTTTTTTCTTCTCCTTACTTACGGTATATTTCTTATCATTCTGATCACAATCCATAGTACTAACTGCGCTAGAGTAGCTGCGTTGTTGTTTTAAAACCGGTTCCGTCGTCGTCGTCAACGCTTGCAAGTTCAAGTTCACGTCTTTCTTAGGCGTGACGTCAAAGTCATTACAGTCTAAAAAATCTGCATTACTGTCTCGCTCCCCACAATTATTACAGTCCAACGTATTTTCAGTTATACTGGTTGAAGATTTAGGGCCACTGTCGATACTGGAAGTACCTCTGGTTTTCTTGTTTTGATTACAAGATATAAGAGATAGGTCTAAAGTCCGACGCGCCATGGCCTGCATCTCAGCTTGCGAGTTTTTTAATTCACACAGCGAAGCCCTTAAGCTGTCAACTTCATCTTTTAAAGATTGAATTAAGCTAGTTGGGCTGTCGTCACCTTTCTTTTTCAAAGTAGATAGTTCATGCTTAATAATTGTCATTTCTTTTAGAAACGCAGTCACGTCAATCCGGTCAAATGTAATAGGCGGTAGCTTGTGAATTTTATGTGCTACGAAAATAGGAAGACAATCAGGATCAGTCTCCTTAATACACTTTATAATTTCTTGCAGACTTCTGTTGCTTTTCTGCTGGCTATCATCCCTTCTGCGCAGAACCCTTTTATCCGGTCTCATAACTGCAAAAGCGGTTAACCTGCTGTCCTCTATTTCCTCACTTGAGTATGCACTTTCACATATTTGTATGATAGCGGTCTCCGGGAGGGTGTCGACCTTGTCACAAATAAAAGCAAGTAGTTCATTAATGATAACGTTACACTTGGTACACTTATCATCTTTATCTTTCGACTGCGCTCGCGGCGGTGGCGCAGCGCTGCGGGGAGACGTGCGTGTCATAGTGCAACGCACGCGAGACTTTAAATTGACTGACATAAATGAACTAAATCTAGATAACTTAATCTCAATTATAGGACATAAATTTGAGTTTAGCGTGATTAGTAAAATTTGATGTAATAATATTTAGTGTAATTGAATTTTATATTGTATTTGTTATTTATTTAGTTTAATTTAATGTGTTTTGCACACTGTATAAGGACAGTGACACATCAGGGCTTCTATAATACTTATATGTTACCTACTTACTGTACTTACCATGTTTCAAGCAAAATAAATATATTCTATTCTATTCTATTCTATTCAACGTCAACGAGATGAAGATGTTGAGATGGGCGGGAGGTGTGACTGGACACGATAAGGTGCGCAACGAATATTATAAGAGGCAGCTTTAAAGTCGCGCCAATCACCCAGAAACTCACCGAAAACCGCCTCAGATGGTATGGACATGTGAAAAGAAGAAGTGAGGACCATGTGGTACAGATTGTAGTAGATCTGCCTGAACAATAGAAAGCAAGAGGCTGCCCGCTAACAGAAGTAACTACAATGCGACGGCTCCGTAGCCCAAGTAGTAGTGTATCTGCCTCCGACGCACAGGGTCGCGGGTTCGAATCCCGTCCAGGCCAAACATTCGTGTGATGAGCACTTATGTTTGCCTTGTGTCCGGTTGTTGTTTATCTATATGTGTATTTGTGTAGGAATATCAGCCGTCTGACACCCATAAAACAGGCTCTTCCTAGTTTGGGGTTGGATGGTCATGTGTAAGATGTCCCCACATATTTATCTATTTATTATTATTTATTACTTACAATTTTCAGTAGCAATTCCCCCAAAAAACCCCATTTCAATTTATACTTTGATATTAACAGAAACAATGATAAATGACATAGTAGAAATAATAAGACTAAAAATACATTAGTGGAAGCCATAATAATAATTCTAAATAAAATATCAATTTGTCTCGTACTTAGTAATGTGATGGTATCGTATCCCCCAAAACCCCGTGGGGTTTCGCCCCCCAGACCCGACCTTTATAAGTTTGGGGTGAACGAAAACGCGGTGAAAATCGTGATCAGACCCCTCATAAAAACGACTGTGGCTGCGACCGTGGCTACTACTGTGGCTACGACCTTGGCTAAGACCGCGGCTGTGATTGTGGCTATGGCTGTGGCTGCGACCGTGGCTACGACCGTGGCTACGACCGTGGCTACGACCGTGGCTACGACCGTGGCTACGACCGTGGCTACGACCGTGGCTACGACCGTGGCTACTACTGTGGCTACGACCTTGGCTACTACTGTGGCTACGACCTTGGCTAAGACCGCGGCTGTGATTGTGGCTATGGCTGTGGCTGCGACCGTGGCTAAGACCATGGCTACGACCGTGGCTACGACCGTGGCTACGAGCGTGGCTACGAGCGTAGCTACGACCGTGGCTACGAGTGTGGCTACGACCGTGGCTGCGACCGTGGCTACGACCGTGGCTACGACCGTGGCTACGACCGTGGCTACGACCGTGGCTACGAGCGTGGCTACGAGCGTGGCTACGACCGTGGCTACGAGTGTGGCTACGACCGTGGCTACGACCGTGGCTACGAGCGTGGCTACGAGCGTGGCTACGACCGTGGCTACGAGTGTGGCTACGACCGTGGCTGCGACCGTGGCTACGACCGTGGCTGCGACCGTGGCTACGACCATGGCTACGACCGTGGCTACGACCGTGGCTACGAGCGTGGCTACGACCGTGGCTACGAGCGTGGCTACGAGCGTGGCTACGACCGTGGCTACGAGTGTAGCTACGACCGTGGCTGCGACCGTGGCTACGACCGTGGCTACGACCGTGGCTACGAGCGTGGCTACGACCGTGGCTGCGACCGTGGCTACGACCGTGGCTACGACCGTGGCTACGACCGTGGCTACGACCGTGGCTACGACCGTGGCTACGACCGTGGCTATGACCGTGGCTACGAGCGTGGCTACGACCTCCTTAATTCGAAGCCTTGAGACCCACTACGGAGCATGAAAGACAAATTAATAAATTTTAACACAAAAAAAAACCTCTACGAGTATTTACCTCTTACTGAGATCCAGGCTCACGAAGGTTTAGATAGCGAATCTGAAAAAAAAAAATCCTTTGTTAGTGCATAGATATAAAAATCCTAGCGAAACAGGTTCCATTTCTTAAAAAAAATAACCAGCCAAATGCGAGTTGATCGCGCACACTGGAGGTTCCGTACTATTAAAGAAATTGATATCGATATTAATATATTAAAGAAATTGATATCCTCACAGTATCCTCACAGTACATATTTGAAAACATCTTGTATGTCCGGAAGAACACAATGCTATTTCCTAAGAATTCTGATATACATAATATAAATACTAGAAATAAAAATAAAATAGCGCACCCAAAGTTTAGACTGTGCACAGTTAATAATTCATTCATGGGGAACTGTATTCGCTTCTATAATAAAATACCAGATGATATTGTAAATCTGTCCGATAGCCAATTTAAAGCTAAAATTAAAACTATTTTATGTTCTAAGGCCTATTATACGATAAATGATTACTTAGATGATAAAAACGTCTGGTCAACTGTTGTTCCAAATCAACGGAGTAGATTGTAATTATGACTCATGTATGATTCTTTATATATTTAAAAGAAAAGTACAAAAGATACAATTCCTGTGGAGTTTCTTCTGGCCGTTCTTCTCCACAGAGGGCGTACACTGGTAGTGAACGTGCCATCCATGATAGCTTTGACGTCGAAAAATGATTTGTAAAAATCTTAATTCGAATAAAAAATTTTGACTTTGACTTTGACTTTGACTTTGATCAAGGAACAAGTAAAAAAATTGTCTAAAAATGTTTTATTTTGAAATTTCGATTATTTGTTGTTAAACCTATAGATATAAAATACAAACTCCATGAAAATTTGAACTAGACAGGTTATGAGACACAGCTCGCTGACAGACAGACGGACAAACAGCGGAGGCTTATAGTAATCGGTATAAATGGTTTTTCTTTCTTTCTTTTCTTTCTAATAGCACCGTAAGAATGCCGTCTTGACAGCAGGCAGGAAATATGAAAACCAAATAGGTGCAAAAAAGACAGAAGAAAAATTGTACGTGTATGACAGCTGTCAGGACGGCATTCTTACGATGCGATAGGTATAGTAATAAATAGGGTGTCACGCTTTGGTTACGGAACCCTGAAAGCAGTAGTCCACGCCCCATTATCGTCAATTATAACCTAAAAAACGAAATAACTTTTTTTAATGCCTAACATTCATGTACAAGAAATTAAGGAGTTCTATTTAAACGGTTTAAATACGAAAAAAACATTGAATAGGACCATCTCGGTATGAATAGGGAGAAAACATCGCTAAACGAATTTCTGCGCTAAATGCATTCAGACAGACTTTTTATAATTAAAAGTACACGTTAATGGAAAGATTCTAAAAGAAAATGAATGAAAATACGGCTGGAAGGGTACAATAAGGTATTTTTTACTACATTTAGGAAACAATGCTAGAGCAATTATAGAGCGTCGGTGGTCCAGTGGTTAGGGCCGCTGCCTCCCGTCTTGAAGACGCCGGTTCGATCCCCACCACGCCACGTACCTATCAATGTATTTTCGAATTTCTAATAAATTCATATGTACATTTATATTACTTCTCAACGCTCTACGGTGAAGAAAAAAATCACGAGAAAACCTAACCAAAATTCCCCAAAGTTCTTCGGTCCAACCCGCACTGGGTCAGCGTGGTCGAAAAAGGTCTGATCGCCCTAATTTAGGGTAGGCTCGAGCCCCTCGGTGGGGACGTATATGGGCTGTAGATGAAGGATCACATACAAATGTCTTGTGTGGTGGGCGTGTGAAGACAAATAAAATATGATTTAAAGGGGAAAACTGTGTTTTATTCTCCAGTGAATATTACAGAACTAGCAAACATGTCGAAGGGCTTTTCAAATTAGACCCTTCAAAACCAGCATGTTTCGAAATCGTTTGAAAATACGATTCTAGAACAAAATAAAGCTGCCAGTGTGCATTTATCACACGCCAGCATTTTTAAATAACAGAGTAAGGAGTGTAGGGTATTGCTATACCTAACAAAATGCAATGCGCTTATGTAACACATGTTTTCTAGTGATGATGTTTTCTACGGCTCTAGCCACTGCAACAATGTTTCAAGTGATCCTTACTTCTCATTTTGACATTGGAAATGTCTTTTCGTTCGCTCCAGTTAGTGTAGGCTCCGATTTCACGAAAAAGCGCAATCTCCTTATATCTCGGAGAGTTGTAAAGATAAGATATATCTTAAGACGCTCAAAAGACGCGTATTTACGAGAGCTGTAAGGTGCAAAAATAATTATTCCAGAAAATAAAAAACGAATAACGTTATGGCCGAAATAGTGAAAAAAAATTATTTTATCCGATTTTTTTATTTTGGCGCTCGATATTTTCGAAACTAAGAATGATATCAAAAATTTGAGAGAAACTCCCCTGGACAATTTAGTCAGCTACAATTTGAACCTAAAACAAAGACGATCGGGCTTGCCCTGTAGCCTAACCTTTTTGAAAAACGTATTCCGTAGATTCATTCATTCATCCATTCATTCATTCATTTCCAATGTGCTCGATAGTCGTGTGAGGCACGAAATCTTTGATATTTTTTTAACTAGAGTAAAACACCACTGATTCTCAAAAAGAGTGTACGTACTGGCTATAGTAATTTATCATGGTCAATAAGTACAACCGCTAACTATCGCTAATCGCCTGATGACGTCACAGACGAGCTCTCACGAGACGCCGATCGTGGCGCCATCTGTCAAAGTCGTGACGCAAAAACTTCACAAGCAAGAACATTCAGCAGACAGGGTCTTGAAGCTGATTCTTATGGAAAGGCTTTATGTACTGTACCTAAAAAATTTAGTTCTTTTAAAACAATAGATAAGAGATGCATCATCTGTTTTTTTAATTTAATAATAACAATAATAAATCATTTATTTCGGGCAATATTTACATAAAGGTCTTAAATATGTAAACAGAGGCCCATATAAAAAATACCTTAAAACGAACATACATATTTATAAAAAACTATAACTAGGTAACACGTGATGTCAGCGACGTGTAGCGCGTGTCAGCTGGCAGCCGTCCCCGGAACTTCCGAAACACGACTCCCTGCGGCCAGAAGTCCTCTTTCATGAAGGTCTCCAGGTGGTGGGTCGGCACTCGTACCACAAACGAACTAATTAAATTCTAGGTAATTAGACCAGTTTTATTAAACATGCAAAATTTCAAGTCAAACAACTAGCGGAGAAAATAAATAAATAAATAAATATGTGGGGACTTCTCACACATGGCCATCCGACACCAAACTAGGCAGAACCTGTATATCAGACAGCTGATATACCTACAAATTAATAAATAGATACACACATATATATATATATATATATAGGTAGATAAACAACGACCAGACACAAGGCAAACACGAATGTTTGCCCTGGGCGGGATTCCAACCCGCGACTCTATGCTTCGAAGGCTGGCATACTACCGACTAGACCACGGGGCCGTATCTTGGTTAGAAAACGTACAGACAAGTTACATCGAGAATGATATCAAGTAGAAATGTAATACAACTGATGTAACAAGTAAGTCAATAAAACTGTTTTGTGAAACAATGGCCTCGATTCGGAAAGTCATCTTCTAATTCTAATTCTAAAATCCAGCCAATGAAAGAAAAGTGATGAATTCAGAGGAACGAATGATATTATTTTGAATGAATGATAACCTAAAATAAGGGCAGGGCATAGCTGTCAGATTAAGAGATTTTTAAATCGGTTGTTTCACGTGCTCTCTAAAATTGTGCAATCAACGCGTCTATAAGGATCAAATTCGATGTTTGACAGCTCTAATATTAGGATTCCGCCTTTGAATACATTTGTCACCAACCCCTCCCTACTCTTCCCATGGGTGTCGTAAGAGGCGACTTAGGGACTACACATTGAACAGGGAACGGGCAGCAGCGCTCTCTGTTACAGTAACCTTTTAATCTGCGATCTCCAACCCGCCTGCCAAGCGTGGAGATTATGGCAAAACCCTCCACTTAAGTGGAGGAGGCTCATAGTCCATCAGTGGACTGCAACGGGCCGTTGATTTGATTGATTTAGAATATCAGGATGGCCACCTCCTGTCCCTTTTTAATCTTTAAAAGATGAAAAGGACTGACGAACTTAAATCAAGGATTAGAGCGTGACTGTGCGAATCGCACCAATGAAACTGTTTTGTGAAACAACAGCTTTGTTCCGTGTCAGTGGGCGTGACGGGGTCAGTTCTGTATCGCGTCCGAACTTGGACGGACGAAAACATTGGAAACTTTTGTTAGGTATAGTTTCTTGACAAACTAGTTTATGTTGTAATTATATGGAATGTCCGTTCGTTCTAATAATAATAATAGCCTAAAAACTAAGCATGCAAACTATAATAATAATAATAATAATAATAAAACAGCACACCTTATTGATGTCGCCTTACCTAACACTCACAACCTCCAATCTACAATAGCCGAAAAACTTACAAAGTACACAGATCTAAAGGACGAAATAACCCGCATGTGGCAGCTCCGTAACGTTATCATTGTGCCAATCGTCTTATCCACTACCGGCGTCATTCCGAAACAATTACACCAATCACTCCGCACTCCTTCCACCCCCTCACCTATATTAATTTACAGAAGGCTGTAATATTAAATACATGTCGCATTGTCCGGAGATTCCTAGAAACAGACCAATTAAATACCACTTCGCCCCATCAACAGATAAATTCAAATGTGATTCACTTGGCTTAGGCCCGTGAATTACATAAAATACCAGCTCTTTAGTTAGATGCTGAGATGTCAAAGACATATAAACACAATAATAATAATAATACAAATCTTTGTCTAATATTTTTTACACATATTACACGTCTTATACTGATGCTCCAAAAATTCCTTAAATGAATAAAAATTATGTTCATGCAGTCTAAGTGGGACTATCGTTTCTTGAAAGGCAAAATTACTATGATTTACAATGCATTAGGTATAAGAGAGCGTCGCTAAGTCGCGGACGGACAGACAGACAGACAGACATGACACACACAGCACACAAACCTGACAGACACACACACGCACACGTTGATAAGGTCAACTCTATTTATATATATATATATATGTCGCAGTCATCTGGTTGAATCTGTTATTTGATTGAATGACTAGCGCGTTCATTGAATGACAAATTTCAATTGAATGACTAAAGGACAACTCGTCAAGTCGTTGAATGTAACGTTCAACGTCTTGACTGAACGTCATTTAGCGAAGTCGTTGAATGGGATATAGCCGACGTTGTTGTTCGTATTCAGCCAGTTTCGCCTCAATTTTTTCTTTAAAAGTAGCCGGCGGCGGCGTAAATCCATGCAGTCACGCAAGAAAAAAATATCAACACAGTGCTATCTGTCCGAGCTGTTTGACGCCATATTTGTTTTGGCGACTACTAGCGCCGCAGTGGAAAAAAATGAACTAAATTTGAATCACCCGACTGATTTTACGTCCGCTATGTTCAAAGGGCTATGTTACAATCCGCTAACTAGTTGGACGTTGAGTGACGCTTGTTCAATCAAATAGGAGATTCAACCAGATGACTACGACATATATATATATATTCTTTATTGCAATAGTACACTATACAGAAATGATATTATTAATAGTAGCAAAGGCGAGCTAATCTCTAAAGAGAGATCTCTTCCAGCCAACCAATGTGTTGTGTGAGACACTTAATTAAAGTGGGATGACAAGAACGTGTACTAGAATTTAACATACTTAATTAATACATATATACATACATGCCAATAGACTACACAAACACAAAACAATTTAACCTCAGTCTAAGTAATTTTCGGCTCTTTGGAAACAAACTTCAACGTTTTATATTAAACAGTTACTTAGCTCATTCATATATATATTTATAGGTATATTTTATGTTTAATTTGTACCTTACTGTTACCATATAATTGGAAGAGCGGTGCCTCCTAACACAGGCTTCCAAGCTTACAAGGAGTCACCGGTCACTAATGTATAACTGGACATTATTAGTAAAAATAAAGGCATTTTGTAATTTGTAATTTTGTAATGGCGAAACTATACTCACCGGCACATCTAACCGCCCGCCCTTGTATTTCGGGTTAATTTTAAACTACGCTTATTGTTATACGTTACAATTGATAATTTGTAACGTATAACAATAACGTACGTGATAATTTGACGATAAATTAAACAAACTTAAATAAACGTTAAGTTAACTACTTTTTAACATCAGCTGTAACTAATGGAATTATAAAAAATCACGAGTATTCCCTGAAATGAAGGATGGGCGGTTAGTTGTGCCGGTGAGTATAAAAGGATCCCTTTTTCATCAACTATAAGGGCCATAGAATCTATTGTGTGTTTTGGCAAGTTTGTTCAGTCGATGGAAAGTGAGTAAAGGATATTGAAACTCGCTTCCTGAAACAGAGTAAACACAGTTGATTAGAAAAAGGACAGCCTGAAAATTGCGTGTTCTTTCACAAGTACAGTCGACTGCAGGTCAACTACATAGTTAGAAAATATGCAGTCTTGATAGTTGCCGGTAGAAAACTAAGACAAAAATAATATGGAACAAAATTCTTGAATTCATAAAAAAATGTATGGTTGATGATGTGCACGGCACAAATATTTTATGTTCTAAGGCTTATACGATAAATGATTACTTAGATGATAAAAACGTCTGGTCAACTGTTGTTCCTAATCAGCGGAGTAAATTGTAATTATGACTTATGTATGATTCTTTATATATTTAAAAGAAAAGTACAAAAGATACGAGTCCTGTGGAGTTTCTTCTGGCCGTTCTTCTCCACAGCGAGCGTACACTGGTGCGATCCATGATAGCTTTGACGTTGAAAAGTGTTTTGTAAAAGTCTTAATTCGAATAAAATAAGAATTGCCCTAGTTAGGTTAAGGCTTTGCAGGCCGAGTCATCTGATTGTCCGAAAAGAAAGATGATTTCGTGCTACGGATGGCACGGCTACTGTCGTCGTTACACGAGCCAAGTCAGTAGCCTTTGGCGGGTCTACACACTGACACCAGGGTTTGTGAGGTCGGTTGTCGACCTTACAACCCATTAATGAATAAGATTAGTAAAAGGACACCCTGAAAAGTGCGCGTCTTTTCACCCCAGTAAAGTCGACTGCAGGTCAACTTAGAATATCCACAAAACTTAACTGAGACGAATATTCTGTTCATCATCATCAACAGCTCATATACGTCCCCACCAAGGGGCTCGAGCCTACCCTGAATTAGGACGATTACGCCTGTTTGGGCAAATATACTGTTGCTATCACATTTTTTTTTTTATATTTAGGGACATCTTCACACACGGCCATCTGATCCCAAACTAAGCAGAGTTTGTACTATGGGTACCAGACAGCTGATATACATTACATAAATAGATAAATACATACATTATATAGATAAACAACAACCAGACACAAGGCAAACACAAGTGCTCATCACACGAATGTTTGCCCTGGGCGGGATTCAGACCCTGTGCGTCGGAGGCAGATACACTACCACCTAGGCAACGGAGCCGTCTTTTCACAATTTTCACTATCCACTTGAACTAATTTTAAAATAATTTACTTAATAATATTTTGTTGGACTTGAAAAAATATTATGTTTACGCTTGTCACATTCGCTATACTCTTGTATAAACTATTACCGTGCAAATTATTCTATTATGAAAACAAATTGAGTTTGTATAAAAATACACTTGTATGAACCATGCACGGTTTTTTCAGTTCGGTGGATGTTGTTCAAAAGACACCATGAGAAATAAAGGAACATTGAAGATAGCGTTTTTCGTGTTTCTCTGTCTTTGTGAGTATTATAAATCTATATTATATAAAAAATGAACCCCTATTTCTCCCGGTCACGTTTCACACATTTGAACAGGAACTTAGGGACTACACATTGAACAGGGAACGGGCAGCAGCGCTCTCTGATACAGTAACCTTTTAATCTGCGATCTCCAACCCGCCTGCCAAGCGTGGAGATTATGAGGCTCATAGTCCAGCAGTGGACTGTAACGGGCCGTTGATTTGATTTGGTTCCATAAACTGTTACAGTGTATTTAGTAGGTATAAAAAAAAGTACTTGACACTATTTAAAGGGATGAACCTACCCAGGAAACTGAAAAACTTTCCACTTATATGAGCTGTTGGATTAAAAAAATCCGGGTAGAAATACCGGGATCTGGAAGGACATGATTCATAATCACGGCCTGAATGATTCAGAATATTCATTTTGTTACAACCTTACGACTGCACAAAAAAGGAGTTTAGGGTTCTTGTATGTATGTATATGTGTATGTATATGTGTATGTATATGTGTATGTATGTGAGTTTCTTTATTCCACCATAACTTCTGACTGAACAGATTTGGATGTGTCAGGTGTTGTTAGAATCCTTATATCCCCCCGAGTGACACTGGCTCAACGAATTATCTATAGTCTAGAAGAGTACCCATCTAACAAAGCCCGCTAAAACATGGCACCTAATTAATGTTGACAGACGACGACGACGACACACAGGCAGATGATGTCGCTGCTGTACATTGAAGCTTACTTTCCACGTTCTTACAAACCGAGTCATATAAAACATCATTGTGCCGCGTATTCGAATGTGGTATGGTATAGTTTTGCTTCTTTGGTATTCATTTGGTGGGGTCAAGTTTGAAGCGTAGTTACTCTTCTAGACTATAGATAATTCGTTGCACTGATGCGTCTAGCTCATTTCGTGATGCGTCTAGCTCATTACGTCATGCGTCTAGCTCATGACGTCCGTCTATCCCGTTTTTCTACGTATTTTCTAGAGCTTTGCTACTTATGTAAGGTGTAGGTGTCATTGAATTTTTCTCAGTGGCAGTTGCGTTTTTTAATTTTGAAATGATAATTATAATTTTCAGTGGTCATCGTCAGTGCCAGGCCTCAAGAGGGAAACGTGGGGCCACCACCAGCTCAAAATGGCGGCGGACCGATGCAAGGCCTCTCGAGCCTCCCGCAGATACCACTCAACTTCCTTCAGACGTTCATGAAGGGATTCGGCTGATTAAAAAAATAAAACATCTACACGACAGTAATACCCAACAATGACATCCCAACAACAACCTTTATTTTTCATAATTAATTATATGATTATGTAAATTATTCACTTTTTACTACACCTATATCAATCAGCCTATTGCAGTCTTCTGCTGGACGTGTGCCTCCCCTTGGGCACGCCAAAGCGCACGATCACCCGCTTTCCTCATCCAGCCACCACCAGCGACCTTACTCAGGGCATCAGTCCACCTAGCAGTAGGCTTAATTATAACATTATTATTCAAATGAAATGACAATAACAGTTATCCACTAAAGATATACCAGATAGAACAGAGCAGGTAAATAACATGATTAAAATCTAAAGTTAAATAATAACAAAATTGTGCTAACAAATTACGAATAAACAATTCCGAAAGGAAGGCAGATGAAGAAGCCGAAGTAATCATATGAGAAAGGTATACATCAATATATAAAAATATATATAAGACATAGATAAATTAAAGACATAAGTACTTAGATAGAAAATATATATAAATAGATACACCTATAACCACCTCTTAAATCCCAGTTTTCTTGGGTAAGGTCTACCTCAGCCTAACCCGGATGAAAGCTAGATGTGATTAGGGTTACCACCATACGTCCTTTCTTCTTTGAAAATAAAATAAAAAAGCTTTATTAATTCCCTATTCAAATAACTTGTAGTGAACGGGGGGCCATCTTGCTTTGACGTCGAAAAATGATTTTGTTTAATCTTACTTCGAATAAAGACACTTTTATCTTAACCTGTTCACGTAGTTATTAAAATGTGTGACGCGTCTGTAACTATGAACAGCCTCCGTAGCTTAGCGGTCGAGATTTAGACGCCCATTACGGAGGTACCGGGTTCGATTCCCGGTGGGGACACTGTCAAGCAAAAATATCTTAGTGAGACTTTCCCCAGTTTGGTTAGGAAATTGCAGGCTGAATCACCTGATTGTTCGAAAAGAATGATTCCGTGCTTCAGAAGGCACGCCGGCTACTATCTTTTGATTGATTGATTGATATATACTTTATTGCACCAAAAAAGGGGTGTACAAAGGCGAACTTAATGCTATATAGCATTTTCTATCAGCTAACCTTTGGTGGTTGAGAACAGGTTGAGGGTAGTGCCACTAAAAACAGCGTTCAACTTGAACTACTACATTAATAGGTACATATCAGACAATTGATAAACTTACTAATTCGTAAATATACATGCAAATATAAAAGAATAAACATAAAGGTACCTTAGGTACATAATATATAAAAGTACTACATAAATAATAATAATTATACATAAATATTAAATATAATAATAATCAGTCATTCACACCACACTGCATTTGTAAAAAGTGTTCGGATACACGCGATTTGAAGACATCGATTGACGGAGCCTCCCTAATCTCAACCGGTAAGCTATTCCATAATATAAGACTGCGCATACAATTCCGTGTGACTTTGAGGGGTAGTAAGGGATCTGTAATTCTTGCGGGGTACACCTCCGACAAACTTTTTGAATTCGAATCGCTCACGGAGATATTCTGGAGACCAGGCATTGTGAAGTATGTTGTATAACAAAGTGAGCGTGTGTACATTTCTTCTATTGCGTATGTTAAGCCACTTCAACTGATTCCGGTAACGAGTCACATGCTCATATTTACGTATTCCGAAGACAAAGCGCATACACAAGTTTAGCAGACGTTCGAGTTTATTTAAAAGACATTCAGTGACATCAGTGTAGCAAACATCTGCATAGTCGATGATGGGCATTAATAAGGAACTAACTAACGTGATTTTAGTGGGCAAAGGAAGAAAGTTCTGCAGGCGTTTCAGGGAATGGAAAGACGCAAAAACCTTTAGATCATGTGCAATATGCAACCCGAGGTTTCTCACCGTCTTACAATATGGAAGAGGTAAGCCATTTAGTGTCACAGGTGGTAAATTCTGCATATCAACTAACGAAAAGTTTCTTGAGCTACCAACTAACATGATTTGTGTTTTTACAGGATTTACTAGCAGCCCGTACCGTTCCGTCCAGCTCTTTATGTTGTTGAGATCCAGTGACAGTTTGCTTATACTTTCTTTAAAATCTGATCTTTTAGAGGTTATATACAGCTGTAGGTCATCCGCATAAATATGGTATTTGCTGTCCTCAATGGTACGGGTAATTGTATTAATGAATAATGAAAACAGTAGTGGTGAGAGTACCCCACCCTGGGGAACGCCAGCAGATACACCGTGCCAGTTGGACCACAGGTCGTCCATCCTTACGCGTTGATTTCGGTCATTTAAATAAGAAGTGAACCACAAGATGACATCGCTGGACATATTAAGTGAGCTCAAGATAAAAATTAAAATCTCATGATCACAGTTAAACGCATTGCTGAAATCAAGTAGCGCAAGAAGAGTGAGCTGTGTGTCATCCATGCCCTTGCGTATGTCATCCATGATTTTGATTAAAGCCGTGCATGTGCTATGCGCTGGACGAAAGCCAGACTGGAACGGGTTCAATAGTTGATGTGATCGCAGAAAGCGCAACATCTGGTATTGGACGACTCTTTCCAGCACTTTAGAGAGAAATGGAAGAATGGAGATGGGACGATAGTGAGAGAAATCAGAAGGGTTAGAGTTTTTGGGAATGGGTATGATGAAGGCCTGCTTCCAAGCGGTGGGGAACTGTCCAGAAGATAATGAGAAATTTAAAATATGGGTGATTTAAAATATGGGTATTTGGTCGAGGATAGGAATGATCAAGTCTCGGCCAATTCCATCATGCCCAACAGCTTTGCTGGATATGGACAGAATAATTTTTCTGACCATTCCATCACACACAGGCTCGAAGGTGAAAGAGTTGTTTAAGTCACGCGGCTGAGACTCAATCTCCTGAACTGTTTGTGTCTTTAAGAAGGCATTGATACAAGAAGTCGGTGACGAGAAGTGGCTATTCAGGGAATCCAGATTATATTCAGGGATTTTTTATCCTTGTAGGTACAGTCCCTTACACTTCATCTGTTATTTATTTATTTATTCAGATACATCACCCACAGTTTCACAAATGCATTATTAAATTAGTGTTACCCTACTACACCCTTACCCTGTTACACCTAAGTGTTTCTACAGAAGTTCAGTGTGAACTACCATACAGCTTGCATATAAAGTTCGAAACAGGCTGTAATATAAAAAGAATTTCGTAGTTGCATAATAAATAAATTAATTAGAAAAATACCTAGTTATTTTAAAATAGAAACGCAAGTGATATGGATGCATTTATGAACCTGTACTGAGTTTGAGGGGAAATATTATGAAAAGCTCTAAATATTTTTTTTTCATATTCTATTTTTCTTTTCACTATTTTTTACAGTCCACGTATCTATAACATAGCTTTTTGTAAGTACATTATTTTAATCTAATTACAGCAACCCCTACTCTTCCCGTGGGTGTCGTAAGAGGCGACTTAGGGACGAGCAGCAGCGCTCTCTGATACAGTAACCTTTTAATCTGCGATCTCCAACCCGCCTGCCAAGCGTGGAGCTTATGGCAAAACCAAACACTTAAGCGGAGGAGGCTCATAGTCCAGCAATGGACTGTAACGGGCCGTTGATGATGACAGTCAAAAACGTCAGCAGTAGACGTCTTTCGGATGTGATGATGATGATAATCAGAAAGAATAAGCTTGATATTCTTAGAAGATACCTAGACTAGATATTTTTAATGACACTATTTATTTGTACTCATTTTGACAAAATTAACTGAAGCGTTGAGGCTAAAACAAAAACAAAGTAGATGAAAATAAAAATAAATGTTTGATTAAAACCAATTTTATTTACGCCCGAAACATGCTTGTTTGAAAATTTACCAACTTATTTATACAAACGTTAAAGTCATACAATATTTACTTCACTTTTGTGTTTATTAAAACAGTTGAATCTAAAAACGAGGAATACATAATTAGTACCTTCAAATGTGTTTCTTAATTGAATTTAAATGTAAAATTTACTGTTTGCAAATAAAATATGCGGTAAGTTGAAAATCTTATTTACTAATAAGTCACAAAATAGTAATTTCTCCTTAAATTTTGTTAAACTCCAAATTTTATAATTGAATGGAGACCACGTACTGGCAAGCGCAGTGTGGGACGGCCACCTACGAGATGGACCGACGACCTGGTGAGGATCGCTGGGTCTCGTTGGATGCAGGTGGCTATGGACCGGTCGCGCTGGAGTGCGATTGGAGAGGCCTATGTTCAGCAGTGGACTTTAACAGGCTGAAATTATGAAGATGATGATGATGATGAAAGTAGTTGGGTTTTTGATCAGCTACCCCAAATTTATGTGAAATAAATGTCCTATAATTATTACAAATTAAAAACGTTGGTTAATAATTTTTTCACCAATAATAATGTTCTAAGTTTAGTTTTCCGCAACACAAAAGTTTATAAAACAATTCACTTATTTATTTCTCGTGAACAAGTGATTGCAAAATTATTATTTTTACATGAATAATTTAGGTTGAGCGTCATTTTAAATAAAATCAATTAGGTTGAGATCGATATTTTGTCGAAAGAGATTTTTAATTCTAGGAAAATTTATACAAAATGTAAAATTCGTAAGCTAGTCGTAATGTCAATAGATTCTGTCAGAATTTCAATGAACTGTGTTATCGTGAATGCTATGGTGTCGTAATTTGTCAGAAAGGTGCTGTGACTTCGTGAAAGCCATCGTAATTTGTCAAAAATTCAATGAACTGTTTAATTGTCTTGAATGCTAATAGTGTCATAACCTGTCAGAATTTCATTGAGCTATATCGTCAGTCACGAATACTGTCGGTGCGGTGTTATAATTTGTCAGAATTGCTGTGAATGCTTGTCGTAATCTGTCAGAACATCTGTGGATTGTATCGTCGTGAATATGTGAAAATCGTGTAAAAATACTATAGAGTCGTAACCTGTCAGATTAATGAAGATTTTTTGATAATGACGGTTGATTGAATGGTGTTGGCAAAGTTCTGTCAGTTACACGAATATTTGTGCATTTTTAGGTTATTAAGTATGAGATTATAAGTCATGTGATATTTTGAAGAAAAAAAATTGAGGTTTGTTTTGGCCCCAATTCAGAAAGCTGTAATTAATCCTTAATTTAAAGTCCATCTATCTTTTCTGTGTCTATGAGTACTGAAAGAGAGGAGAAAATGAACGAACGGTGTTTTGAATGAATGATAAACGGTCAGCTGTCAGCAATATTTTCATGTCTGATGCTTTTACTTACTGTCAAAAATTCGATATTCGATAGCGGTGAAATTATGTTTGAATGAATGGATGAATGATGTTTATTTCCTGTCCCTTTGAATAATGAAAGATTACAGCTTTACATCCCGATTTAGCGCCATATTTTGTCTTGTTAGCATCCGCATGGTAATGGAACATATCCCTGGTCGTATACCGGTGCTGGCTGGACAGGGTTGCAGTGGTGGTGATCGTGTACTGGTGCAGGCGAGGGATAACATCCACATGAGGGCAAATATACGGTCGCCTGCAAAGATTACATGACAGTGGAGAAATGCAGCGTGTTAGTGAAACAAATGAAAACCTCTCAGGTTACTCAGCCCATGAAACGGAATAACTTTTGCTGCTTTCATGAAACTGATAGGATTGTATGAAAAGTATGTTTTTTTGCCATTTCGGAAAAGTTCCTGAACATAATTTGTATATTTCATTCATTCATAATTTGTTCAGATTCAATGGCCGAGTTACCACCCGAGAGGTTCTGTGTTATTTAAGAACAAGTTGAATTTAATCAGCACTTCATTTAATGGATTTTAGAAGAATATCAAATTAGAAAAACTGCAAAACTGAGCAGTGGGGTATTCGCCTCTCCCGAGGTTCCGGGTTCGAATCTCGGTGGAGACATTATCGAACAGTTTTGATAAGTCATTGCAGACTGAATCACCTGATTGTCAGATACAAAAATATTGCTTCGGTAGGCTATTAACCTGGCTATTAACTACGAAGGATTGTCGTTACATAAGCCATGTGGCCGGTGGTCTAGTGGCTAAGCCGCTGCCTCCCGTCCGGGAGACGCGGGTTCGATCCCCACCACGTACCAATGTGTTTTCGAATTCATATGTACGTTTATTCGACACTCTTACGGTGAAGGAAAATATCGTGATGAAACCTGCACACTCCTGAGAAGAAATTCAAAGGTTGTGTGTGAAGTCAACCAACCCGCACTGGGCCAGCGTGGTGGATTTCAGTGGTGGGGGATTTCGCCCTAATTCAGGGTAGGCTCGAGCCCCTCGGTGGGAACGTAGGTATATGAGCTGCTGATGAAATTCAATTCATTTTTTTAAGGATATGGCGTTTCCTTTGTGATTTCGCCAGTGTCAAGTTTATTTACACTCTGCTCATTTTCAGGCTTCGTGAAAGGACAAGGTTATAAAAAGTCATGTCTTCACAACTTTGACTCTTGGGTTTGTATGTAAGTTCGGTTGTCAAACACAAAAACACAAAAAGAAAAGTTTGAACGTCCCTAATAACAATAACAACGTTTGAAATTACGAACCTCCCCTATGGTAGGGCACCCGCTACGTCCGAAGACGAAGGACGGAGGACTGACGCATGGGGGTCCGTACTCTCCAACGCAGACCCTGGCTCCGGAGCAGTGGTTGGAACACTTCCACGGGGCTGCTGAAGCCAGGCCTAAGAGGGCTGGAATTTATCATGTTTGTGAGGAAATTTGAAATCCCTTCTGCGAGCTCTATGTCCATGATAAGTGGTCTTTATTCTTCTTAGCGTATCGGTTCATACACGGCTATTAAATATATGCGGACCAGTACGCAGCTACGGATATATCATTATCCATAGCATTGTAAAGATCCTCGCGTGTGCAAGTGTTAGGACACGCTGGGCAGGATAACAAGTGTGCCATCGTCTGGGGAGAGACACCGCACTGGCATGCACTATCCGAGCTAAAGCCCCACCTGCACAAATTCTCCTCGCTTCGGCTGACTTGGGTCCGGAGTCTGTTCAAGGATTTCCAAGGTAAGAAGAAGAAGAAGTGGTCTTTATAATTAATAAAACAAATCTTTATCTTTTATCTTTTATAAGAAAAATACCGAGCGCCGGTGGTGCAGTGGCCAGGGCCACTGTCTTCTGTCCAGAAGATGCAGGTTTGATCCCCAACACGTACTAATGTGTTTTCAAATCTCGAATTTATAATGTACCTATACATATATTTGACGCTCTTACGGTGAACGAAAACATTGTGATGAAACCTGCACATGCCGGCGAAGAAATTCATAGGTTGTGTGAAGAAGTTGAGTAAAAAACTGGGTCAAGACCTGGAGAGAAAAAGAACAGGAGGAGCAGAAAGGAAGGAAAATAAATAATAGAAAATCTGGAATAGCTGTAGAATATATTAAGTACCTAGATACGAAAATGTTTAAGCAAAAGTTATTTGAATGGTAACAGAAATTTAACTTTTATTCTATAGGGGAATTTTTGGATAAGTTATATTATAAGTAATTTATGGCTACTGGAATGTGATTTATATTTGCATGTCATGATGTTGTAATGTCTGAGTGGGAGAAACCTATTTTTTGCATAATTGTCAGCTATGTATAACCCCATTCTCAGCAAATAAATTTATTTTATTTGATTTGAAGGAAGGAGAATGAAAAGCAAACCTGGAAAAGAAAGGGCCAGAAAGAATGTGGTACCCAAAATCTGGTAAAAAGATAAATAGAACAATTTTAGATCAGACGGCACTCTTAGCTATAAGCGTTTCAATGTTTTTTTTGCTATTGTACGAGTACTATTAGAGCCACAATTAATTTTATACTCCCTATAGACCCGGCTGCGTTGTGTAACATTATTCCCGTGGGAGCAAGATTTTTTTTCCCGTAAAAAGTATCCTATGTGATAATCAAGGGTACAAATTATCTCCATTCCAAATTTCATCCAAATCCGTTCAATACTTAAAGCGTGAAGGCGGAACAAACATCCCAATGTATTTTCACATTTATAATATTAGTGTGATAATCACATTTATTGTTCATTGACATTACTTATTTATTCAAAGATCAATATCTATATAATACTCTTCCCGTGGGCGTCGTAAGAGGCGACTTAGGGACTACACATTGAACAGGGAACGGGCAGCAGCGCTCTCTAATACAACCTTTCTGCGATCTTCAACCCGCCTGCCAAGCGTGGAGATTATGGCAAAACCCCCCACTTAAGTGGAGGAGTCCAGCAGTGGACTGTAACGGGCCGTTGATTTTTGTTTTTGATTGATATAATATATTATATATTGCTTGTCTTTAACTAAAAAGTAAGTGTAAACACTAACATAAGTCTTCTAAACACTTACGACGAAAATACTTCTTTACTCACCAAGGAATATAACTGCTGACTTCATCTTCACCAGTACAGACTGTCGCTAAATATCTATATACGCGAATTTTTATACGATTTTTCTCAATATATAAAATGCTATATTTCTAATACCGAATTGCGTATCAAGCTAATTTGTATAAAAATAACAATCTAATTAGTGTATAATTTAATATAAATATTTATGTATATAATATTCAATATTTATAATATTACTGGAATTAATATCAACAACTGAGATAGGCACATACGACTGAATTATTAACTTTTGTATTTGTTCGGAGTGAAGGAGTTCATTTAAAATAAAGTTTAATAATTTGAATACATAGGTATATTATATACAAATTAACTTTTTGCAGGTAAGTTTATGGTCAAGGGAACCGTAATACATCAAATTAAAAAGAAATAAATCCGACAAACACTACTCAAAATATATTTAGCTTTTTGATGTCCAGAATAAAATGTATCGTAATGGGAAAAGTGATGAACCTGCGCAGGAGTGTGCACTCCTGCGAAGACATTCAAAGGTTGTGTGTGAAGTCGACCAACCCGCACTGGGCCAGTGTGGTCGACTAAGGCCTGGTCGCTCTAATTCAGGGAAGGCTCGAGCCCCTCGGTGGGGACGTATATGAGCTGTTGATGATGATGATTAGACTCGATTATCGATTATTCGTTAACCATCACGATATTATCGTATAATTGCCTCCGACGCACAGGGTCGCGGGTTCGAATCCCGCCCAGGGCAAACATTCGTGCGATGAGCGCTTGTGTTTGCCTTGTGTCTGGTTGTTGTTTATCTATATAAGTATGTATTTATCTATTTATGTAATGTATATCAGCTGTCTGGTACCCATAGTACAAGCTCTGCTTAGTTTGGGATCAGATGGCCGTGTGTGAAGATGTCCCCACATATTTATTTATTTATTTATTTAATTAATTAGCTATTTAAAAAAAACATGTAGGCATATGGTAGGCAGATATGGTACACAAGTACCCATACAATTTTAACTTTATAGTTTAAATGAGTGATTTTGTAATACTATAAGTAATTTTATTAAAATAAAAGATGTCAACTAAACAATATAATATAATAAATTATTTTTAATACATATGGAGAAAATACAATAAATAATATAAATACTATACAATAACTAAATATATAACAAGAAATATAAAAATATTATAAATAAATACACATCATAATTATAAAATAATTTAAAAAGTGATAGAAAAAATTAAACAACATAATAACATTCATATAGATAAATAATATTTCAGATAGGTCAATTTATTAATATATTTTTATTTTT